>LR749533.1:1782836-1842491 GCA_902729485.2 Mus minutoides
AAAAAAAAAATTAAGACTCTTTTCAATTGGGTTCTATTGCTAGTATTAAGCTCATTTCCAGTGATTTACAATCTGTACAGATGAGGAAAGTCATTTGATAACTGTAGAAACTCTAAAATGCCTCTTATTAATCCAAAAAATATTAGTCAGAAAGTTGCCTTGAGAGACTTGAAGAGCAGTAAGGATGACAGACAGCTCTGCAGCTGCTAAGAGTCCTTCCAACAAGTCTACAGGGACTCGTACCCTCAAAGTGGCCAGCAGAGGAAAGGCCAATGCTATGGCCAGCTGGGAATGCAGACCTGTGGAAAGGAGGCCAGTGCAGGCTCAGCAGGCACAGCCCGCCATGCCTGATCCCACCACTGACCCCGAACTTAGTTTCCCTTTGCCATTCAGTGCCAGAATGGCTATGAGAAGTAAGGGGCAGACTTCAGTTTCTGGAATCTCTGAGACCTCTACTAAGAGCCCAGTGTGGAAATGAGTTCTGTCATAATTCTTGGTTGCTTTCTGCTGTTCCCTCTTGTTCTCTCAACAAGAGCCCTGTAAGGGTATGCAGAGGCTGTGACATGGGAGAGGATACATAGCCCAAATGATGAGCAGACCTGAGTGAGTATCTAGCTGCCTTTGAGAAAACTGGATACTGAGGAGACTTGTAAAGCTCTGAGCAAGCCCCCCTCCTTAACACTAAGTGCTTTTGTTTTGGAAAATATGGCTGTATTTTAGAATTGGTGGGGGATGTTTATTCTAGAACCTTCTCAGATACCAAAATACAATTCCCTCTGTACTGTAAATCCAATTATAAAACCAATATTCTGTAGTATATACAAGTAGCTAGCAGGCTGCTGTGCTTTTTAGGGAATCAAGTTCAGAATAGATAGCAGGTTTTTCTCCAACATTTTTTTTCTATGAAACTCATGGATACAGAGGACTGACTGGGTAGCCATTGCTCATGAAATCATATAGTCAGTCTCAGCATGCCACTTTGATGGACATGGCTCTTTTACATTTTTTATTACATGTATCTTTTGTATGGGGATGGGGCATGGGCACATCAAGGTACAAGTGCGGAGGTCAAAATATGACCTACAAGAGCCAATTTTTGGCCTTCACCACAGTGGTCCCAGGGATCAAACTAAAGTCATCAGGCTTTGCTGCAAGTGTCTTTGCCCACTAAGCCATCTCACTGGCCATCACTGGTATTTTAATGTGAATTGTTGTTAGAAAGTTTTTAAATTTCCGCTTCTGTTTCTGGATGGAACAAATAGTAATAGAATGTTTAGACATGACACAAGCTGAAAGGGCATTTAGAATCTCGGGGCTATTTAAAAGAAGAATGAGTCTTGAGACCAACAGGCAGAGAACGACTGGCTTAAACCAGACAAAAGTTTTTTCTCACAGAAATAAGCTTAAAGTTTGAAAAAAAATCTATTAAACTGTAAAATACAAACTTGCTATGAAAATGGAGAGCCATTCTAGCTGTATTATTTCTCTACTTTTAAAATATATTTTTGTTAACTCTTTGAGAATTTCATATAATATATTCTGAGCATATTCACTCTCCTCTCTTCTCCCAGTGCTTCTCAGACTTACCCCTGACCTTTCACCCCTCCCAACTTCACATCCTCTTTTTAAAATACAACCCACTGCTGTGTTACAATGTCCTCCAAGAGAGTAGGGAAGCTATTTAAGCTCAAGAATTAAATAACTTAAAAGATCCAGGAAGTCCCTAAATCTGACCAGATTCACTAGGCCCCTCCCTTTAGTTGTTTAAGTGGTAAGGACTGCTGAGCAATGCTCTCAGACTAGCCAAGCACCTGAAAGAGACAGAGTGGACAAGTTATCCAGAAGAAGAGAAGATGCTCAGACTATCTCAGCTGCCTAGAGGAAGAAGAGAGGAAGATGAGAAAATGTTCAGACTGAATCAGCTGCCTAGAGGAAGCAGAGACCAGTCACACTGCCTGGGAGAGGCTCAGATCAGCTGATCTGCCTGAAAAAGACACTCTTAAACCTGCCAAGCTGCCTGAAAATTGTTCCTGAGTTCCAGGGTTCTAGTTTTCATGAGCTGTCACCCATACTAGGGTGGGCTCTGCTAATGTAGTCAGTTGTTTTTGCATTATTGTTGCTCCTGTAAGTAATCCCTCAGGCATATACTGTAACTAACCCCAATAAAACATTGTTTCACCAGGTTGGACTTTGGCCCCTTGGGAGTAAACTTTTGTTCATGTCTCCCCAGCAGCAGTGTCACACAAGACCTAACAAGTCTAATTCCTGCTGCCTGTCTCATGGGCATGAAGGCAGGACCATCCACTGTAGCATGGCAAACCTTCCAGGGGCTACACATTAAAGAAAACAGACTCACCAGTTTCTGAAGTTGTCAAATGTCTATAGCTCCTCAGCTAGTGATGGGAACTAACAAGCCCCTCACCTCTCCTCACAGTCAATACTTTATAAGCATCCAGAGGTTAGGGCTAGCTCTCATTATCATCACTTGTCAAGGGGCATTGGCTGCCCAAAAGAAACCTATCTTCGTGGGTCATGTTGGATGACGAATGGCACCAGATGAAAAGTTCCTCCAGTATGTTCCTCCAAAATACTGGAGGACTTTCTCCATTGCATACTTTCTTTTTTTTTTTCAACTTTTATTAGATATTTTCTTCATTTACATTTCAAGTGTTATCCAGAAAGTTCCCTATACCCTCCCCCTTCCCGGCCCTGCTCCCCCACCCATCTGCTCCCACCCCCTGGCCCCGGCGTTCCCCTGTATTGGGGCATATAAAGTCTGCATAACCAAGGGGCCTCTCTTCCCACTGATGGCCAACTAAGCCATCCTCTTCTATATATGCAGCTAGAGACACGAGCCCAGGGGGTACTAGTTAGTTCATGGTTATTCTTCCACCTATAGGGTTGAAGACCCCTTCAGCTCCTTGGGNTTCTGGGCTAATATCCACATATCAGTGAGTACATGTTATGTGAGTTCTTTTGTGAGTGGGTTACTTCACTCAGGATGATGGCCTCCAGATCCATCCATTTGCCTAGGAATTTCATATATTTATTGTTTTTAATAGCCGAGTAGTACTCCATTGTGTAAATATACCAAATTTTTTGTATCCATTCCTCTGTTGAGGGACAGAAATGAGCTCCATTCCAGAAGAATATTCATCTCTGAGGCACAGGACAAGCCGTGACAGAGGTGCCACTAAGGCACAGGACCCAGGTTCACAACCTTGAGCCATTAAAGCTATATGCAATGTCTCAGGACCCACTTATACAGCTGTGTTTTCTGTGAAACCAAATCTGACTGTAGGTGGTCTCCAGAGTAGCACTCTGTCATGACTTGACTACCAAGAGTCACTGCTGCCAATCAAAACTCCTACGGTGTTCACACAATGCCATTACATGAGACCCCAACAGACCTCAAGGAGGCCAACCTACACCTCTACTCACAGATGCCACTTGAGAACATCCCTTCTCCACAACCAACATTTCATGAGAAGACTAAAGATCTTTAATAGCAATTTTACTGAAATGTGACTTGAGAGAAATGTAATTCATTTACCAAAATTGCACAGTTCAGTGATTTGAGTGTATTTATAGTTAAACACTCGTAAACACCATGATCCACATCGGAATGCATTTCTTAATTCTCCTAACCTTCTGTGCACATTAACAGCTACTTGTCATTGAAACCTAATTCTTATCACAAGCCTCCAAATTCTACAATTGTTGACAAGATTTAGGACACAAGATGGCAGCTTGGTGCAGGGAACACCTTCAGCTTAAGGATTTTGAGACATGGTAAATACAGGCAGGAATCTTGTGGGGCAGTGAGCTGTGCACAGATAGCCTGGTCCCCAGTTGAGCACAGGCTTTGAACCCCAGAGACCTGGCAGGTGATTCATTGCTTGCAAGGGACAGCAGGTGTTCAGCCATGCCCCTTGATCTCCTGGCTCCTGTTGCAGCTACAGCCTCCCACAACCGCCCTCCCCCCACAGAGAGGTGTGTGGCCATCAGTCCCCCAGGGCAATGCCCCAGGCTCCTGGTATTCTGTCTGGACTCCACCCCCACAGTTACCTGGCAACATCCAGGTAGGCCTAGCCCACTATGAAAGGGGCTTCTTGCCCCCTCCTCTCTCTCTTACTCTCTTACTCTTGCCTCTCTCTCCCTTGCTCCCCCTCTCCCCATTCCCTTTCCCCCTTTCTCCACATGGCCATGGCTAGCCTCTACTTCTCTACTCTCTCCCTCTCTCTGCCTTTCTATAATAAATGCCTTAAATCCATGGACTATCTCTTCTCATCAGGATCTGCCAAGCAGGTCTTCCTCTAATGAGCTGCATGTCTAACCTCCTGCAGGAGACCTCTCAGCATTCCCAGCCACGGTCACCACCAAGCAAGCAGCCCACTGAGCAAACCAAAGACTCTTCTCCCCATTGTAACCAGCCTGAGCCCTCTCTCCCTGCCCTTTTCCCATTGGCCCTGGGCTAGAGCCCACCTGTAGGCCCACACTCTGTTCTCAGCATCTGCTGTGTCTAAGAGCTAGAACCTGCCGTCCCTGCCCTCTGTTCAGGCCCGGGGACCCTGAGCCAACTCCGGCAGTTCTGCAGGGACCTCAACTGTGCTTCCTCACCCCAGGGGCAGCGTCCTGTGGCTTCCCACAGCTGATGCCCATCTAGTGGCAGCGTGAGGTAAGCAGTCAAACTTCCAGAGTCCACCTCTATGAGTGGCCCGAGCCCTGGGCTGGACGAGGGACACCATTTTTAATTCACAGAATCTCTGACTTGACCCTATCACAGAAGCCTGTTCTGGTTTATCTTACAGCTTTTAGTCCATCACTGAAGGAAACCAAGGCAAGAACTCAAGGCGGAAACCTGGAGACAAGAACACAAGTAGATACCGTGAGGAACAAGGCTTATTGGTTTGTTCTCCTTGGCTTGCTTGGTTTGCTTTGCTATACAGCCCAGAACCACCTGCCCAGGGGTAGTATTTTTCACCATCGGCTGGGGACCTATTACATCAATAATTAATGGAGAAAATGCTCCTGTTGAAATATCTATAGACCAATCTTATGGAGGTGATTCCTCAACTGAGCGTCCTTTCCCCAGACGACTCTACCTTAACCAGCACAGGACTCCACCCCAGGGTTCCAGGAGCACATTTCAGGAAGAACTCTCTGACCTTGCTCTGTATCCAGTCATAGGCTCTCCACCCTTTCGTTAGCCTCCTATCCCCCATTAGGAAGGGACCAGAGGATGCTGGATGTGCAGGCTTTGGCAGGTTTTCCTGGTTTAATGCCCTGGCATCGGATTCTTTTCCATGGTTGTGACGTCCAAGTCTTTATCAAATATAATAACAGAAGCTCTGAAGCTGGCCTTTGCTCCTGTTTTTATTTTCTCATGAAGACGCCTCTGACTCATATGACATGGACTAAGTAAGTCTGCACACTCTCTCGCTTTCTCAAAGGGCTCTCACCACAGAACTAAGACGGAGAAGAGGGAAATAGTTTTGCTTTGTCCTTTTCTGTACAAGCAAGTAAATAATTTCCTTTTTGTATGAATGGAGTGCTTCAAGTGACCCTTCACATACACACAACATCATACACTGTGTAGTCTGTCATAAAGGCTTTCCTACTTAGAACAGATGGTAGAGTCACCCATGAACCTTACATCATTCACTCCTCTGCTCACTAACAAATGAGGGCACATCATGCTGGTTCAATGAACGAGGGTGAGGGTGGCCAGATCATTCATCCCTTAATGGAGTTCTGGGTTACTTTATTTTGGGCACTTAGGAATAATGTGAAGATTGACTGACTTATTCATTGATAGCTTTTGAAAATTATTTTTTTCTGTTTGTATTGAGATAAAATGAACCCCAGAATAGCCTCTAATTTATTCTCCTGGCTCAGCTTTCAGAGTTCTGGGAAAAGAGCTTGTATTACCAGCCTGACTGAAGATTTATTTTCAAGTCATTAAAGTATAATATGCATATGCATACACATACATACAAACAAACACACTCACACACACTCACATACATTCACACTCACACAGATACTCTCACACACACAGTCACACATACACACAATACACATACACAAATTTACAGTCACACACATACACTTACATACACTCACATAATCACACACTCATACACTCTCACACATACATACATACATACACACACAGATATTCTCACACATACACACTCATAGTTACATATACACACATACTCACACGTACAATTACACACACTCTCTCACACACCGTCACATTCAAACATACACTCTTACATACTTATTCACACACACACACACACACACACACTCACACAGATTCTCACACACACTCACAATCACACACACATACATTTAAATGCACTTACATAGCTACACATATACACACACATTCAAACATATATTCTCACACACTCATAAATATTCTCCCACATACTCACACCCTCATGGTCATACACACACACACTCATGTGTGTGCACACGTAAACATAAGCCTACCTATTTTTACCCTAGGCTAATCTTTATATATAACTGGAGAGATTTCCTGGTGGAAAAAGTGAGAGAAGCTTAAGTTTTTCTCCTTTAAAACTTGGCACTGTTGGCCATGGAGACACACACACACACACACACACACACACACACACACACACACACAGAGAGAGAGAGAGAGAGAGAGAGAGAGAGAGAGAGAGAGAGAGAGAGAAATAGTGTCCAGGAAGTAAAATGGATTTACTGAATTCAACTATGGACTCCTTGGGAATTTCAACAAGAAGAAATCCATGTTGTCACCAAGCTGACCTTGAGTTAGGAGACATCAAGTTGTCCAAGATGTTTTCTTGACTCCCAGTGCTGAGAGGTTAGAAGGTGATGTGATGCTATCAGGCTTAACATCAGCTACTAAAGCTGTGACATCTTTCAAAATGAGATCAAGTCATGTTTATCTGAAAATTTGAAATGGAACCCTTGAAATCCATTTGTTAAGTCCCTTGCTGGCTTCAATAAACACATCCCTGTTATGATGAAAGAATCCAAGCTTAGAACATCTGATTGGTCCCCGATGGAGCAGCCCCCTTCCTGGCACTGAGCCCACACTGGGTACTAGAGAACAGTCCCTTGACAAACTCTGAGCTTATTTTTGCAGCTCTGAGATCTCAGCTGCAACTGGAGAAGCCTGGAGTGGGTATCCTCTTCTCCCAGACTCATCCCTCAGTGAAAGCAAGGATGACCTCAGTAGCCACACCCAGGCCAGCCCAGCCCTTCTGCTTGGACCATGGTTGCACCAGATGGCTCTACATTTTGAGCTGAGAAAGAAAGCATTCCTGTTCTAAAAGCTCTGACCTTTTGTTGTTGTTCTAAAAATGAAGACAGATTTCCCATTTTTGCATTCTGTAATCAGTGTCTACTGATTCTCATTCTCTTTGATGTTTCCCTCCTAAAAGAAGTAGTTGGAGAAGGAGGTGGGTTTTTCTTTGTTCCGGTGTATCTCCATTGCTGTAACCTACCTCTCCTGTATACACACAAACACACACACACACACACACACACACACACAGAGTACTGCAGTTGTGCTGGATACAATTACTGAGACTGTCTGGACACTAAGTAGTTGCTTCATCAACACTTTGGATCTCATGGATTCCCTGAGATGAGAAGGTCCCATCACCCATCACCCTTACTCTCTTCTGACCTGCATGAATCCTATTTTCCAGCTCAAAGCATGCATATTGACTTATCTGCATGGACCATATTCCTTTGCATTTATTTGGAGTATTTCTTCTAAAGTATGTCTTGGATTTAACATTCCTTTACCCTGTATGAAGTACAAGAATTTGTTCTATAATTTTGCAGAGATTCTTCCACAATTCTCTTCTTTCATGTTATTTGAAGCCCCTGATTTTCATAGCTTATACTCTCTATAAACAAACCCATTCAATAAATACCCAGTTCAGTTCCCAGGACCTACGTATCGGCTCTATGTCATATGTAATTCCAGTTCCAGAGAATCTGACTCCCTCTTCCGGCAGCAGGCACATAAGTGGCACATGCAGACAAAATACCCATACACATAAAATTAACTTAAACATTAATTATGAATAGGGGACAGATAATATCTCAGTGAAGAGGATCACCTGCTGCCCTTCCAGGGGACCTAAGTTCAGTTTCTAGTACCCATGTTAAACAACTCACAACTACCTATATTTCTGGCTCTAGGGAATTTGATGATCTCTTATGGCCTCCAAGGGCACCTGCACACATGCTTTTAGATTTATGAAGCATCTTACAGAGACAGAAAGACAGAACAAGAGAGTCTCCCCTAGCCTTGGGTGGGACCATGTTTATTGATTACATGACAAGGGGGCATAATCTCACCAACAGGAAATTGAGCCATAGTCCCAGACCCATGCTAGTGGATAAGAGAATGTTTATAGGAAAAGATGGGACCAGAAATAATTGCAGCACATTTCCTCTCCCTAGCCCCACCCTCTTGGCTGCAAAGGAACCTGGAAAGTGTAGTCTTTTAAGTGGAAGGTGTCACAGAATCATTTGAGCTACCATGTGCTAAGACTTGAACTTGGAAGAGTTTTTAGTGCTCCTAATCTCTGAGATATCTCTGCAGCTGAAATTTGCCACCTTTTCAAGTGGTAAGCAGGAAAATAAGGTCACTGAAAATAGCAACCATCTCTTTTCAGCTTCTTGTCTCTGGGCTCAAACATATGAATGCAGCCCTCTAAAGCTGATCTGTCACCCTAGATTGAAATTAGTGGATGGTGATGAAGACCTGGGAACACATCTGTAGTTGTCTGACTGTGGTTGTGAGGGAGTAGATGGTTTCTCAGTAAACTGAGCACAGTATAATAAGCCTGCCTTGTGGCCAGCAATAAAGTCTGTGATTATAGAGTAATTGCACAATGTGGGGTCCAGAACTAACCCTGACTGTAAAGTGTTCAATTCTTTATTTCTCCATAGTATCTGACTTTTCTTCTTAAGTGAGTCAGAAGTGATTTCTGCTGCTTATTGTAGAGGAATTTATTCCACGCAACAACGTGGCTGCAAGGGATCACATTCAAAGACCTAGGTCTGTGTGAACTAGCTGGAATACAGACACGCTCTTACTACACACTTCAAATGCCAAATAACGATGTGTAGTGGAGGGACAGACAAAGTGACAAAATGAGTCAGAGTTAGGAGAGTCTACTCAAGAACAGCACAGAGAGAGGGTCAGTCAGTTGGGAGTCAGTGCAGAGAGTGCAGTGCAGTCAGGTTGAATCTGTTCATGAGCTCATGCAGTCAGTACAGGTCAGCAGAGGCAGTTGAAGCCAGAGAATAAGGAGCCAGAAGATTAGAACACATTGCCAGAGTTAGTTGGAGGCCAAGTGGTGGATGGCATGCAGGAAGAGCTGCAGTGGGCAGGTGATCTCCCTGGAGATGGCCCACTCTCCTGCTCAGCTCTGATGGGTGAGCTCTGGTGAGGCACAGCCCAGGATTGCCTCTTACTATTGACGTGCTTTCTCATGGTTGTCATTGCCACACTCCTCATTCACATGGCCTGATGTGAGTGGACACCAGGAGACCCTCATTGTCTAAAGCTTGGTGTGATTACTTCTGGGGTGATAGCCCACCCTATTAGGGAAATTTCCTGTGGATCAACATGAAAATGAACTTTCACTAATTAATGCTGTTCAGATGAATTAATGACTTTATAGAATTCCTGATTGGATTCAAATAATTGAAGGAAGAAAGTTTAAAGAGATGGTTTTAGTTTTGCCAGAAAGATGTAATACAGTTAGAATCATGAATAGAATGTGTCTCCTCCTCATAGTACAAGTAAAGGCTTCATAATAAGTAATACAATGAACTTTCATAAATTGTACTAAGAAGAGAAATAGGCTTGGGACATATTTGTAATAAAGGAAAAACATTCATTCTAGATCAGATACAAGGGTGAAGTCATAGGTATGCACCATGATAAACCAAGGCCATGTGAAACTATTGTTATGAACTTATAATGAGGTTACAGAATGAAACACTACTTTGACCTTACTATCAGCATCCTTATGCAACTCCCCTTTTGTGTAACATTTTATCTATGCAGGAATTTTATAAAAAAAAAAAACTTTTGTCTAAGAAGGTATAAAAAGACTGAGAGAAAAAATGCTCTGTCTTATCAACCACATGTATACATATATATATACATATATGTGTACAATATGTATATATGTCTGTCTATGTATGTGTGTATGTGTGTGTGTGTGTGTGTGTGTGTGTGTGTGTGTATGCATAGGCACTTGTGAAGTTGATGAAACAAGTGGTTGGGCCCAACTAGTTGTGTGTGTGTGTGTGTGTGTGTGTGTGTGTGTGATGACTTTCTCTTTATCCTTTTCCTTTATGCTGGCCTCCTAAGAGTTAACAGGGTTCAGAGTTTCTCACCAGGCATTCTTGAGCACTGATGTCAGCAGAGGGGGAGGTTCTCTTGCTATTAACACTGACCCCAATTGCCTACACCATACTAGCTGCCTTTCTCAGTTACCTGGAAACTGGACAGGCCCAGCAGCCAAGCAGAGCAATTCAGTCAGAGGCTGAGAGAGAAGCCAGTTTAAATCAATCAGCTTGGAGAGGATATTGAACAATGAACAGATGAGTTGAACAAGCCAGCTAGAGTTCAGGAAGAACTAGAAATGGTGAGCTTATTCAGCAGTAAGTTTATGAGATGACAATCCCATCAAATGAATAAAAGATACTTTTACAGCTTATAATTAGGAATATTGACTAAAGTGATATCAAATCCTGATACAGTAGCAACACTGACCACAGCCTCTGCTGATAAGGCTATGACCTTAGGAGACACATTGGATTGATCACTTTGACTAAGTGGTCAATCCAATGTGTCACCTAAGGTATCTCAACTTCCTATTTTATAAAATGGGATTAATGTCCCAGTTTTTACTTCTATGCCCCCTCACTTCTTCTGAGACAAACAAAGGTTTGTATTTTGCTTGAGAAACATTAGAGAATAGAATCTACCTCTAGATCTCCCCACTTAAGAGTTAATCCAGTTGGGGATGTCAATTATCTGGCCAAGGAATCATTGCCTAGGAAGGTGGGTCTCTCTTAAGCCATGCTAAAGCAACAGGAACAGTCACTATCTCCTTAATGATAGCATAAACTTTGCCTTCCCAGAACTCCTGCCCCGTGTATAGTTGCTCCAGGGCTGCCTTGAGGAGAACTCCTGCCCCATGTATAGTTGCCCCATGTATAGTTGCCCCATGTATAGTTGCCCCATGTATAGTTGCCCCATGTATAGTTGCCCCATGTATAGTTGCCCCATGTATAGTTGCCCCGTGTATAGTTGCCCCATGTATAGTTGCCCCGTGTATAGTTGCCCCATGTATAGTTGCCCCGTGTATAGTTGCCCCATGTATAGTTGCCCCATGTATAGTTGCCCCGTGTATAGTTGCCCCATGTATAGTTGCCCCATGTATAGTTGCCCCAGGGCTGTCCTGAGGAGAACTCTTGCCCCGTGTATAGTTGCCCCATGTATAGTTGCCCCATGTATAGTTGCCCCATGTATAGTTGCCCCGTGTATAGTTGCCCCAGGGCTGCCCTGAGGCTACTTTGGATGCTGGTCACTTCCTATAGTACTTTAGGACTCCTTATTCTTTCTCTAAAGTGCCCCTTCCCTTCATGTGGCCATCTGCTATGTAGTCAGCCTCCGAGCCAGTTTAACTCAAATGGCATGACTTTCTCTCTTCTTCTCCATCTTCCTCCTCTGGGCAGCTGCCAAGATTTACAGCTCATTGGGCCACCTCCAGGGAGCTCACTTGCTCACTGCAGCTCTTCCTGCATGGTGTCTGCTACACTGTGCTCATGCAAATATCGTTGAACATGAATGGAAGGAGTTACAGAGACAAAGTTTGGAGCTAAGAAGAAAGGATGGACCATCCAGAGACTACCCCACCTGGGTATCCATCCCATAATCAGCCACCAAACACAGACACTATTGCACAAGCCAGCAAGATTTTGCTGAAAGGACCCTGATATAGCTGTCTCATGTCAGGCTATACCAGTGCCTGGCAAATACAGAAGTGAATGCTCACAGTCATCTATTGGTTGGAACACAGGGCCCCTAATAGAGGAGCTAGAGAAAGTATCCAAGGAACTGAAGGGGTCTGTAATCCTATAGGTGGAACAACAATATGAACTAACCAATACCCCCCCAGAGCTCATGTCTCTAGCTGCATATGTAGCAGAAGATGGCCTAGTTGGCTATCATTGGGAAGAGAGGCCCCTTGGTCTTGCAAACTTTATATGCCCCAATACAGGGGGACGCCAGGGCCGAGAAGTGGGAGTGGGTGGGTAGGGGAGCAGGGCGGGGTGGATAGGTATAGGGGACTTTCGGGATAGCTTTTGAAATGTAAATGAAGAAAATATCTAATAAAAATTGGAAAAAATGAGCAAAAAAAAAGAAAAAAAAGGAAACTGTTTGACTTGCTTTGTTATGTGTTTTATATGTGTTGTGTATGTGTCATCATTGATATCCTAAGTCTACACACACACACACACACACACACACACACACACACACACACCACAGAACATAAAGAATGAACAGTCTTGGCTTTCTCAGTGGCTGCCTAACTTTAAAAGAACCTCCAAGCTTTGTACTTTGCTGCAAGCAGGTGCCATTCCTCTATACTCTATACTATTATGTTAATAAGCCTGGGACAAGATGCGACTGTTTTCCTGAGAGGTATGCCTTGTTTTTCTGGATTTACTCTATTTGAGTGCATGTTCAAAGAATTTTCTTTCTTTTTTTTTTTTTTTTTTTTTTTTTTTTTTTTTTTTTTAATAATTTTTTTTTTTTTTTTTTTTTTTTTTTTTTTTTGTTTGTTTGTTTGTTTTTCGAGACAGGGTTTCTCTGTTTAGCCCTAGCTGTCCTGGAACTCACTTTTCTAGACCAGGCTGGCCTCGAACTTAGAAATCTGCCTGCCTCTGCCTCTGCCTCTGCCTCCCAAGTGCTGGGATCAAAGGCGTGCGCCACCACGCCTGGCAAGAATTTTCTAAGACAGAGTTTGAGGTATGTAATTATTTTATTGCTTGCCTTTTTGAGGAAGACTTTATTACAGCTTCCACTTGCTCACAAGTTTGCTTTTATGGTAGTTGGGGTTGAATATAAGTTTGGTGTTTTTCTCTACTGCTCTGGTGAAAAGTGTAAAGCTGAGAGAAGCTTGGTTTATTCCTATATTGCCAGGTTCCATTGGCTGGAAACAGTGAGAGGTCTAAGTAAGGCTTGAGGAGTAGCTGTACCACCTGCTGTAGATAGGAAAGGCATGGGGTACATTCCCCACAGAATAAGCTAGCCTGTCTATGATCATTGACTAACTACTGTGCATTCTCTCTCAGTGATGAGCTCTATAAAGATGAGTGTTAAGAACCCAGATGTCCCTCAACAGAGGAATGGATACAAAAAGTTTGGTACATTTACACAATGGAGTACTACTCAGCTATTAGAAACAATGAATATATGAAATTCCTAGGCAAATGGATGGATCTGGAGGATGTCATCCTGAGCGAGGTAACCCAATCACAAAAGAACTCACATAACATGTACTCACTGATATGTGGATACTAGCCCAGAAGCCCAGACTACCCAGGATACAACTTACTAAACACATGAANGAAGATGGCCTAGTTGGCCATCATTGGGAGGAGAGGCCCCTTGGTCATACAGACTCTATATGCCCCAGAACAGGGGAAGGCCAGGGCCATTATGTGGGAGGGGGTGGGTAGGGGAGCAGGGCGGGGACGCGGGAGGGTAAGGGAAAATTTCTGGATAACATGTGAAATGTAAATGAAAAATAAAAATTAAAAAAAAAAAGATGAGTGTTATAGAAAATATTGCCACAGAGAAGCTGCTGATTAAAAAAACAAAACAAGCAAACAATAACAAGACAATCAATCTGTTTGCCCAAACTCACACTCACATAAAACAAAGTACCGCGTTCCCCTTTTTCAGCAGGAATGGACTGGAGCGTCATTGCAGAGCATGAGTATTGTCTGTCTTCATAGTACAATGAAGAGAAGTTTGTGGAATTACCAATGTTGTACATTGTAATGAATATTTTTTCTGAAAACGTACACCTATAAACTAATTATAACCTGCATCAATCCTTTTTTTATGAGCCGTGAAGAACAAAAGACCAAGGCATTCTAAAGCGGTATGCCGTGGCATGATCATGGCAGCTGCCATTACAGCACCAACAGATTTAAACTGGGATTCAAATGAGCTGTGTGGTTCCGGGTGAGATGGTTCCATACTGGCATTCAGGGCTCTCAATTAACACAGGAAAGATGGATGGCTTCCCCCCCTTTGGTGGTCTCTGTGGAAGAGGAAAACAACACAAGGTGCCTTTGACTTTCCACTCATTCACATCCACCAGTTGGCAGGCAGACCATATGAGAACATTCCTCCACCCAGTAGCTGGGTCTGCATGAGTGTGGCCCATGCATATTCCAAGGCTGATGCTCTGTGATCAGAATCCTCCACAAACAGGCATGCTCTAGGAACACTCCATAACAGAGCCAGTGGGGAAAACATTGCATGGAAGCCACCCTTAGGAACTTTGTCCTTCCAATCAGCTCTAGAATATTTCAAGCCTATTTGATCAGTCACTTCCCACTAGGAAATGAATTACAGATCAAACTGGATCTGATGAGTCTCAGAAAACCTATGAACCAGTCAAGCAGTATGCAAAATGAAAGTTTTAGTGCTTTTACCCTCCAAAAAGATGAAGAGTTATGACCTGTCAGAATCCTGTTAAAAGGAACAGCTTAGCCCTATGACTGTTTCAGTCGAATATCTGAACTCAGACTGGAGTCTTCTGAGGATGTTATTCATAAAGGCACAGTTAATCAAGCTCTGACCTCTCATCAAAAGTTCTCTGTACAAGCCAAACATTTTGCCAGCAAGAGGAACACATGCCAGACCAGAGAAGGTAAGCTAGCAAGCCATGTGCCCTGGTTTCAGGACTATGAGCTCTCAGCCCATTTTAAAATAAAAGATTAAAAAAAAAAATACTTGTATGCTTTTGCATTTACCAAATAGTTGGCTTTTGATCCACACAATCAGTGCTTTAATTTATCCTAGGATTTCAATCTATATAAATAGATACTTTTTATTTACTTTAATTTAATTTACCAAAAAGGAAAAAAATGTCTTCCGTTCTTTCTCATTCTTACCCATTAGAGGAATTCAGATGATGAATGAGTGCCAGTCACCCTGGAGAGAGTCCATGGTTACCACGCTGAAATAGAAAGGTTTTTGGAGAAACAGCCTTGTATCAAATGCCAGGCATTTGCTGAAAGCATCAAAGGTCTCAGATGCCTCCCACACCTCCCCTGCCATCCCATCAGGACTGTGAAAGCTTGTCTACAAATACCAGTGTTTTCCCCATTGATGGCATGCTTGGCCTGGGAATGGATCTCTAGTTTCTGCACAGGAACTTCTCTTCATATCAAAGGGGAACACACTTAACTCCACTTATGTTTACTAACCAGGTTGGTAAAAAGGTCCACAGCCAGCCATGTTCCCACATTAAAGCAAAAAGCAAACCAATGAGGCTGTTCATCTCCCTGCAGTCACATGTTGACTCTTGTTTGAACGGTTGTTGGTGGCTTCTTCTTCTTCTTCTTCTTCTTCTTCTTCTTCTTCTTCTTCTTCTTCTTCTTCTTCTTCTTCTTCTTCTCCTCCTCCTCCTCCTCCTCCTCCTTCTCCTTCTTCCTCTTCTTCTTCTCCTTCTTCTTCTCCTCCTCCTCCTTCTTCTTTCTCTTCTTTTCTCCTTCTCCTTCTCCTCCTCCTCCTGCTCCTCATTCTCCTTCTTCTTTTTCTTCTTCCTTCTCCTCCTTCTTCTAAACCATGATTTATTCAGAGACTATGAAGATGACTATAAAGAAAGTGTAAATAGGCTAACATTTCTTCCCAAAGGAAGAAGATTAACTGATAGGGATAGTGAGCTTAGGCTTTGCACTCAGCTCTCAGCTTTTGGAGATGAAAATTCCTACCTCATAAAGTCACTGAGGTAGCTTCAGTGCATAGACTTCATGTATCGGGCAGGTTTTGGTTACTAAATGTTGAGTGGAAAGTGCTTAGTCTTTAAGTAATTACCCTTCTACTATGCTCAGTTTCCTCTATTATCAACATCTTCCATTGGCCTGGTTGCATGTTAAACTTTAAGCTATATATCACATTTAAATTGGATTATTTGAGGCTTAGGATGACTCTGTGGTAGAGAACAGTTACTGAGAAATCACGAACTTGGATCCCAGCACACACATAAGAAGCCAGGCTTTCTGCAACTTACTTGGACTTCAGCTGTGATGCCTTCTCTGGACTTTCTGTACCTGTACTCATACCTGCTCAAACATGCAGAACACACACACAAATAAAATGGATAAATCTTCATTAGGCCCATAATTTTACAGAAGCAGTTTGAATGCAGGTATGGATATAAACTAT
Source organism: Mus minutoides (assembly GCA_902729485.2). Taxonomy (NCBI): domain Eukaryota; kingdom Metazoa; phylum Chordata; class Mammalia; order Rodentia; family Muridae; genus Mus; species Mus minutoides. The sequence goes on from LR749533.1 coordinate 1,799,356, forward strand.
AATGTCTGTTATTCAATGTATCATCCCTTAACACTGTTGTGTTAAGTTCTTTGACCTCATTTTATGAAGCACCTCAATCAAAGGTCTCCTCAAAACCAATACTAGACTAGCACACAATTTACAAAATATCACCAGTGAAGATTTTTATCTTTAGGTTTTCAAGGAACCACTCACAGAGTGCAGATGTCCCCAAGAATTACTGAAAGTGAAAATTAAGTAGAAGCAGAGTCTTCATCTGGTCTTGGCAAAGGATCACTGCTTGTTGGTTGTTTTGGTTAAAAAAAAAATGGTGCCATAATGTAAAGATTTTGGGTTCTGAAGCATGAAGAGGGATTGGAGATGTCCTTTCTGGGTGGATGATCTCCAAAGAGAAAGTTAAAACACAGGAAGAAGAAAGGCAAAGTAGTTCTAAAGGAAAACAGTCAATCTCTGGGCAGGTGGGAAATGGCCCTGTTTCCAGTTACCCAGTTCCTCCAAGCTTGGGGTACAGTTTTAGAGTTATGTAGAAACTTGGAGTTTAATACCATTCCAATTATTATTGAAAACCCTATACTAGCCATTCCAATTAGAAATGATAAAACTACAAGTTGGATATGAAACATACTCTTCTTGAGTTTGATAGTCAATAAACAACACTCTTGTCTGTCAAATCCTCAGTTCTATGGCTTTCCTGTTGATCTTGGGTGACCATGAGGTATGCTACCACATACCTCATGATACAACAATGTCTGTCAGAGTAAAATTCAAAACTCTTTTTATCAACATTTATCATTATTCAGCAAGAGTCCCATTTCCTCTTCTAGACCTCCCCCATTATAGATGGTCTATGACTTACAGTTTTCAACTTTATATTATAGCAAAAGCAATTCACACACACACACACACACACACACACACACACACACACATCTATATCCTCTGCTATGCATGGTGAGGTAGATCTGTTATCCCACAACTCAAGAGGCTGAGACAGGCCAACTTGGGCCTTTTACATAGTGAGACTATAAAAAACAACAACAAAGAAAGCTGCCAGTTACAGAGTTAGGCAGCAATAATGAGCTTTGGCTCTGGAAGCCATAAAGTTAAAAGAGGAACCCCTGCTGGGCACCCCTGTGCTGTTGCTAGGCTGTGGTGCTTGGTTGTTAGGGCTATTATATGCACTATCTCTGTAGCATTCCCAATTCTGATTGGTGTGTTGGGACATAAACAAGTTATTAAATGGCAAAAATCTGTATTCTCTTGCATAGCAGTTTCTTCCAACTTGGAGGGAAACTTCTTAAAAAAGAAGTGAATGATATACATCAAGCCAGGATGCTTACAAGGATCTGAATCAGAGGGGAAGTGAAATACTCAATCCTGAAGGGAAATTCTCTTCTTAAATCAGTAAGTTAACAACTCAAAATCCTTCAGGAAGTCCCTGAAATTGACCAGACTGACTAGGCATTTTCCTCTCCAAGAGTATATAAGCAGTAAAATTGTTGGAAGTCGCTTTCAGACAAGCCCAGGGGCCAGGATGAAGCAGACACTCTCAGCCTGTTAATCTAACTTCAGGCTTAGGGTACTCCAGGTTCCAGGGTCTGTGAGCTGTTACCTGTGCTCAGGTGTGATTTGGTGATGAAGCTCTCTTTGATTCATTTCTGCTCCTATAAGTTCATTATTGGTTTATAATAAATATAATGTATTTATATTTATATACCAATATCTATCTATCTATCTATCTATCTATCTATCTATCTATCTATCTCCTATAAATAACCTGTCACCCATATGTAGTAACCACAGTTAAACTTTTTCCCTCACGAGGACATTTTGGCAGTTGGGAGCCAAAGAATACCAAAAGTCACACAATGCAACAAGTCTCACACAGGGTGTATTGGGGAAAAATACAGAGTGGCAGCTGTCACTGACCAGTAAGGGAGATCCAGAGGGACGGGTGGAGGGAAGTAATTTTTTATGGTTTTTGGAGTATGGGCAGTGATCTAGTGCAAAAGGCAAGATAATGCCAGAATTATTGCTTTGCCTCCAAATTTAAAGCATTGTTTGGTTGTTAACTCTCTGTTGCAGGAGGGGGATATTTTCAAGTCTGGTGTTCAGAGGCTGGCCAGGGGCAGTGAAATTTTCCACTGGCCTGTTGCCCTACAAAAATTCACTGGTTCACCAAGTCAAACTTTGGTGATATCAAGACTTTGGTCTGTTTGGAGCATCCTATCTAGGGTAAGCAGACAGTTGTTCATGACTCCCCAGGGGTAATCATACATCATCTGTCTTCATTTCCTTCTCCTAAGATCTCTTGGTGTCTTTTTAACATCAATCTATAATCGTTTCTTGTCCTGGAACTTTCTTAATAATACATTTGTTGCTGTTTCTTTGTTTGAGCGTAGGTTTGGCCTTGTAACCAGGGCTAGTCTGAACCTTACAATGTCACTCATAACAGCCCTTAACTCACAGTCTTCCTATATCAGCCTCCAAAGTGCTGGTATTACAGATGTGTAATCTACCACTTGGCAATTGAAAAAATTGTCAATAAAAACCAAGACTTCAGGGCTAGGGAGATGACTCAGTGGGTAGGAGTGCTTCCTGTACAAGCATAGGGTTCTCAGTTCAAATCAACATAAGAATGTAGAAATGGCTGTATATGCCTCTGGGAATGTGGGCAAGCAAATCCTGGAGGCTTTCTGACATCCAAACTGTCCAAAAGGATGAGCTTCTACTCCACTGAGGCTTTGGTTCAAGGCAGGAGAGTTGGTGGAAGATGATTGGAATCCCCCTTAGGCAAATAGGCATCACACACATCTGCACAACATATACACATACAGTACATAAATATAACTCAACACATACACATACAATACACACATATATATACAACATATACATATAACACACAAGCAACACACACCTATAGCACACAAACACATACCTATACATACACATATAAATCACATATAATACGAATACCATATTCACATGACACACAAACGTAACACATAATTACACATAGATGCCACACATATACACAGAAACCTTATAATGTGAGGTTTTAAGTGATAACAGGTTTGATTTCCTTCTATTTTCTTTGATTTCATAGAAAGTATCTTTAATGATGAAGTATAGTGCTTGCTCAGGAGTATGTCATTGATCAGAGGCTCATTCCAAATCTACCTTTTGCTCAGCATCTAAACCCATCTGAACCTCCCATGCTATGCTCTCCCCAAGGTCATGTTCGCTGCCCTCCAGGGAATGATTGATGGCATGTTCTCCATGTGTGTCAAGACCTGCCCAGCCCTCTTTGGTAGGAAATCTCTCTACTCACAGCCTTCTTCTAATGGTAAACAGATTGCTAAGCTTCAATGCCATGGCAGTCAGGAAAGTCTGAGGGCTATAGGAAAATGTGTCCCTTGTACACACATAGGGAAATGCTGCTCTGTATTCGAACCATGCAAGATATCATGATACTCTACAATTGAAAGCAAGAAACATCTGTGTAGAGCATACTTGTTCCCAGTCCATTGGGAAGCTCCTATGAGACAAATAATACTGTCTCTCCTCAATTGAAAATGTTAAATGTTCTGCCTTGTGCATTTTTATACTGGCTTAAACATTGTACTAGGAACATAGAATATATCTTTTATCTTTATTACATACAGTAAGTACTCTGTTAAGCTTTATATCCAAAAACTGTTTCTCTCTTTCTGCCCAGTTGTGGTTTTGTTTAATACCAACTTCCCAGGCTCAGCCAACTGAAACCGTTGTGTCCTTTGCACTCAAGAACAGCCTTTGAGAGAGATGTACCCCAGCTCTCTTCTGCTGTTATAAAAACTGCCAAGGCAAACATAGCCCAGAAAAATTCTAGAGCAATCACAGGAAGGGGCACATCATCTCCTCTTGCTGCCCCATTCTCTTGCTGTGACCAAGTCTCCTCCAGTGGAAGGGATCTGGGCAGGGCAGGAAGGAGAGTTCCCAGAGCTGAGTCACCTAGTAACTTGATAAGAAAGTCAGCTGTGACAATTAGGAAAGTCGGCCTTGCAAAGTGGGGTTTTAAGTGACTTTTTGGTTTTTTATTTTCCACTGATATCTATCTATCTATCTATCTATCTATCTATCTATCTATCTATCTATCTATCTATCTATCCATCCTCTAGGATCTGGATCATAGAGGCTTTTCCTGATACTTCTGTGTGTGGCAGCCCCTTGCTTCACACTCGATACACTTTCTAATGGGCTGTCCCGTGGCATCTCAACTTCAGTCATCTCTGGATGCTTCTAGGTCCCTACATAGCACAGCAATCTAACACTGAAATTATTCCAAAGGTCAGAAACCCCAAACCAAATCAGAGACCTTCTCCATCAAAGGGCATAACCACTCCAGTCAGCCACACATTAAAGAGGGAAAGCCATTTATTTTTATGGACTATAAGCCTTAATAAATAATAATTGTCATCATCAGTTATGACCATTCATCCAAAGTGGCTTGAACATTCATAAAAATATCTTTGTTTCTCACCGTCTCGCTTCTGGTGCCAGGAAGACCAGTGCACTCACTCCCTTCCTTTCAATCATAAATGCAGCTTATCTCCTGGGAACAAGACCTTCTCCCAGGCTGTACCTGCACCTCCCATAACTGTAAACATGCAAGTAGATTTGGTGCAGTGGGTGGATATTCCTTCCAAGCTAGTGGAAAATTTTTATGGCCACTTTTTAGAAACTGGGTAATGAGTACCTGTGAAATCCAGAAATACGTTTCACCACAGTTTTCAAGTATATGTCAGACCTCCCTAAATAAGCTTTAAGTTCCTTGTGGGAAGATTCATATCTTAAATGAATCCTACTCTTTGGAATGTCGGATATAACATGCAAATTTCTCTTTCAGGTGTGATAAGCTATTCTACATTGGGTATCTTTGCATCAGTTAAGATGTGTTATGTCCTGTTTGGGCCAGACAATGGGGACAGGGGAGTGGCAGGGGGTGGGGTGGGGGAGCTAAGGTCCTCGCTTCTCCTTAAGGGCCTGGAAGACAGAGAAACAGGTAGTTGGGAATGATTGATGCCTAGTCTGGGCTAGGTTACAGCAGTACATAGAAGAGGAGTTGAGCTGTAGGTCTGGCTTATGAAGATAGCTTTTGCAAGATGCTCTGTCAAGCAAGAAGACACTGAGCTGCTATCTTGAGTAGGCAACCCAGTCCTGCATCATGTGTGGACAGATGATCTGGTCTCATGTAAGAGAGGGCAGATCCAGAGAGGGTGAGTTGAATGGAGGGGACAGAGAGAAAGGGGACATGAAGGTGGACGTGCACATTGGGGATCAGAGGTTGAAGGAATCTCTGGTAAAGGGAACCCTGAGATGTATTTTAACTCCATCTGCATCACAAACACCTCTGGATGTGTGGCTCCAACAAGAACACATCAGGCTGTAAGTCCAAAGTGAAGGTGCTGTGGTCTCTTTCTGACCTGTGGGTGACCACCAGCATTATCCTCCCTGGGCACAAGAGATGGACAGAAAGGAGACCAGTCTACTGTTTGTGTATGTGTCTGATGCACATCTGCACATGTGTGGACACAGATGTATGGAGGTACCTGTAGAAACTCAAACCTAACACCTGGAATCTTCCTTCAGAACCCAGAGCTCATGAGCATGGTTATTCAGGCTAGTCAGCACCTCTGAGAATCCAATTTTAACATCCTGGGCTCTGGAATTACAGGCAGGTTAATATGTTCTTTATTTCCTCCACTCAAATTTACATGAGTGCTAGGAACCTGAACTCAGAGCTTCATACCAGCACAGCAAGCACTTTATTCAGTGAGCCATATTCTTACCCCCACCCTGTTCCTCTTATAAAAACACCAGTGCTATTGGATTAGGTCCCAACACTCATGACCTCATTCAACCATAATTCCCTCACTACAGACCTGTCTCCAAATGTGGTCACACTGGACAAGCCTTCAGAGAGGACACAGTTCCTACAGGCTTATTTCTAAAACTGGATATTCAGAGTGACAGCCTTCTAGATGTTTCTCAATGAGGCCAACTTCCTCCACACCACACGATTGGAGCGTGGTAGAAGTGTCCCAGGCAGCCTTGGCAATGGGAGGCTATTGGAGCTTTCTCTCTTAACACTAGCAAACCTCCTCCAAGTAGGGCATTTTCATCATTTCCTCTACTAAATAACTGCATTTTATTATTTTTCATGGTGTGTGTATGTGTGTGTGTGTGTGTGTGTGTGTGTGTGTGTGTGTGTGTGTGTTCTAGAGTCATGGTGGTTCTCAGATTATTTTTCTCTCCATTTTAGTGACCTTTATCTTACAAACAACCTTTATGTTGGAAAATTAGAGCATTATTATCTTAAGGGAATTATTATCTTAAGCCTGACAGATCAAACCTCTTTCAAGTTGTCAAAGAAGTAAATCATCTCAGCAGCCACACAAGTTCTATGAGTGCAAATTCTCTTAACCACGTGTTCACTGAACAGCATCAGTACCAGGAGCCCCCATGAATGCTGGATAATGATAGGATATGATACTGATGATAAAGTTCTCTCTGCTTCCAAGGCATGTCAGTAATGTTCTCATTAAAATGTAGCTTCTTGTGATCCCTTCATTAATACAAATATTAAGAGTTGTGTCGGATTGCTTGCCTGGCTTGTACAGATACAGGAAAATCACATTTCTGGCTTCCACAGTGAATGAGTGTGAGGCCAGCCTGAGCTACCTGACACCCTGCTGCGCTCAGGTTGATAAGTTGGGGTTTTTGTTTTTGTTATTTATTTATTTATTTATTTATTTATTTATTTATTTATTTATGTTCTTTTAATGCTGTGCTGAGAATGGAACACATGGAGTCTCAGAAAAGCCCAGCAAGTATTTTATCACAGAACTGTGACCCTAGACATTCAGTTAATAACTCTTTAGATGATTCATGTTTAAGTTCACAGAGTTTTCCTTGCTAGAAGGAAAAAAGGGTGACATAATTTTATTTCCTCTACTGAAAGCATTTGAAACTGCACATTGTCTTGACTTCTTCTTAGAAGTGGCCACATGCTTATGTGAGATGGATTCATTATTTCTGTTTTGACATTCTTAAGAAAAGGACAGAATTTGCTTGGGAATCAGTAAAGAATGGGGAGGCTGTAGTTCTAGTCCAATTAGCAATCACCCCTATAATGTAGTTCTCAGTTCCAGTAGGAAGACCAATAAAATCTGATACAAATTGTACCATGTTTTTACTATGAGAGGCAGCCCTGGATGATGAGAACATTGGATGTAGTGACTGGTGGTCTAGATGGCTGTTCCAGCTCTTACCTCCCTGAATCTTTGTTTTTAATTGCAAACTGAAACAGTTAAACTCAAGAGATGAAAAGGCATTACATTTCACACTCCTGTCCAACTGACAAGACAGCAAAATGTCTTTATATATATATGTATAGTGACCTTTATCTTACAAACTATATTATAATTATTATAATTATTATATATATATTACATTTCACACTCCTGTCCAACTGACAAGACAGCAAAATGTCTCTCTCTCTCTCTCTCTCTCTCTCTCTATATATATATATATATATATATATATATATATATATATATGAGACAGGGTTTCTCTGTGTAGCCCTGGCTGTCCTGGAACTCACTCTGTAGACCAGGCTGGCCTCGAACTCAGAGATCTGCCTGCCTTTGCCTCCCAAGTGCTGGGATTAAAGGCATGTGCCACCATGCCCAGCTAATTTATATATTTTTAAACAACTCCCAAGTTACCCAGACGGAATCTGCACACATTATTAGCCAAGATTTAGCTCTCAAGTGCTGGAATTACAAGTGTATACACCCCTGCTGCATCAAGCATAATCAAACATTTTGGAAATCAGGATTATTTCTTCATAGAGACAAATAAAAATCCTAAATATTTATTGGTTTGATATTGTGAGTTTTCTGTGGAAAAGTTCATGCAGCAGATTAGAACTGTAGCAGTAACTCCTGTGCACTTTTGTAGAGCAGAAGTAGACAGCATGTAAGTGTGTGGCCACTTACCCACACACACACACACACACAATTTCACTTGCTTCCCACGTGCCTTGCTCACTGACCCCCTGCAAAGAGCTACAGTTTTGTGTCCTGGGCAGTAAGGGCAGCATCTACACAAGGGAGTTAGCTTTCTGTTGCAAGAACTCTCTAGACCAAATTTGTACATACAAGTAAGAGTTTGCCAGAGCTAATCAGATAATTATACCCTAGGCAACCAGCATGCGGGACAAGGGGAACAGTTTTATTTTCTTTGCTTCACATTTCAGCCTTGGTGAAAATTAGGTACCGGGTAAAATCTCAGCCTGGGGGGTGGTTTGCTTCTAATTGCCTGTGTTCGCTAAAATGGGTTAGGAGTTTATGAGAATTGAGTTATATTCTGTGACACGCAGTGAAATGACCTCACACTAAAGCAGCGAGGGGAGGCCCTGCACCATGCAGCTCTGCCTTGAGCTCTCCTCCAATACAACAGATCCTGGGTCTCTTGGGGAAGTAGGTGAGGAAGCCCTGTCTCTGTGCAGCTTATTATTCTGTTGTTAGATGTGTGGTTTTAACATCGGCTCATATGTAAGCCAGTCTACACCTAATATTTTAATAGAGAAAAGACTAGTTGAAACCTTTAATATCCAACACTCCCCTCTCTGCTTTTTAGAAAATTTTCTATATACTTCTAATGGGCTTTTAAAATATGTGTGACCACCAGAAATAGCCACTTTATTTTAAAAGCTCACTGTTATGGCATGTTTGCTAATCTGACATCAGGGAAAAGTCAAGTTCAAATTTCATGCTTTGGAAAGCAATAAAAATCACCACCTGGAAAATCCAGGGGAGCACTGTTATTTAAAGCAGGTGTGTGGCTGAAGGGATGCAGCGCATCTGGGTCAGAAAATCCAGGGTCTCCGAGGGCAGCCACTTTGCACAGGGCCTCTGCCATCAGAAAGCAGCTTAACAGAACTTGGGCATTCACTGTCTCGAGGAGAAACATCACCATCTATAGTTAGGACCGCAGTTCAAGGCATTAAACATTGCCTTCACATCAAAGAACTCCAAACAACACACCTGTGTGTTTATTATCTCAAAAACTAGGGGGCATGGCTATAAATCATTTCTATATTTGATTTTTCCCCCCTTGGCCAACGTCTGGATCATGAAAAGAAGTGCTATATTCTACCAGAAACACTTTCCAGTGCTCCAAAGGCACCTTGCAAAGTCCCTCTAGAGGGAGCAGATCCCACAGGAGTAATTTCTAGACTTGAAGCCATTTACTACATACAAACTATGGACAACACTCTGGAAAGAAAATGGCAGCACTGATGTCATGGTCACATGCAGGCAAAGGGCTAGTACTGCAGTCACATAGGCCATGGAAGCAGTGTCCCTTCTTCTGGGAATAAGTTAAGTTCTAGCTTCATTTTACCAGTGGTGTTGACTTAGCTCTGTCATGTGCATGCGGTCACTTCCAACACTGCCAAAGCATGACTCCCTGTACACTGTAAAAGTCCCTTTCCATCTCTTAGCGCACACACACATACAGAGACACACACACATGTGCACGTGCACACACACGCGCACACAAATGAGTGTGCACACACACATGCACGTGCATGCACATATACACACATTCACAAGTGCATGCACACACATGTATGCACACACTCATGCACACAAGCATGTGGACACATACATACATGCACACACATGCACACATGCACATTCATGTGCACACACACATGTATATGCACACACACATGAGTGTGTACACACATAAACATGCACATGTCCACACACACTCACATGCACACACACACACACACACACACACACACATGCTGCATGGAAAACCTGTTACATGGACAGAGATACACTCCTGACTGTCAGTGAGATGACTATGTTTAAGGCAGGTCTAAAGCTTGCTGCAGCTCAGAACAGCAGAGGATACCCACCCCAATCTCCTGTCTACAAGCCTGTTAATTCTGAGTAAGGATGGATGGGTTAGTTTTCCAGGGTGAAGAACCCTTTGATACTATCCAGGGTTGCTACAAAATGGCAAGACAAGGCAAGCTTGTGCCCAAGACTCTTCTGTATCTTTCTCTCTCAAAAAGAGAGACCTTAAGAAAAGTTTATCTTTGACAAGTAATTTAAAACAGATCATGTAGACTTTCTTTCTGAACACCAAGATGGAGTGGTGGTACCTACACCTCCTTGCTCAGATGTGACAGCTCTCAGGAAAAACAAAGTATTGGTATTCTGCTCTGAGTTTCTGAGAGCTAGCACACACACAGAGGAGAGCCTGTGCATCTCTCACTCCTGCTGAGTTTCTGAGAGCTAGCACACACACAGAGGAGAGCCCTGTGCATCTCTCACTCCTGCTGAGTTTGTTCTGAGAGCTAGCACACACAGAGGAGAGCCCTGTGCATCTCTCACTCCTGCTGAGTTTTGGGGAGCTGGTTTGAGTACCTGTCTCCATAGTGCCTCTCATGCCCAAGGAGTCAGTGGGTACACTGTTGTCAAGTCCTGGTGGAAAGCCTGCTCCAACTGAGCCTTCCCCAAATGGAAAAGTGTAAAGAGAATGAGAACTTAAGTGGTTTCTTAGAAATGTTCTTAATTGAGCAGCAAGAGTCTTAAATGCCTGCCATTGATCTCTAGTCCCCCGAGGTGGGGACATCTCCCAGGCCCATTCTATCTCCCCATCTCTTCTTCACACCATCTCTCCAGTCTTTATTCAAACCCCAAATGAAGAGGGAGAACACTTGTAATTTCTGCTTGACCTGAGGAATGGATCTGTCAAGTTAGTTCTATTTTCTTAATAGTTAGGAACAAATCACCAATCGTCACAGTCCAACACCCAGTCCCCTTTTACAACAGCAATAAATCAAAAAGAGCCACACACTGTGAACCATAGTGATGGCTAAGCTGTGTATTTTGGCTGCTAGAGACCCAGAGTTTCAGTTGAGGATCTGGAGGGGGATATAGCTGTGTGTGTGTGTGTGTGTGTGTGTGTGTGTGTGTGTGTGTGTATGTATGTAAGAGGGGGGGATGCAGGGAAGGGAGGGGGCTTTAAGTAAAAATTTTAAGTCAGATAGTTAAAGCTCTTGTTTGTCATTGTGGCATTGATTGATTTATTGCTTTAAGCTTTGACTTTTGTGTTCATTTCATGTTTGAAAGAAATATGGGATCCAGAGTTCAGTTGGAGTGTGGCTACATGAAAATCAACATCACCTACAGTATAAAAGAAACAAAGTCTGCTACGGATGCTACATAGATTAAGATTATCAAGGACTCGTCATGATACCTCAGAGCCATGGTTCCTATGTCTAGGTGTTTTTGCAAGATGCTTCTTGCATGCTGCTCCTCAGATGACGCAGGAAGAGACTTGCTCCAGACCATCTCAGAAGCTGATTTCCCAGGCCACTGAGTCAACTTTTTAAAAGGTTGGTATTATGCCCTACAAGTTCAAGTACCCTATTTCAGATGTTTTCACGATACTTGTTTTCTGATATATTATATTAGGTATTGTTAATTAGTTTTTGGGGGTTTTTTTTGTTGTTGTTTTGTTTTGTTTTTTGTTTTTTCGAGACAGGGTTTCTCTGTGTAGCCCTGGCTGTCCTGGAACTCACTTTGTAGACCAGGCTGACCTCGAACTCAGAAATCTGCCTGCCTCTGCCTCCCAAGTGCTGGGATTAAAAGCGTGCACCACCATACCCTGCTAGTATTTTTTTTAAAGCAAATGCAAAAGGCCTTAGCTGTGAGGAGAACATAACTGAATGGCTGGTGTTCAACTGCTTGTCGCTGGTCAATCCCTGGTATGGATTGGAGGAGTTGAGTCTGACCAATTCTCGACTTTACTCTCTTTCATAAAAAAGAATTGTTTCACACCTGTAATTCAGAGACCACCAGACTTTTATTAAAATTATCAGTAATAATTAAATATTAAAATTATCATTAATAATCAGTGCTGTCCAGCTAGCCTAGCATGCCTATGCTCCATGTCTGAGAGTCTACTCTTTGGGCCCTGACTTCCTGGCAGCCTGAATCCTGGTGGCATCTGCTGTCACCATGTCCCTTCACCTGTCTCTTCAGGCCCTTTGTACTCACTGGTGGCTGAATCATTGGATTAATCTCTTGGATGCACTGTTTTCACACTTTTAATTTGCCTAGAGACATTTCAAAAGCAACCATGGCTGCCTCTTGATGGTTAGAAGAAACTTCATTAATATCATTGTAGTCTGAGTAGAAAAGTCATGTTCTTCAAAACCTCAAGCATGGAAATAAACGTGGGGCTGAAAGAGTTCTATCCTCATGGCTGAAGCAAGGGTTGTCTTTGCCTTACAGAGTTGGGTACTTTCTTTTCACCAGACTGCCTAGCAGGCTCTGGAGAACTGATTCATTACAACAACCCAGCCAGGCAGGCAGTTACGAACAAGGACACTAAATTATTAATTTTCAGTGGGCTAACCACCGCCATGGCTGAGAACAGGATTGACTGTCAGATCTGAACCAGGCACTCCCTTCCTGGTGAGTGGGTCCCCTCCAACACCAGACTGTTTATCAGAGGGTGTGTGGGAGAACAGAACTGGAAAAAGGAAACCAATTGTTGCCAGAAGGAAATATGTGTCATGCTCTCACAGCCAGTGCTGACCTTCTCCACCCAAGGACACCACAGAGGAGGTACAGCTACAATCTCCAAATTAAAGCTGCAGGCCCTGGGAATGAAGTTCTCTAGGTATGGACTTTTCTGTGTTTACTTAAAGTGCACACACATCATCACACACTCTCTCACACACACACTCCCACACACTCTTACATACACACACACTCACTCATGCACTCACTCACACACTCTCACATACTCACAGTATACTCACACACATACACCCTCACACACACACTCACAATATACTCACATATACTCACACACTCACACATATAATCACACATATAAACACACACACTTCCATCCCTTTGTGGCTGTTGTTTTTCAGTCTCTGTTTTCAAGTTCCCTTCCTAAGCAAAGTATTTTTTACACTGCTCTTTCTTAAAATGTTAAATTACATAATTTCTATTATCTTTTCTTGGTATTTGTGGCCATTTTATGACTTGTGACTCCACAACGCTGTCTCTAAATAGTCAGACTTATCTGAATTCAGCTTCCTTATCTGTCACCAAATAGCCTTAATCCACTTCTGTATTATTAACCCTTTATTCTTCTAATAGAACCCACATATTTACCAGGCATTCTACTAACAAAACACACACACACACACATGTGAGTGTGTGTGTATGTGTGTGTGTGTGTGTATATATATATATATATATATTATATATATATATATAATACGAGTGAAGAGGAAAACCAGTAAATTAGACCACAGCCTTGTTTCTCCTGGATAAAGTGTTGAAAGCATCATTTGAGTAACTGCAGCATGGTCATTTGAGACCTGGGACCAAAGGCAGTCCCTCCCTGAGGATGAAATGTGGAGTAAAGCATAGCTTACTTCATTCTGGAGGACCTGTCTGTCTCAGAAGTCACAAAACAGGAGACACCACAGGTCTGACCTCTCTCAACTGTAAACATGCTACGTATAAAGGAGAATGAAGGGCGCTATTAAAATTAAGCGCACGACAGCCAAACTTGCCGTGGGAATGCTTTCTGAGTAACCCAGCCTCCTCAGGAGGGGCCTGAGCATGAGAGAAGGGCTGGTAAGCATCATCCATGCAAAGAAGATTCCTAATGCTGTGTTCAGATAAGAGAGGGGACTAGGAGCCAAGGAACATGGCAAGTTTCTAGAAGCTGGAGAGCAGGGAAGGAGATGTCCTTTCCCCAGAAAGAAACCCAATCCTGATATTAGCCAAAGCCTGATTGCAGTCCAGTTGTTTTAGAATTCTGACTTCCAGAGTGTTAAGATAATACTTCTGGGTTTGGATAAGACACTTGGTGTGTGGTTCTGGATTGCAGAAGCTGGAAAATTAAATCTGAGTGAGGATTCCACCAGAAGGAGGGGCTGGGAGACTCAGGGGCCATTGGTTTGATTGACAACTACAGTCTAAGCATGCTTGCAAGTACTCCCCATGTCTCAAGCTGTAAGAGAGATGGCTTTTTTTGAGCAATAAATGATAACTCTAGAGGTATTGTTAGAGGCTATGATATGGACTAGAAAGGGTACTTTAGAATTACTAGGCAAAAGTGGTACTCTGTAAAAATGTGTTAAAAATAGTATGTGCTTCAAACTGTAACACACAGCCAACATATGATGCATACCTGTCATGTCATCATTAGGGAGGTAGAAACAGGAGGACTATGAGGCCAGCCTTGGCTATATATAGGGGATTACATAAGAAAACAAAATTTCTACAACATAAAGAACTGAGGCTGTAAAAGTCTCTTCTTTGCCTTCAAGTCCCACTGTCATCTTTTTGATTGCTTTTGTTTCTTTGGTGTGTATGAGGTGTGTGTGTGTGTGTGTGTGTGTGTGTGTGTGTGTTGTTTCATCTATATGTAATGTGTGTATGTGTGTGCACATGTGTGACTGCATATGTATGAATTCCTGTATGTGTGCACAATTGTATATGGATGTGCATGTACATTATTGTAAAGTAATGGCTTAAAGACACCCTCATGTGTCATCTTCAGGGACAAGGTTGTAGTTCAGTATGAATGCCCCCTCCCCAAGGCTCATGTGTTGAAGGGTTGGTCCCCAGCTGGTGACAATCTTGACATATGTTCATTTCTTGACATATGTGGGACACTAGGCAGTGGAGCTCAGTGAGAAAAATTCTATCAGGTGGGACATGCTTTTGAAGGGTATGTCTTGTCCTGGCCCTTCCCTCTCTGTCTCTCTGCTTCCTGTCTTTCTCTGTCTTTCTGTGCTGAGCAGTTCTACCCTACCACACGCCTTCATTATGATGCCCTGCCTGAACATGGACTGTAAAACATGAGGCCAGTGACCATGGAGAGAAACCTCTGAGATGGAGCCAAAAGGATCTTCTTCAATTGTTTCTAGGTATTTGTCACCAAAGGAAAATACTAATGCATCAGTTGTTAATAATGTAAAAGAAGGAGCAGGACGGGTCCTGGGGGTCTGAGGAAGCTTTGATATACCCACCGCAAATTATCCTTCATCGACTCTCTCATTTCTATCCCAGAAAATCAAGGCCACTGGAGAACCTTGCTCAGGTTGTAAACATGCCTAGATTTGCAGCCCTTCATATGTACCATTAGCACAAAGGAAGTCACAGTGTTCCACAAGTCAGAGAGGGTGACTGGGCTGCAAAGGCATTTTATTCCCAAGTCGGGTGTCTGCCAGGTTGCCCAGGAACCTGTGTTCTGATCACTGCTCACAGTCATGGAGTCTCATGAAAGCAGAGATGCTGCCTGTAACTCTCACTGTACCCCAGGACATGCAGCATAGCTATAATTTTTTAGAAGTTGAGGGGAAAAACTTCTTCTGAATATGATTCTCATAAAAAGTTAATTCAAAGAAAGAAAGAGAACTTAGCTGAGGTTCAGCAAAAAACAAGGTCATGTTCAAGATGAATGGAAAGGAATCTAGGATGGCAAAAGTGTATCTGCATGTATATGCATGTATATGTATGTATATGTGATATTTACATTGTGTACACATGTGTGCAAATGTGTATATAGGCATGCATGTGTAAGTATATGTGTGCATGTGTCACATTTATATCTGTGTATGTGTCCATGTGTATGAACCTGTGTGTTCATACACATGTATACATATGTATTTCTTTGTACATATATGAGTATATGTATACGTGTGCACATGCATGTGTGCTGTGAGTGAGTGCATATATGTATATGTGTATGTATTCATGTATGTGTGTACATGCATATGTACATATATGTATTTGTGTATGCAAATGTGTGTATATGTATGCATGTGAGTGTATATGATGCTGCTAAGATTAGTGGGTGGGGAAGAGCTGAGGGAATAATCAGTAATTTAAAACCACATGAATCTGGAATGGTACTGGGTCTCTATACGTACTAATCAATTGCAGTTTTTTGGATTCTTTTCACTAAGGGGAGGCTCCAGGGTTCCAGGGGTCCCAGGAATGGGCAATTCCTGATAGTGAAAGATGCTAACTGTGCTCCAGCATGGGGAGGTAGTTCTTCAGTGCAAACAATTCTGTTGGGGTCAACCCTCTCATCCCCATTATTCCTCTTCTTTGAAATGCTCTAGGGAAGTCTCGTGATACTTTCCTGGCCATCCACAAATAGGGCAGGGCAAGACACTGATGAAGAGGAAACAATTTTCCATTTATTTTGCTTTCAGAAATACACTTGTAACCTAGGCCAGGGCTGTGCTATATCAAAGAAACCATAATCCAAAAACCTAACCCCTTTTAAATGATAACCAACTGTATTTTGTTTTCATAAAATAACTATGTTTCCACTGAAGGGGTGGAGTTTCTAGCGCTTCCTGTGACCTGTTTACATTTCCTACAGAACCCTCACAAGAAAGACACCAAGGAAAATAGGAAACTTTCTTAAAATTTCATTTTCCCTTTTTAAAGGAGCCTCTCTATTTATTTTTCTGACCTTTTAAAAAAGGATTTTATTTTTAACTTCATGGATGTGCCTGTGTATGGGTCCATGCGTGTAAGGACAGTTGCTCTCTGAGGCCAGAAGAGGGCATTGGATAGCCAGAAGCTGGAGTCACTGGTGTCTTGTTGGTACTGGGAACTAACTCAAGTTCCTAGCAAGAGCAGTGGGCATGCTTCTCAAGGGGTAAGCCAACTCTCTTGCTCCTCCTAACCATCTTGACACCTCAGAAGCAAGAACTGTCAAAACAGACTTAGCAACAAACGTCATAACCAAAGTCATTGTCAGTTTCCAGGGACATCTGGCTGTGTGCTTCAGGTACTGACATAGCCCTGTCATCCACCTTTTTCCTCCAGAGCAACAGATTAGAAAACTAAGATTCAGGGTGAGTCTAAAGGTCCATGGGTCTGTAAAGAGCTTGAAAGGAAGGGAATGTGACTCACTAGTGAACCAAGCCAGTGATGGAGAAAATCAACAGCTTAGGTGGAAAGTGCATATTGATTTTCTTAGATAATCCCATGCTTGCCTACCGCCTGCTCCCACTGTAGGTGCAGACAGAAGGAGAACAAGAGACTGTTGGTCCTGTTGCTGCAGAACCACGAAGGTTGATATCAAAATTTCATGTGACTGAAAGAGGAGAAACCTGGAATCTTGTCAAGCAAATTGTTGTAATGTTCTCAGCTTTCCGAGATGCTTGGGAAGCAACAGAGTAGTCCCAGCGCCCCAACATGGAGACTTTAAATATCTGGGGAGGTATCCCTGAGCCTGAAAGTCCTACTGGCTCTCTGTATTAGTAATGCAATTCTCAGTTCCTTTTTGCCTCCACACACTTGGGACTTGAACTGACATTGATCAAGAGGGAAACACCTTCTCCCATCTGGAGGCAAAGCTTACTGGCAAGGCACTTTAAGACCTTCTAAGCAGCCCTGTCTCACATCTGCCCAGATGTGATGGTTGATCTTCCTCTTCAACTTGACTGGTTTTGGAATCCCCTAGGAGACATGCCTTTGGTGTATGTGATGGTTTGTCTATGCTTGGCCCAGGGAGTGGTGCTGTTGGGAGGAGTGTCCTTGTTGGAGTAGGTGTGGCCTTGTGGGTATGGGCTTTAATACCCTTATCCTAGCTGCCCAGGAGTCAGTCTTCCACTAGCAGCCTAAAGATGAAGATGCAGAACTCTCGGCTCTGCCTGCACTGTGCCTGCCTGGATGCTGCCATGCTCTCACCTTGATGGTAATGGACTGAACCTCTGAAACTATAACCCAGCTCCAATTACATGTTGTCCTTTATAAGACTTGACTTGGTTGTGGTGTCTGTTCACAGCAGGAAAATCCTCACTAATACAGTGTGTCTGTGCAATACTTGCAGGAAGATTTAACAAAGGGAGGAAGACCCATGCCCTAAGCTGTGATCCCAGACTAGTAAAAAAGGAGAAAGCAAGCTGAGAACCAGTGTTTCTTTCTTCTTACTCTACTCCTCTCTTCGTTCTACTCCTGCTCTGCTTCCTGGCTGAAGAAGCAATGTGATATGTGATGGGCCATCCTAGGCTCCTGATATCACTTGTTCCCACCATGGACTAAACCTTTACCGTGAGATTAAATTAGCCTTCTTGTCATAGGTTGCTTCTGGTAGGTGTTTTGTTCCAGTGCTAAGCAACCTAGGCATCCAGGCCACAGGAGCTACTCACCTGGCTGGCAAAAGAAATGGAAGAACCATTAAATATAGTTTCTTCTTCATTCTCCTGAATATAATCAGTCTGATGGAGGATGTGTTTCGGGTGAGAAGTCCTGAGTCTGAGACTTGGCATTGAGGAGCTCACTGCTAGAGGATCTGTAAGCCCTCATTTCTGATCTGACTCTTCACGGGAAGAGGTACTATTTCCCTCACATCAACCTCTGTGTTTTATTACTTAACTGGAAAGAGGTGTTAATTGTTGGCCTCTCTTGCCCTACTCTCAGTGTCTAGTCCAACAGACTATGATTTCTAGAAAAGATGTGAATGGAATTTGCATATAATAACAAAATCTGAGCGATGCTTAGAAGTGTCTGGTGGAGCCTGGATTCCAGCTCTGAGCTTGGACTTGACAAAGGTCAAGCAGGTCCTTGACCTTGGCTGTTCGCTCTCACTCATCTGAATTCTCTTCAGATCAGTTCCCCATTCCAGCTGTCTGGCCTCAGTAAACCATAGCCCATGGGCCAAATATGTTCTTTTGTCTGGTTTTATATTTTTAAAATCTTATTGTAACACATCTGTTAGAAGGTAAATTGAGGCATAATAAAAATTTAAAGAGTGTTTTTGAGCAAGCAGTGATTCATGGGTTGGGCATCTCCAGAATATACGTGGTTTGGGGACTCCTCTGAAGAAGCTCTGGAGAGAGACTTTTATAGGGAGAATGTGGATGGGATACAAAGAAAATATCTGGTTACAGTTGTAAAGCTGTCTTATTTGGTCTACCCCACTATAAACTTACTAGTTATATAACTGAGTTTATTGGCTACTTCTAATTGGTCGAGATTAATTCTGTTTTTCTTTAATATAACTTTTACAAGAAACAGCTCAAGCTAAGTTTCACTCCTGTTCGAAAATCAAGCCAGGCTGCAGAAACTCATGAGGCCTGAGAGGCCTTGTCTGTACAGGGAGCTCTTCAGGGCCTCCTCTCAATTTTAATTTTGTCAAACATGGTCAAGCTTGTCTCCTTCTACAGAGGTCATGCGTGACTACAGAGGTCATGCGTGACTACAGAGGTCATGTATTATCACAGTAGAGGCTGGGGGTGTCAGCAAAGGGGAGTAACAGACTCACTCAGATGTGAAGGCAGACAGAATGGTTCTGCTTCCTCCTCAGTCCTCTTTACTTCTAAGCTGCCTATTGGAAGGTAGGTCTTCCAGCCTCACACAATCTTCTCTGGAAATGCCAGACATTGTAGGTCAATCCTGAATACTGTCAATTGACGATGAAGAGTAACTATCCTAAGTTCTGAGCCCCACGAAACTACTTTCTATCTGGAAATATTTACCAACGCAGTCACTCACTGGTGCTCACGGACTCAATGTCCTCTGCTGTTTCACAAGTAAAATCATTTAATTATCAAGAGAGTTTTGCTTCTGGAATTGGTAGCATTCACTTTATCTGAGGACTAGGCAGGGACTAATCCAGAAACTGGATAACTTCTCTGCCTTGGATCCACCATGCAACAGCTCTGTTTGGGAGCCTTGGAAATCCACAGTGAAGGTTCCTTCATAGAAAAGGAAACAACTTCATTATAAGACAACATGGAATGAAGGCTCTACCTTGTGTTCCCAAGTTACAACCTGGGCCGGACCAGAGCAAAGGGAATGGTGACCATAATCCTTGAACAAAGCCCCCAGACTGCCAAGAGACACCATTCCCCTGGGGGAGAAGGGAATACTACCAGAGGCAGTAGGTTATCAGACTCTGGCATTTTAAGAAAAAGAAAAAAGAAAAGTTTTCAAGCCTGAAAAAGGCTAAGCTATAATTCCATTTCTGTGCTTTAAGGAAGTTTCTGGAAAGGCAAGGTTTTGTAGTTTTAGGTAAAGAAGGGAGTTGCAGAGATCCCACTGGGAAGAACAGAACTGGTGATTTTTGCAGAGGAAGGGCATGAGACCCCAGGCTGACTCCTGACTGATGCCAGGAAGGAAAAACAACCATGTTAGTGTGTAGGCAGAAGGCTGGCTGGAGCCAAACTCCATGTCCTGCAGACTGAGGAGGCAGAGCCTTTCCCCATGTGGGTTATATGCATTTGGAGAGGAAGAATGCTGGACACCTCTACTTAGCTGAGCCAGGCTCTACTCTGAAGCATAATGCTCTGGAGGAGGAGGGGCCACAGGTGCTGCCCCAGGTAGGAGAATTCCTCTGAGGGATGCTGTGCAGAGACTCCCTGGTGAGCCAGCCCCACTTATACAATCAACAGTTGCTATGATAAAGCATCCTGATAAGTGCCTACTTGGAGCAGCGAGGGTTTATTTTTGCTCACAATCTGAGGGATTTCAAGGCTATCATGGTGAGGAAAGCTTGGCAGCAGGAGCAGCAGGCCAGCCGGTCACACTGCATCTGCATTCTGGAAGCAAAGAGTGAGCAGGAAGTGGGGCAGAGCTATGAAACCTCAGCCTCCCCCTGCTCCTCGCGCTCCTCCCCACCCCCACCCCTGTGATTCACTGCCTTCAGCAAAGCCCATTCTCCTAAAGGTTCAACAGCCTTCCCAATCACCAGCCAGGGCCGTGTGTGCAAACCCATATGCCTGGGGGGGGGGGTTCCCAAAATACATTCAAACCACATTATAAATCAAAGACCCCTGAGATTTCACTTTACACCAATCAGAATGGCTAAGATAAAAACAAAAACAAAACCAGGTGACAGCACATGTTGGAGAGGATGTGGAGAAAGAGGAACACTCCTCCATTGCTAGTGGGATTGCAAACTGGTACAACCATTCTGGAAATCAATCTGGAGGTTCCTCAGAAAACTGGAAATAGGTCTACCTGAAGACCCAGCTATACCACTCTTGGGCATATACCCAAAAGATGCCCCACCATACCAGAGGGGCACATGCTCCACTATGTTCATAGTGGCCTTATCTGTGATAGCCAGAAGCTGGAAAGAACCTAGATGTCCCACTATGGAAGAATGGATAAAGAAAATGTGGTTCATTTGCACAATGGAATGCTATTCAGCTATTAAAAACAAGGACCTTATGAGTTTTGCAGGCAAATGGATGGAACTAGAAAATATCATCCTGAGTGAGGTAACTCAGACCCAAAAACTCATGCATGGTATGTACTCATAGCCAAAAACATTCAGAATACCTAGGATACAATCCACAGAACTCAAGAAGATTAAGAAGCAGAAGAACCCAAGATGCTTCAATCCCACTTGGGAGGGAGAAGAAAACAATTATGGGAGGCAGAGGGAGGGAGCGACCTGGGTAGGAAAGGGGAGGGGGATGGGAAAGGGGGATCATGATCAGGTATGGGAGGGAGACAGGAGAGAAGCCCTGAGAGCCAGAGGAATGAATGGAAATATGCAACCTTGGGGTGGGGGTGGGGAGGCAGGGCTCTAGAAAGTACCAGAGACCTGGGAAATCTCAGGACTCAAAGGGAAGGAGCTTAGATGAAATGCTCAACAGTGGGGAGAGGGATCATGTAAAGTCCACCTCCAGTAGAGACAGGCCATCCACAGTCAAAACCTCTGACCCAGAATTGTTCCTGTCTAAAAGAACTGCAGGGACAAAAATGGAGAAGAGACTGAGGGAAAGGAGATCCATTGACAGACCTAATAAGATCCATCTCAAAGGGAGGCCCCAGGGCCTGACACTATTACTGATGCTACAGTGTGCTTACAGACAGCAGCCTAGCATGGCTGCCCTCTGAGAGGCCCAATAAGCAGCTGACTGAGACAGAAGCAGATACTTACACCCAACCAATGGACTGAAGTTGGGGACCCCTGTGGTTGAGTTAGGGAAACTCTGGAAGAAGCTGAGGAGGAGGGCGACCCCATAGGAAGACTAGCAGTCTCAACTAACCTGGACTCCTGAGATCTCTCACTGAGCCAACTAGGCAGCATACACTAGGTGGCCTGATGCCCCAAAACATAGACAGCAGAGGACTGCCTGGTCTGGCCTCAGTGAGAGAAGATGTGCCTAACCCTGGCGAGAGACTAGAGTCCCCAGGGAGTGGGGAGGCCTGGTGGGAGGTGGGGTAGGGGTGACATCCTCTTGGAAACAGTGGGAGGAAGAATGGAATGTGGAACTGTTGGAGGGTGGACCAGGAGCGGGTAACGACTGAACTGTAAAAAAATAAAAGGAACAACAACAACAACAACAAAAATCAAAGTCCCCCAGCAGGTGTGTGTCCTGTTACATATCTGATGAGATGCTGGCCAGACCTGGCTAATGAGGGAGCAGATGGGATAAGTCTAGGTTCTACGCAGAATTGGGACATTTGCCTCTCAGACTATGACACTTTATGCCCAAAGCATTAGATTTATATTTAATGTGCAGCGCATACACATATAAGCAAACTTTTACATTTTCTCAGATTTCGTTGCTTCATTTAGATGAGAAAAAAATCCCTTCATATTATAAAATTCCTGTTGAGATTAAATATAAAACTACATGAAAATGATTCATGTCATATCTAACATGTATAAAACACTCGGAAGTCACTAAATGTCATTAATTTTTATCTCTTTGGCGACGGGAGGACAAAAAACAAGAGACCTCATAGCCACAAACCTGAATTTAATTTAAAAGTGTGTCCTAAAGGTCACAGCCCTCCCCAGTTCCCACATCCCTTCATTAAAACTGGAAAGGAAGGAAGACAGATAGACCAAGACAAGCAACAATTGCAGAAACTCCTGTACCTAACATGGCTTTACAAAGTTTCACAGTAAATTCTTTAAAATCCATGAACTTAAACAATAGACAAAGCAACGGCACAACTGTAAACAAAAAAGGAGGAACGCAGCCCCGGTGCCAGGAGGATTTGACTGAATGAATCACACAGAAGGGAATGAAATGTGTGTTCTCTGGTTACACAACACAGCCTCCACCCTCTGAATCAGAGCTGCAAATGACTCCAAAAAAGGTAGACTCTGTCCGCCCCAACGTCAGGGATGTGCGCTCCTCAGGAAGACAAGGTCTCACTCCGAGGTGCATAGGCCAGTGTACCAGGAGGCAGAGGCAGTGCCATGTTTCTCTGCTCTTCCAACACAACAAACACCACATCTTCTCACCTCTATTTGGAAACCATACTCTTAGACATGCAGTAAGAAGCTGTGACATCACAGGTGTAGGTCTGTGTTTAGGATAATCTTAGCCAACTAAGGGGAGCTTTGCGAGGTGCAAAGGAGCAAAATGCCAGGTCTGAGACCTTTACTTCTGTCTTTCCCATTATTTTCCACTGGATGGGGTCTCATATGTCTCACGCCATTCTCGAAGGACAACCTTGAATTCCTGATGCTTCTGCCTCGACCTTCTGAGTCACAGGATTGCAGGCATGTGCTACTATGCCTAGTTTAAACAGTACTAGGTGTTGAACCCAGGGATTCAAGCATGTTAGACAAGGACTCTACCAATAAATAGGTCATATTCTCAGCCATGTGCTGTCTTGGTCAAAAAATGCTGTCTGGATATCAGTTTAGTGATAAAACTAGGCCACCCAAGATACAGAAGACTTAACTTACACGTACGCACACACAGGCACGCAAGGATGCGCACATGCGCACAACACTGAGCACATGCGCACAGAGAGCTAGCCTTACTGTCAGGAGCATGATGGGATGGAAATAAACACACACTCCCAAGCTCTCACCTCTGGTAACACCTGCTTCAGTTCCAAAATTCAATTCTAACTTTGTCAGCCCTCTCTTTTGGCAGACCTGTGAGATAAAACAGAAATGTCACCTGCTACCAGATCCCTCAGATTACTGAATAATTGGAAAAAGATAAGGTTGTGCTGTAGACTGTGTCATTCAACAGGGTGAAAGGAGATGAAGGGTCACTGCTCCAGGGCAGGGTCTGTGTCACGTTCAAGGCCTAGGAATCCTTCATGCTCTTGACTCTGCCCCTAACTAAGTCAGCCTGCTTTCCCTGACAGGTACCGCTTCAGGTTTGTACCTGAGCACTTTTTATGAGCCCATCTCCTGATGATGATAGAAGAGCTTAGTAGGCCACTCCTTCTCTCCTGACTTAAGAACTGTGTGTGGCAACGAGGAACTAAGGGTGGTCTATAGCTAACAACCACAAAGAAACTGAAGCCCTCCTCCCGACAATCACAAGGAACGGAGTTATGCCAACACCAGCGCATGCTTGGAAGCTGGCCCTCCCAGCTGAGCCGGTAAGTGCACAGCCTCTGCTGACATTTGATTAGAGCCATGTGAGACCCAAAGTTGGGAACGCATCTCAGCAGTATCTGTTTTCATAACATGCAGAAAATGTGAGATAATAAACGGGTGTGTTGTTTGAAGCAAAGAGAGTTATGGTAACATTGCCATGGCAGTGGGAACAGACACAGATAGGATTAGCAAATCAACTCTGACGGCTCTGCATGGAACTCTCTTCGCATCGTATTTCAGACCTGGATCCACTTTGCTGTATATAAAGATTATATTGAGGCAAATTTTATATATCATATCATTTTTCATGCATTGATGATTTTAGTATGTCTTGAGAACGTAAGAGCTCCTTTATAGGACAGCCATATGGTACTATCATATCTGAGTAGTGAAGTGAAGAACCATCTCCCATATCATCAAACACTCATTGCTCCAGGGGCTCTTATTCTCTTTTGAACATTGTTTTATAGCTATTTGTCTTAGAGTCACTATTGTTGTGATGAAACACCATGACCAAAAACAACTTGGAGAGGAAAGGGTTTATTTGCCTTTCATACCCTGAGTCACACAGTACATTGAGGAAAGCCAAGGCAAGAACTCAACCATGTAGAAACCAATGGCAGGAGCCAATGCAGAGACCATGGAGGAGAGCTGCTTATTGGCTTTCTCTTCATGGATATCTCATCCTGCCTTCTCATAGAACCCAGGACCATCAGCCCAGGGGTGGCACCATCCACAATGCGGTAGGCCGTCCCCCATCAGTCACTAATTAAGAAAATGTCCTACAGTCTTGCCTGTAGCTTGATCTTATGAAGGTACTGTCTCATTTGAGGTTCCCTCCTGTCAGATGACTCTACCCTCTTTCAATCTGAGATGAAACTAGCAAGCACATTGGTTATTGTTTTGAATAAAACTCTCAATGAGGTCAGCTAAGAGCCTGGGCCAGGATAGGCCTTGATATAATGAACTAACCCCAGGGTGATGTTTAATTCTAGTGAATCAGTGCCAGGCTGTGAGTCTTGATAGCCAAAGCTACCACTCAGTGAGATGATACAAAAATTGGAATTTTGGGAATGTTTTCTAAGATTGCACTGCTGTGCTCACATGTATTTACTAGTCTCTGTGTTATACTCATTATCAAGGGGTCTTAAGGTTCTGTGCATAGCCTAGCCTTGGTGACCTTTGAACTTCTGGCAACATCTCAGACCTGACAGTCAGTACTGGCCACTGGACTCTGCTTTCAAGGACCTTCTGAACCTCTGTTAGTATCATTTTCCCAGCCTGCCACATCTGAAGGACTTCACAAGAGATGTGGATCAAGTCTACAATCTTAGCCAGGCAGTGGTGGCACACTCCTTTAATTCCAGCACTTGGGAGGCAGAGGCAGGTGGATTTCTGAGTTGGAGGCCAGCCTGGTCTACAGAGTGAGTTCCAGGACAGCCAGGAGTATACAGAGAAACCCTGTCTCAAAAAACCAAAAAAAAAAAAAAAAAGTCTACAAGCTTGCAAAGCACACTCATGGTAGATTCCCCAGTGGAATCCTGCAGCAGCCTTTCTGCCCAGACAACTGTTCCCAGATTGGCAAAACATCTGTTTAACTCTTTTTTTTTTTAAGATTTATTTTATTTATTATATGTAAGTACACTGTAGCTGTCTTCAGACACTCCAGAAGAGGGAACCAGATCTCGTTACGGATGGTTGTGAGCCACCATGTGGTTGCTGGGATTTGAACTTATCACCTTCGGAAGAGCAGTTGGGTGCTCTTACCCGCTGAGCCATCTCACCAGCCCCCTGTTTAACTCTTATATTGGCATATTATGAGGAATGTTTCTGTGAATAAACTGAGCATGTTTGAAAGCCAAATCTTGTGTGGACATCCTAATTACTGAGCACCTTATAGCCCATGTCTCATACTCTGCACATTAAGGTTCTCATAAAGCCAGAGACCTCTCTCTAGTCATGTGACATGCCAAGTGAGGAAAAGCTGAGGATGAAGAGAGACCCTGAAAGGAACGAAATGATGTGGAAGATGGGTGGCCTGTGAAGATGGAGAGAGAACAGGGCTCAAGAACCGTGGAAAGGAAGTTTCTCAGGAATATCATTTATAACCTTGTTTTACTGAAAAGGGAGATTGAGGTTGTGACAGGGAAGGGACAATTTTCCTTCTAGTTCTAGTTGAAGTTTAAGTGGTTGTAAGAGGCCTGGAGGGAGTGGAGAGGAGATTTGATGTCTATATCTCACAATAATTAAAGAAGAAAAGACTATAAATTTGAGGGAGGGGGTGAGTGGTGGGATTGGGGAGAAATGATGTAATTATATTCTAATTTCAAAATTAAAAAATTAAAAACAGATGGAAACATTTGGGGGAAAGATGTTAAATATAGCAAATTTTAAAATGCCCTTAGTTAATTCAAACATCTGCATCTATAGGTTCGACCGATTCCTTGTGTCGTGTTATTGGCAACACTGAGAAGTAAATTGAGAAGAATATATGTTGAGTAACATATAAGTGAATTTCAGATTTCCTTGTGTGCGGGGCGTGTGTGTGTGTGTGTGTGTGTGTGTGTGTGTGTGTGTGTATGCACACATGAGTTATGCATATGCTTTGACTACAGGGCTATGTGCACTGTAAGGCAAGTTCTTTATCACTGAGCTAAAGACCCCTGGCCTAAGCTATTATATTTTTTAATTTGACAAAAAGAAATTGTAGAAGCTTCCAGGGAGAGAATAGATTACAAAACAATCTTTATATGATGAACTCATTATTAATAGTAAAGACAAGAGAAAGCTATGCTCATATTTGAGGGATTACAAATATGTGCCTATTCTCAAGGTAACAATTTTGAGCATTTGTTATGGTAAAGACTAAAAATAATCAAAACCAAGAACAAATGTCAGCCAGGTAGTGATGCCTATCAATCATCATTCAGGTAGTGATGCCTATCATCATTGAACTACAAACAAAGCATCAGAAAGATGGTGATTTTGAGGGTTAGCCTGGGCAACGTGGCAAAATTCATCTCAACCTCACCCCCACCCCTAAGGCACAGAACTTTTAAAGTACATGTGACCTTTATATAATGACCATCATCTTTACTAGAAACTCAGCATTAATGAAACACACCTATACCCACCATCCCTATCCATAAAGAACAGAACTGCCCTGGTACAGTGATCTTTACATAGTGAGAATTGTGTTTAGCAGAATCCCAGGATGAGTGAGAGACACACCATGAAAGTCATTGGGGTAGAGAACTAAAATGTGGGTTCCATCTCCTTAAGATCTACTCATAATAATTTAGATAATTTAGAAGTGCTGGAGTTCACAGTGATGGGCCTCAAATGAAGCAGAGAGCTTTCTACCATGGCTTGCATGAATGCTGGCTAATACCTTTCTGGTTTCTCTGCCACAGTGCATCCCAGCATCTTGCTCACATTCTTATCAGCATGAAAAGCCACCACTGTGATGATAACTTAACAAACCTAGAGTACACAGCTCAGTCCAGTGTCTTGTTTTGTTTTGTTTTGTTTCCATGAGGATGGGATATGCTTATGAACCAAAGCACACCAATGTCCAAGTGTGCTTTGTGAATTTAAAATATGCATCCTGATAATGCTACATACAAAAACCAACACTCTGTATAGAACACATTTCTGTATAAAAGAAGTGGAGGTCATCATGGAAACCAAACAGAACCATGAGCTGTGAGTTAAGCATGATTAATAGGTGTCACCATGATTGGTAAAAATAACTATTTTATTTACAGAACATTTAGTGCTTATATCTACAGAACACACTGATCCTGGATATTTTTTTTCTAGATCTTTCTCACATTATTTCATCCAAATAGCAACTCTATGAGGTTTCTGGCATCATTTTATACATGTAGAGACTAATCCAATTGTACCATGATTGAGGTTAGCACACCAAGAACTCAAGGACTCTGATCCTCAGCCTACCTCCCTAGGGGTCACATATGTTTCCTTGAAACAAAACTTAGAAATTGAAAAACATGTAAGATTAAAATGTATATACTTTAAACTCCAATATAACCAGTGGCATAACTTTAGTATTTCTACTTTGTAAGTTATGTCAAAAGAGTAAACAGCCACTGCTTTCCTGACAGCAACGCAAAGGCAACAATTGGGGAAACTGAATTCTTATTTGAGAAAATTATGTGGACGGATGAAGATATATTTCAGTCAGCAGAGGGCTCTAACTCATCATCCCCCAATGGCAAATAAATAGAAACAATTTTGTTAGGAAACAATATTATCAATGAAGCAAGTGATGATATCAACCTTTAAGCTCAAATTACACTTGCCTGGTGTTCAGACTCTAAGATGGGATGAGCCAGGCATAGTGGAGTAATCTTGTAATCCTAGCACTCACGAGGTGAAGGCAGGAGGATGAGAAAAGATTGTCCTTGGCTACATAAGGAATTTGAGACCAACCTGAGCTACTGCAACTGACATTTCTAATGTTCATATAAACACAATATGTTGATGTCTAATATTAACTATATATATTATCTATATTATGCAAGTGTGAGAATTTGAGCTCAGATCTCCAACACTCATGTAAAAAGCCAGTGTAGACAAAGATCCCTGTAATCCCAAAGCTGGAGGTTGAGATAGAGACTCTGACGCTGACTGGCTGCCAGGGTACATGAAATAGCAAGTTCCAGAGACAGCGAGAGACCAGAGACAGCGAGAGACCAGGTTTCAAAGGAATAAGGTAGAGAGCAATATAATAGGACACCTTGTTGTGTTAAATCTCTCCAACCCAGATATGCCCCAGCAATGAAAACACAACTCAATTAATATGAATCCATGCTGTGAGCCTAGATTCGGCAGATCTACCACTACTCTACCATCTTTTCCATATATGAGACCCCTTAGAACTTGCAGTTTCTTTAGGCAATGTGCTTCTGCTCCGCTTTTCTTCTTCCTCTTCCTCTTCCTCTTCCTCTTCCTCTTCCTCTTCCTCTTCCTCTTCCTCTTCCTCCTCTCTCTCTTCCATTTTCTCCTTCTTATCTCCCTCACCTTCTGCCCCACCTTCCTTTTTATCTGCCCAATCATCAGCTCTTCTTTATTTTACAAATTAAGGTGGGAAGCTGGTATAAGGGAAATTACCTAAGTGATGACTCATTCCTCGCTCTCAACCACTCACAGGAGAAAGGAATTAACATCAAATATAATTAGCCCCAGGGCTATCTACAACACACCTGATGTCCTCCTTGCCCTTTACAGGTACATGCACATACATATGAGCACATACACACTCACACACACACACACACACACACACACACACACACACACAGAATGTTTTAGAAAAAAAATATTACCAATGAAGCAGATGATAATACTGGCAAAATAACACACAATAATAACAACTCTTAAGCTCGAGTCACATAATGAAGTTCCTGGTTTTCACATTAAAGACATTAATAAATGAACAACAAAAAAACATGGGTTGGTACTGAGCACATAGACATGGTGATTGGCTGTAGCAGTCAGTTGTCCAGATTGAATATCAATGAGGAAGCAAAACAGAAGATTCCATAGAAGAGACCTGTCCCTCTTTGTATCTGTGTATGCTTATGACAACTGATATGAAAAAACTGACCAGAACTAAATGCATCAAAAATGAAATTATTCAAACTTCCAAGAGAACTTCTTTAAAAGTTCATTCTTTTGGAATATATTTATTTTCAATTAGGTATATACACATTGTACCCATGGTAGCCAGAGGTGTTAGATCTCCTGGTCCTTGAATTAGGGGTGATTGTAAAAAAAAATCTTTTAAGAGAAAAAGGTCCTTTAATATCTTCCAAGGTTCCCCAGTATGTGTTTGAAAACATTACTGCTATGCATTTCAATATACTGTCATGTTCTGCTGATGTTTTTCCCAAAACATGATGTTCTGTTCTTTATTTTGACATGGTTAGATATTCTTTGAAAATAAGAAAATCATAAGCAACCAACGTGGGAAGCAATAAGGTAGGGGAAAGTCACAGAAAAAAATAATAAAGGAAGTCTTTATCCAGTCAATAAAATGCATGTGTACCTGGTCATGTGACCCAGCCACCTTCCCAAGAACAGCTCTTTATGTGTTGCTGGCTTGGCCTGTTCCCTGTGCCTTGTCCCCTCTTCTTGATTCCACGAGGACAAGGGGTCCAGGTAACACTTCCTGTCATGGGCGCATTGCTGTCCACATCTTAAGTTTTATTACTTATGTAAAATTGTTTAAATTGTTCAGTCGGTATGTTTTCCTATCTGGGAAACTGTGTGTTTTGATTCTAAAGGAAATAAATCACAACGTTTCCATTAAAATAAATGGAAATTGTTTTTCCATCTAGCTTTGTAGCTAATGGCAGTGTTGGGGGAATGAATTAGTCACAGTGTGGGCTAGGTGTCGTGGTTTATCTCTCCCACTAGAATATGAACTGTGTGCCTGACTCATAGCTGACACCCATACCGTTTTTTGAATGAAAGATTAGTGAAAATTAACACATTCAATGGCTTAGCTGGAGTTAAGCAACTAAGAGTAAGTGAAGAAAGGCAGACTAGAGCAAACCCGCCATGGATTTGCATAGCTGGTGGATCCATTCCCTCTCTGAAACTGAGAACTGAACAATAACACAGAGTCTGGAGACATCCCATGACATTTCAACCAGGGGCGGCTCCCTTTGCACAACTGCAGAAGACAACACCATTTTGCGGATGTCCACCTGAACACTGAAAGGAAGTAGCTAGCTGCTGTACCCAAGGTGAGGCTGTGTAGCAGTGAACGAAGGCACTAGAGAGAAAACTAAGAGATGAGACTCACAGAGAGGTCCCCAAGGCTCATGAGGATCCCAGATAGAGCTCTTGCTAAATCTAAGGCTGTCAGAAGCCACTAACAGAGATAGTTCCTCCATTAAAGGGACACCACCATCCCTAGCTTTGGATAGAAAGGGAGCTGGTCACATAAAATTGCCCAGGCTCTCCTCATTCCAACTTCCTGTCAGTGTCTCCCATTGGCCAAATGCTGTGGAAAGTCATAGCAAGGAAGGGTACTAGTTGATAACTTCCAGACACACCAATCCTGTAGGTACAGAGAGACATGGAAAGAGGCTACAAGCCAGAGGGCAGTGAGGGGCATTGAACATGCAGGTGCTGCCTACAGAAAAAACAGCACAGTACACCAAAGGCCACTCATTTGCTTCACATTTTTCTAACTCTTACCCTGTTGGCTTGCATCTGGATGGCAGGCTTTCAATAAAGGTGTTTTGTATCATGTGGTTACAAGCCTAAATGGTTAACTGTGACTGCCTGATATTGTGGTAGTAAAGGAAAACACATATACTCTCTCACACACATACACACATACACTCTCACACACACAAACACACACTCTCACACACATACAAACACACTCACACACAAACACACACATGCAATTGCACATACTCACATGAGCACACAGGAACTCTCTCTCTCATACACACACACACACACACACACACACACACACACACACACACAAATACACACACAGAAACACCCACACAAATACACACACAGAAACACCCACACATGCACACATATATGCATAAACACACACACACACACACACACACACACACACACACACACACAGTCTTAATACCCTCCTACACTGTCATCCAAGTTGTCTTAGTAAACACACAGAACTTCATTTGAGGTTTTCTAAAAAGCACCAAAACTTAAAGTTTTGATTTGCCATAAAACTTTAGGTCAACATATACTGTGGCCAGGGATAGAGTGGAAAGGAAAGAGTTAATCTTGTCTCTGTTGGTAAAGATTAGAAACCTCCATCCAGCCTCTTACATATTCTGACTTTGCCATAGCCCAACTCAGACTCCAAAGAGCTGAAGTTGAATTGTGAACAGCGTTCAGGTTCAGACTGAATCACCACTTGTTTTTAACCAATGTTGTTTTTGTTTCATTCAGTTGCCCTTTAAATACTAAATTGCTAGGACAGCTTGAATTTCAAAAGCAGCCATCATACTGACTGTGGCCCTCAAAGAATCTGGCCCTCTTCCTTTGGTCTTTCTTTCCCTTTCTCTGTCTTATCTCTCCTCACTTCTAGACCTACCTTTCCATACCTGGGTTGAACTTTATGTTTCTAACCACGCAAGGGATGATAAGCACCACTTACCTCTAGAGAAAGAATACAGAAATGGATTGTGTGATTACATGGTATCCCGCATGTAAAGTACTATGTGTTAGCTCAATCCTTACAAATCCAGGCTGGGGAGATGGCTCAGTAGGTAAAGCGCTTCCTTCCCAAGCCTGAGGACACAAGTTCATATCCTCAGCACCCTCATAACAAGCTGGATGTGACAGCACACCTCTATACTCAGAGGAGGAAACAGGAAGGTCCCCTGGGCTTGCTGCCCAGCCTAACTGGTCCAGCAAGTTCTAGGTTCAGTGAGAGACCCAGCCTCAAAGAAAAGGTGGAGAGTGACCCAAATGGGAAGAGAAATTAAATCTTTCAAGATGCATGGATCTACAATGGCTCCAGAACACAAAATAAAGTTTTCATAATGTACCAGAATATTAGAGCAACCTCAGAAAGACTAAAAGCAAGTAGAACAAAAGTAATAATAATAATAATAATAATAATAATAATAATAATAATAATAATAAACATGGCTAAGAGCTGAAATATGAAAAGACATAGAAAAAGAAGTTGAATAAGTTCTACGTACTTAGGGTTAAAGGGCCTAAAGAAGAGTTTAAAGAATGTGTGTGTGTGAGTGTGTGCGTGGGGGTCTGTTGTGTCTGAATACAATGTTTCCTTAACCCATCCATCTGTTGATAGACATCTAGACTGGTTCTATTTCTAGGCTACAAACATGGCTAGGCAGGTACTTCTAAATGTTGAAGAAGCCTAGTATGTTCAATGAAAGTACAGGTAAAGGAGGCTACATCTGTATTCAATAAAATCAAAATGTTGGAAGCACAAGAAAAACCATTGCTCATACCCTAGAGATCTCTGATAAGATCATCGATTGGGTCCATCTTAAAACTGTGGGTATCAGGAGGCAGTGGGATGCTTCTGAAGTGAAGCATCAAGATTCAGCCAGATGTAGTGAAACACCCCTGCAACATCAGCAGTCAGGGGCGGATGATGGAATCATATCTTTAAGGACAGCCTTTCTACCCAGCAATTTGGGGTTAGCCAGGGCTATATAGAGAGGTCTTAACTAAAATAAAACAAAACAAAAGGAAACAAAAGAAAACAAAAACACTAGTATCCAGTAAAGCTATCCTTCATTGTATGTCTATGTGTATGTACATGTGCACATGCAGGAGTCTATATGTGCTCGTTGTGTGCAGGCCAGAGGTTGATGTCAGCTGTTTTCCTTGATAACTATCCACATTAGTTTTTGACATAAGGTCTCTCACTAAACCAGAACATACCAGTTCTGTCTAGCAAGTCCCAGGGACATTCCTGTCTCTATCTCCCCTGGCATTACAGACATATCACTCTGTACTCAGCTTTTACATATGGGGGTGCTGGGGATTGACCTCAAAAGGGCCCTGCTTATGCAGACTTAACTAAGTTAGTCAAACCCAACCCCATGTTAGTATAAAATTTAAAGCAATCCCAAGGGACAGGTATTCAGGGTGAGTACTGAAGCAAACACTAACTAAATAACTCTTAAAACACAGTTTAAAAACAATTTTAAAACGTAGTGTAATAGTGTCACAATCAGGAAAAAAATCACTTAAGAGATTCAGTAAAGCAGTGGACAGAGGAACAAAACAGATGTTACATCTCTAACATAAGTAGCAAATAGCAGACATTGGTACAATCATGTCACCATCAGTGTTAAACACAAATCTGTTGCAAGGCAGGTGGCTTTCTTCCTCCTTTTCCACAGGTCTTCCTCTGGGAAAAACCTACATTTCCACTCTTTATAAGATACTAAGCACATATGTGAAGGCCACCTTCATAGTCTGGACCTCTGTAAAGACTCTGTTTCTGGGCTGGAGAGATGGCTCAGTGGGTGAAAGGCTTGAGCACAAGCCTCATGACCTGGGTTGGATCCTCAGAACTCACAGTTAAGGAAAGAACAGACTTCTGAAAGTCGTTCTCTGACATACATATGCATGCCATGGCATGTGTGTGCATGTGTGTGCTCCCCCCCTCGCCCTGCTCCCACAAATAATCATAGTAGACTCTATTTTTAAGTGAGGTCTCATTGTTTACTGGGGTAAAGACTTTAATACATAAATCTGTAGGTGGAAGGACCAAATTTAATCTAAAACAATTACTTTCTTATTATTGTCCCTAAGTGTTAATCATCAGATGCAGTCAGCTCAGCTAGGTCAAGGTGAGAGTGAAAGAGGCTGAGCTCTGGGCTTCGCTGGAAAAGGGCAACTTCCTCTCCTGCATCTTTCATCTCCTCCCTACTTTCCACAAAGCACTCTATTGGAGACACCACAAACCAAGGAGGTCCATGGCAGAGGAGAGTCCCTGCCCAGGGCAGGACCCAGGGCACTTCTCCTGAGTCATCTTGGTAAAGGCTGGCCCTAATTCTATTTGTATATGGCTCAACCTCAAACACCAGCTATAGATGAGTACTTTAATTTAGGGCAATGAGTGGCATTTGTGGTCAT
Organism: Mus minutoides; assembly: GCA_902729485.2. Taxonomy (NCBI): domain Eukaryota; kingdom Metazoa; phylum Chordata; class Mammalia; order Rodentia; family Muridae; genus Mus; species Mus minutoides. The sequence goes on from LR749533.1 coordinate 1,834,441, forward strand.
CCTCCCCTGGAGAAACCGGAATCTTTGTTTTCTGGCAAACAGACAGCTTAGCGTGTGTCTTTACTTAAAGGTTTTCCTTAGGAAGGGTGAATGGGGCCTTTCAGAAGAGACGGAGCAGTTAGAAATTCTAGGCAATCCTAATATATGAAGAAAACCAAAGATACATCTCACACCATCAGCTTATGAATATGTATGGCTCTCTGCTGTGGCAATCTCTCAGCCACAAAATCACAGCGAATTAGAATGTTTTTCCTGGGGAAAAGTGCCCATCGTTGTGAGAAGAAAACACAAAGTCCTGGTGCTGTTGGTTGTAAACCCACCCCTTCTTTATAAATGAGCTGAGAAACCGAGTAAAAGCTGCAGAATCGTGCAGTGAATTCAGACAGATTTGAATTTCAGATCTGCCCTGGTGGCCAACATATGAGATGTCTGTATTCAGGGTAGAGCTTTTTTTCCATCTTTTTTTTGGCAAGAATACTGACTGTTGGATTATTTGCTTTGCATATTTTTTATACTTGAACCAGCATATATAGAATATCTTTAAACAGATATGCATTTATCTTCAAAGAATGAAGTACTCACTGGACTGGATAAAAGTGTAAGGAATAGCTTAGCTCTGAGCCCCTCCCAGCTGTTAGTAAAGATCTGGGAGATTTTCTCTACCTTTTCCACTGCACTGGTACCATAAAGAAACATATATACTCTTTCCCCCAAATGGGACTTCTTAGAGCAGCATTTCTGGAATTTGTTTTGCTGCCCAGAGGCCAAGCTACCAAATCTATTTCCCACACTGTGTACCTCTTACATGTTACACAGACTCAGGGTGGGCCTGGCTGGAAAGAACACAGACTCTGAACTCAGAGTATCTGGCTGGAATTGAAAACCTTCATTTCTCAACTGCTCACTGAACACATAATTTCAATGCCTGGCCTGGTTTCCTGTGTGTGTGTGTGTGTGTGTGTGTGTGTGTGTGTGTGTGTGTGTGTGTGTGGTGTGTTTGGTGTGTAGGGTATCCATGTATAAACATGTATTTGTGTAGAGGTAGAGATCAGACGCCCACCACAGATGTCTTCCTCCATAACTCTCTATCTTATTTTTTGAGCTAGCATCACTAACGAAACCTGAAATTCACCAGGTTCAGCTAGACAATCTTGGGGCTTCATGCTTGCACTTTTCTGAGTCATCTCTTTAAGCCTCGGTTTCCTCCTCTCTAAAGTGAAGTGGCTCCTGTGGGTGTATGAGAGAGTAACAACTACAGAATGTGTCTCAGAAAAAGGTCACAGCACAAAAGGAAAGGAAAGTGCCCGCCAGAGAAAGTTGCAGGAGGATAGAGGAGGAAGACATTCTGCATTTAGAGAAATGTGTTAGAGGCCCCTCAGTCAGTCCTCAAAGCGAGCTGCAAGCTAACTGCATCCACAGAGCATGACGTGCGCCACAGAACCGCCCACATGCTCACGGGATGGTCCTCACTTGTTTTGCTCAGAAGCCCTAAGGAGGGGGCATCACTATCTCCATCGTGTAGGAGCTAAGTAAAGTAATTTATTCAAAGCCACAGAACATATACAGTGTGGAGCCAGGAATGAAAATTAGGTCTGTCTGACTCCAAAGCCTGTGGTTTCCTGTTACACCAAACTGTGTCAAGTAATAATATCAACAATGATAATAATAAACGTCTTGACCCCATCAAGTCCTGGGGGAGGCTGGCTGTGCTTTCAGGAGGTCAGCCTTCCCCCACTCAGGCTTGCTCCTCCCCCCCCCCCCCCCCCGTGTCTGTCCTGAGGCAGGTGATAATCAGGTCTCAGTGATGGACCTCCTCAGATCCCAGCTTGATCCATTCTTCCCCTCCTCAGCCCACATGGAATTCAGTCTCCTTTTTGCACCCATACCCAATCTCATCATTCCTCTTGCTCGAGCTGCCAAGATGGTGTCTGCACTCTGTCCTGTTTTCCTGGAAAACTAAGACAAGGGGAACACTTGGTCCAGAGAATGGAGTCTTCAATCCATACACCCATTTTTTTGCTTGAGATCTCAGCACCTCTGGGAGCCCTATCATGTGCACCCAGCCTGGCTTAGGGCCACAGGGGCCTCCTTGCACTAAGGTCACCAGTTCCTCGTTCCTCGGGACTGTCTGTACCACCCCGTTACCATTGGTAACAACCTCTGTTTGGTTCAACTCATCACATAACTGTCTTCTCCATCAGAGTCTGTTTTGAAGGAGTGCGCATCTAGGGGCCGTGAGTCCCTAACACTTCATATGACCTCCACCACATCATAGGAGCCCAATAAGCATTTCTTGGTTCTGCCTGGCATGGGGTCCATCTGTTCACTGTTACACGATTAACACAATCGACAGTGTAATTATGCCCTGAGCAATTTGCACTCAGTTCTGACCTGGGAATCAGTGAACTCATCTTAAGAGACTTTCTGGTGACTATGCTTTAAATGAGGATAATGATATAATAGGAATAGAACTTTTTAAAAGGGCAGTACTCAAAAAGTCAAAAGCTGAGTTTTGTCTTCCAAATTTTGTGATGCCTTAGCTCCTTCGTGCAAACGCTGTTTCAATTATGACCATGCCCTCTGCTTAATTTGAAGAAATGTCCAATTTGTTATCATTTATTTCTTTCCTTCTATCATCTTAGGACCTTTAAAAAAAAAACAAAAACTAATGCCTGTCTTCCACATTCCCCAAGTAATGGATACAACATTATCCAACGTTTATTCAAACTTATCTGAACCTTTCGGGGCTAGAAATTAGGTGGGAACTGTTTTCTTCATGAGATTTCTAGTGCTTTTTGGCTTTGAACTGGCTGGAAATGAAACAAGAATAGCTTTTCTTGCGGTATTTTGGTTTCTCCTCCCAACCCAAACCAGGAAGTTCAGAGACGCACAAAAATTAAAAGAAAGGGGAAAAGTTAACTCAACTTTTTGAACTTCATACACGACTCAGGTTCGATTTCAGTTTGAGGCAAAGGTTCAGCTGAGAGTTCATTGTATCCAAACCGCTTGGCCCATCCACTGACATCGCTGGTAGGAACATATATGGAAGGATATGGAGAACTGATCGTCTGTAGGGTCATTGTGTCAACTGCATGATCTGTGGGAACAGTGTGCTGAAGAAGTTCACAGGGTGGCAATTGTGGTAAGCCCAAGACACAGAGGGCGCACTCCCATCTCATATGTCTGCCTTTGCTTCTCTTTCTCCTACCATTGATCTACCTGCCACTTCGAGCTAGCTACTTACCATATCAATCTTTTATCTAGCTGTCACCTATCTATCATGTATATCTGTCTCCTGTCTTCTCTCTTTCTGGATCACCTATTATTTATCATATGTAGCTAGCTATCATCTTTATCTACCTATTTATCATCTATCATTTATCCCTCTATCATATCTAGCCAGCTAGCATTGATTTTATAATTCTAATTGTCCATTTTCTGTCATCTATTTGGATATCTGTTTATCTGCCAATTATCTGTATCCATCATCTCTATCTATCATCTATCTATCTATCTATCTATCTATCTATCTATCTATCTATCATCTATCTACCTACCAATCTATCATATCTATGTCAATCTATCATCTTCCCACAACATATAATACATAATATAATATATTGTACCTCTAATAATATGACTGTTGTCTAATCTGAGTTTCTTATTTCATTCTTTCTTTGGAAAACATGAGACAGATCTGTTTCCACTACTGCACAGAACCAAAAACGAGATGCTGTGCTGATCTGCTTAGATACAGTCAATCCAGAATCCCATGAGAATGTTTGCCTAGACTCTGAAGGAACAAGAACCAGATTCTATGCCCACATAATTAATATAAGAACAATTGGATTTTATAAATGGTAGAGAAACCAACTTTGCTCTGAACTGTGAGGCATAACAGGCCAACCTATTTTTCTCTTAGCCTGTATGTCTCACCTATAGTCTTAGCTGAGGCAGAAAGATGAACATGAGCCTGAAGCCAGCCTGGGCTACAGTATGAGACTCCTCTCAAAAATAGTCAAGCATGAAGTCATTTTTTTTTCACTAAAGAACCATTTTGGGGCCACTCATGTGGCTTTAAAGGCTCACTTACCAGTGACTTAGGGACATTGGTCAGACCTGTCTGCACTTGATGATGTTTTAATAAGAACTATGCCATCTGATGTTGGAATCTTCACTGAGTTTTAAGACTTTTGCAAAAGTATGCTAATAATGATTTATCATTTGCCCAGTATATTAACCCCTTCATCCAAAAAGTCTGGTCACTTTATTGTGTGTGTTTAACGATCTATTTATTATATTTATATGAGTACACTGTAGCTGTTTTCAGGCACACCGAAAGAGGGTATCAAATCCTATTACAGATGGTTATGAGCCACCATGTGGTTGCTGGGAATTGAACTCAGGACCTCTGGAAGAGCAGTCAGTGCTCTTAACTCCTGAGCCATATCTCCAAGTCCCCCTATTGTGTGTTTTTATTTCAGGGACTTTGACCCTCGGTATGGTCCTGAGGTGTTTAAGGCTGAACATTTTAAGTACACTTCAGTACTAATATTGTATTTCACATGGCACATCCCTAGGCACATTATCTGTTAAACATGCTAATGGCTTGTTTCAAATATGTATTTTTTTCACCTATCTATCTGTTTAAATGTTAAATAGCTACCACAGTTATCGATCTACCAAAAATTTTGGGGTAAACGGGGACTAAAGTTTTAGTGATATTCTGAGGTATTTCTTGTGTTTAATGTAGGAGACCCTTTCAGAGATCATAAATGCACTGTTGAAATGTAGGGTAGATCACCAGCCCTGGTCATTTCCTCTGAATATTTTAGAACAATCATATTCAATATACTATACCTAACTAACCTGGCACAAACCCCAGCAGTGCCTTGTGGAGGGAGAAATGAAGGCAGCGGTGGACAGACCTCAACCAGTCATTTCTAGCTATTGCATGGGACAAAAGCCTCTGTGGGGTTTGTCTAAGAAGAAACATGGTCAGCCCAAGGTACGTGGCAGATTCTGTTCTTGACTACGGTGAGGATGGACAACTTCTGGCCACTCTTTGTTTCTTGGAGGCTTCAGGTCCCTTCTTGGTGGCCGTGCTTCTAGGCTAGCCATGTGGCGTCTCTGCTTCTGTGAAGAGGACAGGAGGACCTTCTGTAGAACTGCCTTCGGTGCCAGGAGAGCGGGATGCCAGGATTTTCAAGGAAAGTGGATTTCCCTTGTGTGTTCTGGCTTACAGAATTTGTCTCACTCATTTTAGGAATAAATTGTCTCCCCTTCTAAACAGCAGACTAGGCCAAGCTCAACAGTCAAAGGCTTGTTTCTTTTGGTGACTCTGAACACCTTCAAGATGGGAGTTGGGAGGAAAATGCAAATAAAGAACAAGGAGGCTGACTTGTCTTTCTGCAGCAGAGACTTCATCTGTCCACTGCTCACTTCCGTTGTGAAAATTTTTTTTGTTTGTTTAGGATATAAAGTGTCGGTAGGGTAACTGAATCTGAGACATCTTTATTCAAAATGGAAAACAGACACTAGACGAACAAAGCAATGTATGACTCAAAAGCAGGATAAAGACAAGGCCCAGTCAGTGAAATATATTCAATCCCCAGAGCACTCATAAAAAAGATGGTGTGGTATGCTCTTGTAAGGGTTCAAGACATATGGACCCCTCAAAGCTCTCTGTAGAGCTAGCCTAGCCTAGCTGATGGAATTCAGACAGAGTGGAAGGCACATGAGGAAGGACACCTAAGACCTCACACAAGGAAGGCAGAAGGGACCCTGACAGCTGAAGCATATTAGAGTCTCATAGGCAGTTAAGTTCTTGAGGACCCTAGCTACTTTATTATGTGTTTCTAATACTGTCAGTTTATACTTACAATCAGGGGTCTCACTCCTCTCCATAAATGTTTCTACATGTACATACGTGTTTGTTTGTGTAGTCCTGCAATCTGAATTTGTGACATACAAAGGAATCCTCAGAGTGAAACCACAGCAGGTTCTATATAATGATCTACATTCACCAGAAGGTGCCAAACTGCCAGAAATTAGTGAAGACAGAAACCTGAGGGTTATATGAAAGCAAAGAAATCATCATGGCTAGAACCAAAGACTTTTGATGTGTATCTTCTGGCAGGTGAAATCAGTATGTTACTTATTTCTCTTTTTTAATGGAAAGACTCAGATGGCAACCTTTTCTTCTGTTGATGTGATAACTATCCCAATATCCCACAACTATGTAGCGGTATTTCCAGAGTACATCAGGGAAAGATGTTTTAAGAGAACTGTACTGCAAGGTAGTAATGGATTTTAATGCTGTTTTGGAAACCAGGTACCATGTGCTTTGTCTAATGAAATATAGATTGTAGAGCTACTTTTAAGTTAAGGACTAGCTCAGTCAAGCCACCATTTATTTGCTTGCTGTGGGGAAGAATAAACCCAGAGCCTTGAAAATACTAGACAAGCCATCAACCACCGAGGACACCCTAGGCCTCCGAACAGTTGTATGAGCAGCAAGTTCCTTGAAGACAAAGACACCCATAATTCCAAGATTCAGGAGGTAGAGGAAGGAAGATCAGAAGTTCAAGGCCACTCTCTGCTACATAGCCATCTTGAATTGCTTGAGATTCTGTCTCAAAAAAAAAAACCAAGCAAAGCATTAATACACATGATATAAGCAGTCCATCCTAACAGTGACAGAAGAGCCCAGAAGGGTTGAGGAGCCCACCCCCACCCACCACCACTCCCCTGTTAACTGTCCAAGCTGGGCTCAGATGTCACTTCTGTCATTTCACAGAGTAGCTTTTGACTTTGACTCATTCATAAATAGATCCAGGCTACACATTTTCAGAGTTTGGTCTCTGCTGCAACCAATGCTTCTCTTCTCCGTGTTTACTTAATTCTTTCCCTCCTATGTTCCTTCTAAAATGACTTAGAACAACTAAGTCTTAACCAAGCAACAGGAAAAACCAGAAACTCAAGCTGAAAGGCTAGGTGTCAGGTTGCAGGGTGCACATAGGGATAGGTGTCAGGTTGTAGGGTGCACATAGGGATAGGTGTCAGGTTGCAGGGTGCACACATGGAATGACCTTTAAATTGTTCCTGGCCAGTATTTGAAAAATAAACTCATTTTGTTTTTGTTTTTGTTTTTGTTTTTTGAGACAGGGTTTCTCTGTGTAGCCCTGGCTGTCCTGGAGCTCACTCTGTAGACCTGTAGACCAGGCTGGCCTCGAACTCAGAAATCCACCTGCCTCTGCCTCCCGAGTGCTGGGATTAAAGGGGTGCGCCACCACGCCCGGCTTAAACCTCATTTTATAATTACATCTGTTCTCCAAAATTATTGCACCATACTTGAAATGCTCAGTTTGGAGGGAGGAAAACCTCCCAAGGGACTGAATTCATAAGGGACAATGCTGGCTGGCTGTTCCTCTTCACCTCTGATTGGGAGGAGCAAATGCAGAGCCAGGGGCTGTGTTGCCACACTGGAGCATGTGGTGTGTGGGCTTTCAACCAGTGGGCTGCATGCAAAAGATCTCATGTGGATTGGTCTAGAAGGACTGCGGACATCTCAAAAGTCCCAGTGAGATTTGGCTATACTGTTCCATATGGCACAAGGACCTGGGATGCATCCCAGGAATTCCAGGCTATCTCCAGAGCTCTAAGTCTCACTTGTGAAAACCACCTCTCCCAGGGCTTGGAGAAACTGGGCAAGCTGCCAGGTAAGCCTACTCAGCTGGAACACTGATGAACCTCAATAATGACCAGAGCTGAAAGACTGTGCAAGATGGCACTTACATCTTGAGGGTAACCAACAGCCTCCTGGATTAACAGTCCATTCAATAGTATGGAATCCATACCAGGTGCGGAACCAGGTGGGTGACCAGCAATGGCTGGTGAGGTCATCAAACCTACAGAATGAGACCACCCTCACTTTTCCAACCATGGTCAGTTCTAACTGCAATCTAAACAAGTATCTTCATACCCTCAGATAAGCGCAGCTCTCACCCTCACTGAAGAAGCATCATATATATATGCATATATATATATAT
>LR749533.1:1842591-1856990 GCA_902729485.2 Mus minutoides
GAGGACCAAGACCTGTGCTTGAAAGTAGATCTGGGGGAGGGGCGTAGAGAGGACAAAAGGGTGTGTGCATGGAAGAGGGAGGAGCTGGGAGTTGGGGGAGGAGTGGAAAAGAATTTAATCAGGGTACATTGAATGAAAATCTCAAAGAACTAACAGATCATTGTTATTTTTTAAAACTACAGGACTAAGCAGGCTGAAAGTTCACAGACAATCATTATGACATAATAATTCCCACCTCGCTGTGGAATAACAGCACAGGCCATTTGTTCTGTACCTGGAACACCGATGAGCTGTGTACACGTTGGTAAATGAGTCTGTTTCTTGTTGCTGTTCTGTGGAATCTGGTGAGTAACCTGCCCCATCTTTGCTGTCTTTCACCCCCCCACACACTCTTCTACCCCATCAACAGCAGACAAGCTGCCACTTCACAATGTGTGTGTGTGCCACCACTCCTCAGTGTGTGTGTGCCACCACTCCTCAGTGTATGTGTGTGTGTGTGTATACCACTCCTCAGTGTGTGTGAGTGTGTGTGTGTGTGTGTGTGTGTGTGTGTGCCACCACTCCTCTGTGTGTGTGTGCCATCACTCCTTCCTCAGTGTGTGTGTGTGTGTGTGTGTGTGTGTGTGTGTGTGTGTGTGTCACCACTCCGCAGTGAGTGTGCGGGGGTGGGGGGTGGTGTCAGCTTTAGCACTCCTGTCTTCTCTGTCCCTAAACTTCAGCACAGCTCAGATGCAGCACACAGAGGTCACACAGGCAAGGGCAGTAGCCACAATCTGGAAGTTCATACCACTCTGACACCCAGAAATCACCATAAGCCCTCAGTCATAAATCAGTGGGTGAAAGAGGCCAGCATAGCTCCCGTAGGTCCTTAGCAGAACTGAACAGAAGGTGTTCCTTAGAGCGTCTGTGAAGAAGATTACTGACTCTTTGGGAAACTCAGTTGGAGTAAATGCCTGATTCTGCCACAGGAAGAATGTTGCTTTTCCCAGAACATGGCAGGCTTATGCAAGGGGCACAGAACAAGTGCCAAGTCCTGCCTACACAAGCTTAGTAAACGTAGACTTTAGCTTTCTAAGTTTAAATTTCTTCATCTGTGAAATGTGAAGACCTATCTCCCAAGGACCCTTGTTGTGAGAATGACGGTTCCAGTCCCTGTGAATGAAGCTGGTTCCCTTGTTCTTGTCCAGTGAGTTCTCTGCTAAAACACTGAAAGCATATGACATCACCTGGCATGCTGGCATCTCCTCTCTGCCCACCCCCACTGTGATATATTGTCTCTTGCAATCTTAGCACTTCGATAAGATGCTTCAAATGGTTTTGATTTTATGTCATTCCACAGGGTTGTCTGTATTTTAAATAAAACCAACAATTTCAGCCTAGTTCAACTTAATTCCACATGGGAACCCACCTGTGGTGGCACGGGGTGGGGGTAGAGAAGGACATGAAGCTTAACTTTAGGCCAACATCCTGAAAAGACTCCCCCCAAGGCTCTTCAAGTACCAGTGCCTCTGAAGAATCCTTCTCTCTTACTCTCTCTCTGTCTCTGTCTATCTCTGTCTTTCTCTCTTTCTCTCCCTCCCTCTTTGCCTCCTTCCCTCCCTTTCTCCTCACTGCAGTCCCCTCTCCTCCCTCTCTCTTCCCCCTCACTGCTTTCTGTCCTCACAGTCAGGCTGGGCAGGTTATCAAATGTGGTAGAACAGCCACGGGAACTCTAACACCCCAGTCTCCCACCCGGACATCAGCTCTCAGAATACCTGTTGCCTGTCTGAGCTCAGCTTAATCCAGCTAATAAGATGCTGTAGACCTTTATCCTTTCATGGTCAAAAAAAAAATAGTTTGTCTTCCATTGAATTTAAGAGACTAAAAAATTTGGTAAATCTATCTATTGCTCCATAAACAGTGCCTCAAAAAGTCGGTTCCAATTCTGGGCAATTTTCTGTAATCATGTGTACTTAAGTGAAATCTACATTATCATCGTAGCAGCTGCTATGGAAACGATTCTTTTAGCCTGCAGCTATTAGATCCAACCTGGTGCCAGAACTCGGTTTTCAGCACTAGGGGAAGCAATTTAATCAGTTTCTTTTCACAGTGACTCCTCGGATACTCGGGTCCTATTAACACTTCTGCCTCCTGTTTTGTTTTTCTTTCCTGACTCCCGAAGTTTGCCTCTGAGTGGAAATGAAAACAATTTCAATAATGAGAAATTTTAGCTTGTTGCTAAAAATATCCCAGGTCTCAGCAGGGGAGGAGATCTCTCAGCCACTTGCAACAAAGATGACCTCTGCCAGGCTTGGCCTCCATCTGTTAGTGAGCTTTTCCCTGGGCTCAAAAACAACCAACCAGTTCATCTGGCCTCCCTCCTTGAATGGAGGCAGGGAACATTCTGTACAGGAAAGGCTCTTCCCAACCAAGCACACAGAAGCATAGGATGCACAGTAAACAGGCGTAGCTTTAAATTACAGGTGCCCACATAGCCCAATTTTAGTGTTCTTAGCCCTGAGAACTCAGCACATCAAGGTTATTCATAGTACCACAGTAGGGCAGCAGAACCATAGTAGGGCAGCAGAACGTTTTATCATCTTAAAAATAAAATCATGCACTAAGTTTCTCTCTCCCAGGATCACAGGGATATATTTCCATGTTAGAAATCATCAAGTAAGCAGAAGCTTGGAAATGAATTCCAAGTCTAAAAAACATTGTATTTAAAAATCTCCTTCCTGTCTTTAAGCCTGGAAATAAAGTTTACACGGCTGACCCAACATTCTGAAATATGAAAATACATGGACCCCTTGCCCTAGGTATCAATACTGTTTGGAAGCATGCCATGCTCCCGCTTCCAAATAGAGAAACTGAGGCAAAACACCACAGGAAGCTATGAGGATTAAGACCCAGAGGCTCTTCAGGGTCTCTTCAGGCTGATAGCTAAGTTCCCATAGCAAAGGCGGAGAGTTCATTCATAGAACTGCAGGACATAGGGGTTCAAAACTTCACCATCTTTCTGCAAAGCAAAACAATGACTCTTTACAGTACCTGATGTTAGGAAGTTTAATCTGGGTCAATTCCATCCCAGTGTAGCCAGTCCTATGGGCTTTACCATCAATAAATCCAATGCTTTACCAGGATGGTGTTCCATGGGCTACAGTAAATTGTGTGCATGGATTTGAATAGAACAAAGGAAGTTCCATCACCCGCTGATGTGTGCCACGCTGAATCCAGTTCTCCACTTTTCCATGGTGCTCACCCTTGTGTGTGGTATTTTCTGAGATGCTGAGCCCCTGCCTGCCCAGGGGGGCCAGTTACCCTGAACCAGATCAGTTGCACATGGATCACTCAAATTCGGCTGTGCCCCAATCCTTGGTGGAGTGCAAGGTATGCTGGAAAGATGCCCAAGGTCTAGTCCCCATAAACGTGCTGTGCAGCTATTTAATTCCTCTCTCCCTGTCCTAGCGGGTTGTCCACACCACACCTCTGCTCTTGCAGGGTACTTTGGGAAGGTCTGACTTGAGCTTTCTTCCTACACTCCCTTAAAGGTCTTGTTCTACCCTGAAGAGTCAGGAATTCTCCAGCTTCATGATTTTCTGTGTGATATTTTTATTAATTTATTCTTTGTATAGTTAAATTTGATTGTCAGTCTCAGTGAATTAAGAAACATGTCACACACTAGGGACTTTTGTGTGTGTGAAAGTGCTTCCAGAGAGGATTAATTGTGGGGGAGACCGACTCTGAATATGGTCTCAGAGTAAATAAAAGTAGAAGTCAGCTAAGCATCAGCATTCTGTTTTCTGGGCTGCCTGATCCACTAGGATGTGAGCAAGCCTTCTTGTGTTCCTACTATGAGGCCTTTCCTACCACGAGAGACAGTATCTCCTAATCTCCTGAACCATGAACCAAAACCCCTCCTTCCTAACTTGTTGCCTTTGCTACAGGCACTTGGACACAGAAAAAGAAAAGCAAGCAACTGATGTACCCTGGGAGGAAGAAGTCTGACTCTACCCTAACAGACCCTCAGTTATCTAAGGCTTCCCAGCATTACCACACACAAGAAAAGATTAGAGGCCATGATGATCAAGCACCTTTACTGTCTTGCTTTTCTCAAAGAACTATAATTGTTACAAAACTATCAAGATTGTGAAGAGGACAAGTATTAGGCAGAAATGCAAAATTTAAGGATAGAAACATTGTTTTTATGTCAGGCAATATTGTCTCACCGTACACTGCCAGCTGGCCTAGTGCTCACTGCAGAGCATGTCAGCCTCGAACTCACAGAAATCTCCGAGCTTAAGCTTCCTGGTTGCCTAAATTGCAGTCATGTTGCACAGCACCCAACCTGATTTTGACTTTTTAAAATTTACGATACATCATCCACTCAATCTTAATTTTTATTTTCATTCTTTTGTCTTTTTCCTTTTTTTATTTAACAAATGGCATTAAATGTGAGCATCAAATTTTCAATGGTGGCTGTAGATGCTGTGCCATGCTGTTTGGGTCATTTTTCTTGCTGTAGATGTTGCGCCATGCCATTTGTTTGTTTGGGGTCATTTTCCTTGCTGACGTGTCAGTCACTTCCTTCATTTTCCTTGCTGCCTGGTCACTTCCTTCATTTTCCTTGCTGCCTTGTCAGTCACTTCCTTCAGTTTTCTTGCTGTCATGTCACTTTCTTGCATCCACCCAGTACTTTAGATCCTTTCCCTTCCAATCCATGACACTGCCGTACTGCACAATAAAGGATAAATAGGTGTCCATGAATCTACAGTAGCTAACCTGCTGGCAAGGAAACCAAGGACTTTGCACATAGCTCTGATTCAACTCTAAGGCCCTAAACCTTAGAGAGCTTCCTAAGGGAAGATGTGATTCAGCCAGCCTTATACGCACTAAAACCTGCTCTGCTCACTCATCTTCCCTGAAATTCACAATCTCCATGGTGACACCCACCCCACCCCATATATATATAAATTATATAATATTATATAATTATAATTAATAATATTGATCATATTAATAAGGTAATATCACAATTAAATTATATTATAATTTAATATATTGAAATATATCATAAAATCATATATTTTAATTTATGTATATTAAAATAGTATAAATGTCTTATACTATTTTATACTATTATTCATTTGGTTCAAGGGTAGGATTTCTCTTTTTAAAAGTATTGTAAGATATGTAAGTAAGTTTCAACTACCTGAAACTAAAGCTAAAAACAGTTTTTTTAAAAAAGTAAAACAAACAAGTAAAACGAACAACTTGCTCAAGACTTGGAAGAGAACAACAGAGCCATGTAAGTATCACATAGCTTGACCATTGTATATAGACCAATAGATTTGAAAAGTCCAGTGTCAAGTACTGGGGATTTAAAACAATGCTCTCACGAAATTTACATACCAGCAGCATCATGCAGACTGAGGTTCTATCTCTATATTTAGGAATAGGTAGATACATATATATGTGTGTAGTAAAAATAATTAATGAAAAAACAAAAAGAGGCCATGAATGTAAAAGAGAGCAGGGAAGGAGTGTGTGGGAAAGTTTGGATGGAGGAAGGAGGGGGAGAAATAATGCAATTATATTATAATCTCAAAAACAAACAAAAAAAGAAGTAAATGTTAAAGACTGTGGTCTTAGCCAGGCATGCTAGTGTGCACTTTTAATCTCAATGTGTGGGAGGCCAAGGCAGGTGTATTTCTGTGAGTTTGAGACCAGACTGGTCTACAGAGTGAGTTCCAGGATAGCTGGGGCTACATAGAAAGAATCTGTCTCAAAAAACAAAACCAAACAAACCTCCAAAACAAATAAAAAACAGATTCTGCTTTTGAACAAGTCTATTCAGGGACTTAGAAGCTTCGGGGCTGTGGTGAGCTCAGCCAAGCGCCTGTTCATATTCTCTCACCACACAAGCCCTTCTGTGTTTTGTCCACATACGGCTCAGGAATCTAACGGAGGTGGAGGCCTGGCTCTCAAAGGCTGCAATGCTCCAGTCTCTCCAGCACATCACAGCAGCACGGGGCCTTGCTCACTTTACTTATGCTTTTGAAATATGAAATAAATTTCTCTTTGGGAAATACTAAGGGAAATACTGGGAAAGATTAGGGAAGGGAAGGGACGCTTTCCTTTAAAAAGCAAGTACCTCAACTCGGAAGTGTATCAGGATTGTTTCCTTCTGAACCTGTGAAATTTCACCTCTTTTATACAAATAGATATTAGACTATACCCTTCATGTGTATTTTCCAAACTAATTTGGTTAGAAATTATGAGATTGAAGGCTGCACTGCTCAGTTTGACCTTGGCATGTTCTGTGGTTAAAGAGCAGGCTACAATAAAAAAAAAAAAAAAAGCCCCTCCAAAAGGGGATTGGCTCCTTTCATTTTTTAAGGATGGTCATCCAGTGTCTCTTGAGTAGAAGAAAAGTCAATAATGCATTTCAACTTATTTGGTGTCTACAACTTTGCAATTATATATACCCTATTCTAGTAGCAAGAATGACACGGTATGGAAGAGAGTCCAATGGCCACCTTTGTTTACCCAGAAGCCATTTCATTCCTCTGTGCTAATCAGACTCTTTATTTCATTTATTTCTTTTTGGAGGGGGCAGTCAGAATGCTCATACTTTTACTTAATGAGTCATAAATTTTTAAAAATTTTAAATTGTTTTATATATGTGCTAGTGTGCAAATTCAGTGTGTGTGTGTGTATGTGTGTATATGTGTGTGTATGTATGTGTATATGTGTGTGCATGTGTGTGTGTTTATATGTGTGTGTGCATGTGCGTGCGTGTGTGCACATGTGTGTGTGTGTGTGTGTGTGTGTGTGTGCACGTGTGTGTGTGTGTGTGTGTGTGTGTGTGTGTGTAGGTTAGAGGACAACTTTCCAGAATAGGTTCTTGGCTTCCTCTCTGTTAAGGCAGTGTCTCTCTGTGCTGTGCTGACGACTCCAGGGTATTAGTCAAAAGCAACTAATAAAATACCTATGGAAGAGCTACACAGATACCAGATACCCTCTTAGAGCAAAAACAGTCCCTTTGCTCTTAATTTGCTGATGGTCAAAATCACGATGCAGTGAGCTAGTGTTGGGTGTGAGGTTAGAGTTTTGTAGGCTCATCCGCTGAGCTGCTGGCAGTCTTTTGATTGATGAAGGATGTGTCTCTTAGCTAGGCTATCACTCTTTTCTTCAAACTGTGCATGTGATGGGAAGGTCCATGCAGAAGCAGCCTCTCTAGGTGGTCTGCTTGCTGTGTGGGCAGCTGCGCTCTGTAGGTTTTCCCATTTGTGACAATGTGTGCATTTGTGTCCGGAGGTGTTCACGTGAGTGCTTTTGTGTGGAGGTCAGAGAACAGCTTTGAGTGTCTGTCATTCCTTGGGCACCTTCCATTTTCCTTTGAGACCAGGTCTCACTTTGCTTGGAATTTCACTGAGTTGGCTCAGCTGACTGGCTTGTGAGCTTCTACCCCTCCCTGCCTTGACTTGCCATGATGTCATGCTGTCATGGCCAGATTTTTTATGAGTTCTGGGGAACCCAACTTAAAGTCCTCACACTTGCAAGGCCAGCCCTCATCGTTCCCAGGCTTTCTGAAGGCAGTAAATTGGCCTATGCTCACTGAGTACTCATACAGACAGGGAAGTTGTCCAACTGTACACCTTTACACATCAATAGCCAGATAATTCTGAAGACTAAAATCCAAAACATTCCCTTACCATCGGGATCTGAGAGACTCCATGATCCCACAGATGCCCCAAGAACGCCGATCAGCCACTGTTACACAGAAGACATTGCAGCAAGAGCTCTGGAAGCTGGACCCCAGAGAACCACATAACCCCATTAAAAAGGGGGTACAGAGCTAAACAAAGAATTCTCAACTGAGGAATACCGAAGGGCTGAGAAGCACCTGAAAAAATGTTCAACTTCCTTAATCATCAGGGAAATGCAAATCAAAACAACCCTGAGATTCCACCTCACACTAGTCAGAATGGCTAAGATCAAAAATTCAGGTGACAGCAGATGCTGGCGAGGATGTGGAGAAAGAGGAACACTCCTCCATTGCTGGTGGGATTGCAAGCTGGTACAACCACTCTGGAAGTCAGTCTGGTGGTTCCTCAGAAAATTGGACATAGTACTACCTGAGGATCCCGCAATTCCTCTCCTGGGCATATACCCAGAAGATGTTCCAACTGGTAATAAGAACACATGCTCCACTATGTTCATAGAAGCCTTATTTATAATAGGCAGAAGCTGGAAAGAACCCAGATGTCCCTCAACAGAGGAATGCATACAGAAAATGTGGTACATTTACACAATGGAGTACTACGCTGCTATTAAAAACAATGAATTTATGAAATTCTTGGGCAAATGGATGGACAATATCATCCTGAGTGAGGTATCCCAATCACAAAAGAAGTCACTAGATATGCACTCACTGATAAGCAGATATTAGCACAGAGTCTTAGAATACCCAAGATACAATTTGCAAAACAAGAAATTCAAGAAGAAGGAACACCAGCCTGTGGATGCTTCATTCCTCCTTAGAATAGGGAACAAAATACCCATGAAAGGAGTGACAGAGACAAAGTTTGGAGCTAAGACGGAAGGATGGACTATCCAGAGACTGCCCCACCAGGGGATCCATCCCATAATCAGTTACCAAACGCAGACAATATTGCATATGCCAGCAAGATTTTGCTGAAAGGACCCTGAAATAGCTGTCTTGTGTCAGGCTATGCCAGTGTCTGGCAAATACAGAAGTGGATGCTCACAGTCATCTATATGATGGAACACAGGGCCCCCAGTGGAGAAGCTAGAGAAAGTACCCAAGGAGCTGAAGGGGTCTGCAACCCTATAAGAGGAACAACAATATGAACTAACTAGTACCCCCAGAGCTCATGTCTCTAGCTGCATATGTAGCAGATGATGTCCTAGTCGGCCATCATCGGGAAGAGAGGCCCCTTGGTATTGCAAACTTTATAAGCCCCAGTACAGGGGAACACCAGGGCCAAGAAGCAGGAGTGGGTGAGTAGGGGAGAAGGGCTGGGGGAGGGTATAGGTAACTTTTAGGATAGCATTTGAAATGTAAAATAAGAAAATATCTAATAAAAAAAGTCTAAAAAAATCAATTTTTTCGAAACAGTGTTTCTCTATGTAACCCTGGGTATCCTGGATCTCACTCAGTAGATCAGGCAGAACTCAAATTGAGAGATCTACCTGCCTCCGGCTCTTCAGTGCTGAGATTAAAGGCACGCACACACACACACACAAAAAAAAGACATTGCAGCATCTTGCCTTTGACCTTATTGCCCACATAAGTAACTTCCTCCTTCCCATGCAGCCCACTAAGCTGTGATTTGTGGTTACACCAGTATGCCAGGCACTGCTAGAATGGCTGTATAATATTATTCACAGATAATCTATGAGAAATGCTATGTTCATATTTGTTTCTGCTGTGTGTGTATGTGTGTGTGTGTGTGTGTGTGTGTGTGTGTGTGTGAGAGAGAGAGAGAGAGAGAGAGAGAGAGAGAGAGAGAGAGAGACCTCGTACACACGTTCAAAAGGGCAGGTGGATCACACACACACATACCTTTTTGGAGGGAGTGCAGGGTCTCTTGCTGTCTTGGAATTTCAACAAACTCGAGGCATCCACCTGTCTTGACCCCCTGCAGCACTGGGCTTAAAAGCACATGTCACCATAGTCACCTAGTGTTTTAGACAGAATCAGAGCACTGAACTCTGACCCTGTGCTTGCAATGGCAAGATCGTTGCTGATGCATCTGCCACCTAGCCCCTTATATATCTGCTTTATATACAACAATAGAGTTAATAGCTCTCTAGGATTGATTTGTTATGTATTAATCTATGTACTGCTAAGATTTTGGTGCTCTATTAACTTGGTTAACCAGTGAGCTGTTTTCTCAGAATTCCTACTTCTCCCTAGTTCCCAGTTAGGATCAGCCCAAAGAGAAGCTCTCCACTCTGCCTCTACAGTGACATCAGGCCACCACCAGATATGATGGCAGCACAGATGAAGAACTGGGGCTTTCTGAGTATAACTCACTTCAGGGGCCTCCTGGTATTCAGATTCCTTGCATGACTGGTGAGGGCTGGCTGACACACAGCTCTGATACTTCTCTGCCCTCCAGACTTCCTGTCTAGCCTTCTGTTCTCCTCACAGTCTAAGCCCATAATTATCCCTAAACACCCACAGCAACTGTACTTTCCATGAATGAGTCCTGACTGTCGTTTTGTTGCAGATTCGTCCAAATCTTGAGAACTATAAACTCTTCTCAATGTAAACACATGCTTAGGGTGATTTTTTTAAATCTCTGCACCTTTTTGTTGGTTGTTTTATTTTTTAGGGAACCCCATTTGGGTCCTTGAGATTTGTGGGGCATCATGCCCATGTTCCATTGAGAGATCCTCCCCAGCTCTATTGTGGAAACTTACCTAAATCTCTCTAATGCATTTTGTGTCTTCCTCTACTTGACAGTTTCTTGTTCTGTGATCTGGCCACTTCTGTTTGCAAGTAACTGTTGATCTTGCCTCCTTGGGGAAGTTAAACCTGCTTCCTGGAGCCTCGGTTGCTTCTATTTCTTCATGCCCTGTCTTGTTAAAGCAGGACTCTGGAGGTTGAGCACAGCCAGGGCTCTCCTGGAGCTGGCTAGCAGAGAAGCAGAGCTGGTGTCAAGTGAATGACACATGTGCACGTGTGCAGGCAAGGCTTGTACTCGGTCAGTAGATATTTGAGCTTTGCTGTCCCGTTTTGTTTTTCTGTGATTGAGTTTTCAGAGTCTCACACAAAGATTTAGGAAATCATATGTGTGCCCTGAGCAATCTCACTCAATTAAGAGAATATTCACACTCACAGTGCCATGAGAAATGATCCTTAGTAGTCTGTGGAGTGCATCCTATCAGGTGGTATTCAACCTTGGTGTGGTGGCAAAGGAGGAGGAAGCAGGAGGATCTAGATTGAAGGCCTGCCTGGATAAATACCAAATTCACCAAGACCCTTTCTCTAAAACAACACTGAGGATATAACTCTGTGGAAACACGCTTGTCTAACACGCACGCCTCTCTGGGTCTAATGCCCAGTGGCACACACATACCTGTAGTCAATCTATTAAAAGCCATATCTCATTTGTAGTTTCTTAATATAAGAGATACTTGTACATGTATGGGAAAAACAGTTGAAGTTTAAGGTCCAAACGAAAATGTGCACCCTTGCCTAAGGATGTGTATAAAAATGCTGTTTAAAGGAAAGAGATGGGTCTGTTTCCTGCCAACAGCAATCCTAGGATCTAGCTTTATGAAAACTAAAGCATTTCATAAAAAGTCTATATGTTCTGTACTAGAAGGCATGACACAATCTTCACATTACTGCATATTTAATTCTTATTTTTATCTCTTTCTGTCCTTACTATTTGTTTGTAATTGAAGTCTTAAACATTTCCTTTAAATAGAGGTTCATGAAATTGAGTGTATTGAAAAATCCAAAGGGGGCGGGGGGAGAGAACATGCCCTCTCTGTGTTTGCTTACAGGGTGACAAAGTTTTAAGTCAGAGATTGTCATGTTTCAAACAGATACCAAGCTCAGGTCAAGGCCTTGACTGAGGATGTGAATGAGCAGAAAAACACCCTGTTTTTGCTGTCAAGATCCTTGGAAACTGACAAAGGAGATACACTGATAGTCAGACTTCATCAAGATGATGCACACCGGAGGCAAACAACAGAGGAAAGCAGGCTGGTGTGGAGACCACACTGTCCCCAGCACTCAGGAGGTAAGGTGGGAGGATTGCCATCACGTTAAGGCCAGTCTGGTCTATATACCAAGTTATACATCAGCCTGGACTGTACATCAAGACAAACAAACAAACAAACAAACAAACAAATTACAAAAGCCAAAAGGAATGGTTTGCAGTGACTCTGATTTTAAGGTTTTGCAATTCCTTAGCCTCATTGTTGAGCCTGTGGCAGGACATTATAGGATGGTGAGAGCTGACCTGCCCACCAGGAAGTGACAGACAGAAAGAGGAGGGAGATGGCCCTCAATCTCCTTTAGTTCATACCTTCAATGACCCAAAGTCTCCCATGAGGCCACATCTCCTAAAGTTTATAGCTCAGAATTAACCCATGGTCACAGTTATACAAGGGGGGGCTTACTTTCACAATGGAAAAGATTGTAGACCATGTCCTTCTAACTATATGACATTCTAGAACAGACAAAACTAAAGACAACAAAAGATCAGTGAGTTTCAGGGATGTATCCGGAGAAAAAAGTGTGGGGTATTTAGGATGATGGAACAACCTTGTATGTTGTCTGTTAAAACCTAGGAAAAGAGTGACTCCTCAAAACAAGTCTACACTGACATTCTATCTAATAGCTGCAAGGGAGAAGTCTCACGGACCTACCATGATAGGAGTTCTGGACATGTGCCCATACCCAGCTCAATTAGGCTTCTTGCTAAAGTAGGATAAATAATATGAATAGGAAAGGTAGAAAAAAACCAAGTGAAGGATAACTCCATCTCTTTACCAAATGGACAAATGATGACACTTCTTGTAAAGATTAGGAGCACAGATATCCATGACTTCTGGGGTAAAAACGGCAGTGTGCTTCCACTAAGTTCCTGAGGTTTCATTCACTCACGTGGCAATGCCAGCAGGAACTTGGCAGTGTGAGTGGGACTTCTCAGAAGGCTGGTACTAGAGACATAGTTTTAGTATTAAAATTAGGAAAATAAATTTACCATTAAAAAGCAAAGTAATAAAGATATTTTCATTATGTCTTGGAGAAAAAGGATTCATCTATGTCCTATAAAAATATAGTTACTGTGGAAAGCATCATGGGGATGGGGGACACATAGAACAAAGAACAATGACACATGTCTATGGAAATATAGGAGTTAAGGAGGTGGCTCAGCAGTTGAACACTATCAACACAACAGACTCAGGTGTGGGCCCCAGCAACCACATAGTGGCTCACAACTCCAGTTCTAGAGGTTCTGGAACTCTCTTTTGGCCTCCTTGGGTATTACACACATGCAGTGCACATACAGATAAAATATTCATGGGCATAAAAATAAATCTTAAAGATGTCATAAAGATGACATATTAGTTTGTATCCTGACTTAAAATTATTAACAATAATAATGATAAATCAAGGAAAAAAATATAGGTGCCTTGCAGTGTAAATACTTGAAGGTGACAGAAGGGCGGGAACTCTGGTTTTCCTGACTACAGAGTTTACTATTTCTGCTACCAATACGAAGTTCTAGCGAGGTTAATATTCTCTGCAGAAGAATTTGGCAACAGAGAAAGGCTGTGGGCAAGAAAATAGAGAAAGGATTCAGATGGAGGCGTTCAATTAAGCGACCCAAGTCTTCATCGCACGGGAAAAATTTAAAACTAAAAAAAAAGTGTTAAAAACCTTTAGGCAATCAATACAACCCCACTTCCACAATAACACAATTGTCTTTTTGGAAACAATGCTGAGAGCCACTCGGAGCACCCTGCTATCAGGAATGATGTCAGAAGGGAATTTCTCATTATGAATAGATGTTCCATCAAGATAAGAATCCAGAGGCCCACAAATGGCATCCCAAAGGGTCCCCTCTCCCAGATACAATTTTATTATAACAAACAAAAGTCTCATTCAATTCAATATTGTGAAATATTTTCACATTTAAGTTTGAAATAAAAGACTAAAACCACAAAGTCTAAAATTGTCATAATCTAGAGACAATATAAACAAATCAAGAAGAAACTTATCTTCTATATTAACCTCATATTTTCATTAGCCATTACTAATGTGTAAGATGATGATATCATTGCTGAGCTAACCCCAATCCCAATGACTAAACTCTCACTGGCTTTAAAAGCATTTTGGCAGATTCTTTTGGATTTTATATAAGTAATGAGAGAGATAATTTTTATGACTTCACCAGGATCATTTTACTCTTGGATTCACATTTAACTAGGCTAATCAGCATAATGCCCCACAGACAAACACACAAGCTAACCTAACCTAGATATTCCCTAGCAGATGTGCCTGCAGGCTAACCTAGTTAGCTGTTTCCCCATAGGTGTGCTGGTAGGCTAACCTAACCCTGGTGATCCCTCCCAGGCATGCCTTGAGGTGACACTAACCCCAATGACAGGCTTCTCCTAGCAGATTCTAGGTTGACAGCTAACACTAGCCATCACACCCACTGAATGGCAAGGTCTTCCATGGGTGATGGCAGAGCTTTTGTTCTCAGGATGACTCGGTGAACCAGATGAGAGCCCACCTAACTAACTCACACTGTCCTGAGATGCAAGCAAGAAAACTTTGGGACTATTTGTTACAGCAGCTGGCATAACTCACCATAACCAATACAAAATGTAACATAATCTCTTGAACTTTTTTTTTTTTT
>LR749533.1:1857090-1875430 GCA_902729485.2 Mus minutoides
ACCAAGAGAGAGGATCACCTGCTCTAAAAATGTTCATTGGCTGCACAAATCCTAAACATTGGTAGACTTTCAGAGGCGGAAAGGAGCCCAGCATCCCCTAGCTTTGCCTTCTCCTTGAGGCTTCAGTTCCAAATACATCCCATAAGATACTTTGTATCCCACAGTGCTGCTGAAGGGCCTGCCTGGCCCATGGTCACAGGCCTACTCCACCCCATGCCATCAGATGATCTTGAGGAATTCCCAGCAGTCACGGGGAACTCATCATCCGTATTCCTCCTCACTGTGTAGTACTCAGAACAACTGATATAGTTCTTCATATTAGGAGCCTGGAAAAGATCCAAGTTAAACTTTTAAGATGAAATGATGACCCTGCCTTCGTGTTGTCAGAAAACAGCAGCTAAGGCATTTCCATTCCCAGGCTGCTGAGCACTGGCTATAAAAGTCCAAGACCTGAATTCAACCCAGAACCCATATAAAGTCAGGAGGAAATAACTGACTTCACCAAGTTGTCCTCTGACTGCCTCAGACACACTGTGCTAATAATTTTTTCAAAGAGATATTTTCTTCCTAGACATCATGGAAAATGATATTTTAAAAAAAATAAAACTTAGGAAATGTGATGGTTTGTATATTCTTGGGCCAGGGAGTGGCACCATTTGGAGATGTGGCCTTGTTGGAATAGGTGTGACCTGGTTGGAGTAGGTGTGTCACTGTGGGTGTGGGCTTAAGATCCTCACCCTAGTTGCCCAGAAGTCAGTCTTCCACTAGCAGCCTTTGGATGAAGGCATAGAACTCTCAACTCTGCCTGCGCCATGCCTGCCTAGATTCTGCCATGCTCCCACCTTGATGATAATGGACTGAACCTCTGAACCTGTAAGCCAGCCCCAAGTAAATGTTTTTTGTTTTGTTTTTTTATAAGACTTGCCTTGGTCATGGTGTCTGTTCACAGAAGTAAAACCCTAACTAAGACAGGAAATAAGTAGCAGTTTGCTGTTACAGAAACATTTGAACCATTGTATGTTGCAAGTCATGGTAATATTCGCTATATTTGAGAAGAACTTCCTATTCAGGATAAGCAATTGTATACAACAACTGTAAATTTGTGGTTAGTGTGTAACTTTTAAAGAGCAACAAATTCGGGCGGGGCTGGGGAAGTGGCTCAGTTGGTAAAATGATTGATTGCCATGCAAGCATGAGAATTTCAGTTCAATCCTTGGTGTGCATATTAAGAAGCCAGGAAGTGAACTAGAGAGTGCTTGAAGAGTAAAAGTGCTTACTGCTCTTGCAAAAGATCCAGGGTCAGTCTCTAACATACACATACATGGCAGTTCCCAAAGGCCTATAAGTCTTCTGGTATCTCACATCCTTTCTTGCTCCTGCATTCTCATTCTCTCTGTCTCTCTCTGTCTCTGTCTCTCTGTCTCTGTCTCTCTCTCTCTAATGAACTCAGGTGACTATGGGACAGTCCCTGAGGCTCAGTGACCACCCAGTTTAGCCTCTAGACCACTGACTCTGTTTTTTGGGTTGTTTTTTGTTTGTTTTGTTTTGATTTGTTTTTAAATGGATGTTCCTGAGGAGCAACAGCCAAAGTTGACCTCTGCCTTCCACATTATGTTCACATGTGTGCATCTACACACTCATATACAGTAATACACATGATTACACATTATAAGAGGAAGAATCTCTACATGTTATCTCTTAACAAAGTTGGCTGCAGCAGATCTTCAACAGCAGAGTGCCCTGCTGTAGTTTTATCAAAACATACCTGATCCAGAGGGAAAAAAAAAAACATTAACCACAGCTGAACTTGGCCATCCGGGCATACTTGAGGGGCAAGGGCTGGGGGCTAGGATGTACTTATGAAGTTCACAGTCCAGAGATGCTAGCTTAAAAAGA
This sequence comes from Mus minutoides, assembly GCA_902729485.2. Taxonomy (NCBI): domain Eukaryota; kingdom Metazoa; phylum Chordata; class Mammalia; order Rodentia; family Muridae; genus Mus; species Mus minutoides. The sequence continues at coordinate 1,858,987 of LR749533.1, forward strand.
GATGCAGACAAGATCCCAGAGAGTCCCCTTCTCTACCACCTGACCACCATATCACTAAAATGTGATTTACAGCTGCTGTTGCCACCCAGCCCATAGTATTACTTCTTAAAAGATGCTCATGTGTGCATGCACACATGGGCACACACACACAAACCTACAAGCAACATTAAAAGGCAAAATAAAGGTTTAAAGAAAGAAAGCAACAGAAGAACTAGGCATGAATATGTCAGCCATGATGGAATGCGACCTGGGGCTTTAACAACTGATTTTCAAAGGGCTCTGATGAGTAAAGTCACTGGGAAACACAGAACTAAGATGAAAAGTCTAAGACTGAACTAAGGTGAGATGTTAGCACTTAAGAGCAGCAAAAAAGAGATGATGTATTAGCAGTCTGCAAAGAGCTGGGACGAGAATATCTGACTTTGGTGTACCTCAGTGGACACTTGAAACACAGCAGCACAAAGAGAAGACACTGTAGGGAGCAATCAGAATGCCTAAGAGGGTGTAACATCTATATAAATGGAGAAAGAGAGAGGGAGGGAGAGAGAGGGAGAGAGAGAGAGAGAGAGAGAGAGAGAGAGCATAAGAGGGAGCAAGTGAGAGAGTGAGAGAGCAAGAGAGATAGAGTGAAGGAGAGCAAGAGAGAGTGAGAGAGAAAGAGAGAGAGAGGAATACAAGAAATACTTCAAACAACAATGCTTGGGGGCATGCTCACATATGGATTAGACAGTTGATGTGGGAACCTCAGAGAGAAGAGAGAAAGCAGACCGGATGTCACGGAACTACTGCACCTAGGAATATTATAACTAAGGGGAAAAATGAGTGAAAGAGGGGCTAGCAAAGGGTCAAACACCAGCTTTTCCCCAGAAACCTTGCTGGCAGGAAGATAGTAGAGTGAAACATTGATTTTGAGAGAATGTATGAAGGAACAGGACCTTATATCAGCACAAGAAAAGCCAAAGGGCCATGCAGAAGACACTGCGTCTCAGAGTCACCCAAGCAGCAGCATGCTGCCCTCAGAAACACCAAATGTGGCAATTATTTTGGCTTTTCTCTGCCACATCCCATAAAGAACAAATGTCACAGAGAACCATGCAATCAAATCACAAAACAATATATACCTATGCACACATACATACATACACACACATATGTACATATACAGATATATACCCTAGTAGTTTAAGTAAGTTACAGTTTTGTGTTGGCCTTATTCATAGCTACTCTGGATACATGCAAAGTGTCCCTTCCTGGATCAGACTAAAAGCAAACCACTCTTAACCAGGAGTGGAAGCCATTGTTCTGGCATGAGCTTCCTGCTTTGGCTCTAGGCAGCTCTCTTAGTCCTTTACTAAGTCACCTTTCCTCTAAATCCTTGTCTACCCTGTTCATCCAAACAATTAATATCATGAATAACCCATTGTCTCAGCATGGCACTTCTCAGCTACACCCTGCTGCTCTTGGACACCCCCCCCCCCCGGACAAATACAAAAAATACTGGCCTTTGCACAGAAATGTGCACTTTACAAGAGATCCCAATATAAACACACACACACACACACACACACACACACACACACACACACACACACACACACAGAGAGAGAGAGAGAGAGAGAGAGAGGAGAGTAGCCTCTATGGACAATATTAAAACTTGCAGGCTGGTGAGACCACTGAGGAGCGGGTATAGGGAGAAAGGAATCAATCGGGAGGTTGTCTTCCTAGTCTTTAACTTGACCATGAAAGCTAACAATGGGAAGGTCTGCAAAGGTTTTGGAAAAGCCACTTTCTCCAGCATGGTGAAGCATCAGAGTCCTTGAACCCTGTGTTTGGTTTGGTCTGGCCTGGCTTTGTTACTGGTGTAATTTAGCACATGGAAAAGTCCAGAGCTTCAGACACATAATGCAGCCCTCCGCATCCACATGAAGTTAAAAACAAACTGTACTTTCCTGCTTGTGCTACGCCAACCATGCCATTTAAAAGACGAGTGAAATTCCCCCACCTTAAAGAAAGGCTGTAAAAGTGTCCTTGTCTACCAACTGCAGGAAGGGGCTCTGCTGCTGCTGTCCGTTTCCTAAAGGGGTGAAGCCCCTGCCCCCACAGCCCTGGCTCTCTACTAGAAGGCTGCTGGGTAAATTACAAAGAAGAATGTGGTCTTTTCTGACATCTTGGCTTAGGAGCCCCAAGCACAAACTCACATCATTGCTACCGATGAATGATTTTATTCATTTTTAAGTATTAGTTCTCTTTTATTCAAATACACTTTTAAAGACATGTAACACACCGGGAGGAAATGGAATATGTGTGCTCCAGAAGAGAGATTTACATGAATGACCACATCTACATTAGAAAGATTAAAAATTACCCCGGCTAAAATTCCATCTAAAACTGGACTCGTTTCTGTGAGTCTACCCTAGTACACCAAGGTGTGTTCTTGTTTATGGCTCTGTGGGTCTGGTTTGTTTAGGGAGAGGTTCCACTGCGTACTGCCACCCACTCTGCCTCAGAACCAAAGACATTCTGCGACGCCTCTTCTTACCTGGAAGTGGATCCACACACTTGGGTACCAGCATGCCTCTCTTCCAAATGTAGTTCAGGAGCTGCTAAAAGAAACCACACAGTGTTAAGACTAAACATTCCTGAGTCTGCCTCAGTGATGGTGGGTTCAACAGCCTAGCCGTTGAGAGAGCAGTTACTGAAATTTTCCAAATAAATAAAGCAAACTAGTTACTTCAGGAAGGAGTTCACATCTATATGATTTATAGTCCTGGGAGCTGGCCCATTGAGGCAGAAGGAGCCCAGTGAACCAGCAGTGAGCTAGAGGCCACCCAGGCACTGAGAGCTCACTCCAAGGATGGAGCACATGTCGGGCACTTACTGAGTCCTTCCTGGGAACTGCTTGGTTGGGGAGCCACTGACTTGGAACATCCTACAGATCTGGTTTGTACTTAATCACTCAGTCTCTAAATGGGTTAATATTAACAGGAAAAATAGGAATCCTATTTAGAGGTTCCTGGCAGCAATCAAATAGAGAAAAAAAAAAGTATTCCTCCAAAATCAATGTTTGCTTTGCTGAGGGCCTCCTTAGGTGGACATTGGAAACAATTCTGTCTACCAGTTAAGTCACCCTGAAGTCTCTGATGCCAGCCTGTGGCACTCAGCCATCCAGAATCAACAGGTCACCACTGTGAGTGCCACCAGGACACAGTGGTAACAAAAAATGGAAAGCTTCTTTATGACGGGGTGCCCCTGCGAGATACAGATGATAATAAGTGTAAATGCACCCCACAGAATTCTGTCTCCATAACCACCAGTCCCAGTCTCTACTCAGGTACCCATTCCAAAGATCATCACAGCAAGAATTATTCTACCTAGAGAGTTCCCTTGTGCCTTTCTCAGGGACTGCTAATCAAAGCACATGCTCCCACATATATAAACACATGCACACACCACATACTATATGTATTATGGAAGGATACTTTTGCTTATAGAGAAATTTAAACACACTTAACTTGCTGTTCCTGCAGCCATACCTCCCTGCCTGGATACATATTCTACATGTATAGACTTAGACAATAAAACATATAAAGGCATAGATTGCTTTTGATTAAATTAGATCATACTTTTTTTTCCTGGCAAACTGACCAAATCCAGGCAGATGGATTAGGCATAAATGTATAATACTACTGATTGTTCAGTCCCAGACTTTCGTCCAGATTATCGAGTGCCTGTTAAGGAAATTTATGCATGCATTGCAAGGCAGCCAAGTGAACTATATTAGTCTAATAGCACGACACAATTTTTAAAATGGTCAATGACATTAGCGATTTATCTTCTTGTTATGGAATGTGAGCCAGAATTTGCAAGCTCCTGGGCAAAGTTTTGTAACTGCTAGTCTGGACCAGGTGCTCTCAGGTTTTTGGTCTGTTACCCAAAGAATTAAAAATAAGGGCTCACACAGAAGTGCAAAATAATCTAGTTATTCACTTGAACACAGAGTGTTCAGAGTAAAGAAGAACACGTGGTCAGGAATAAAAGTGCTCACAGGAGTATGTGCTCTCAAGAATACAGACTAGAACCTAGAGTCCCTTTTTATCCTGTCTGGGGAAAGGTGGGCTTTTGTGATGGGGCATGGTCTGAATGGTCTCTTCCCATAATGCCTGAGTGTAAACATACACACAGCAAATTATTTGTAGGCATGAGGTAGTAATAGGATATTCTCCATAAAAGGTTGAGTAGAGGACACAGTTTTGCCTTACTGTGCATTTAACCCAAGCTAGTGTTTGGATAGGCCCTTCTATTCAGCATACCTGGAATACACTTGAATAAATATGGACTAAATTTTGTTGTTATCAGGGCAGAGAAACTTACCTCATACTTCAGAGATTTCTAGGGGTGGTATATGAAAAGGATCCCATGATGGGAGAATGGAGAAGCTCCCAGGATGAGTCTCAAAGAAATGGCAAAGTGTTCCTTGGGGTCAGAGTGCAGATGCTAACAGTGTGCTCAGAAAATGCCTGTCCACCATAGCCTTCTCACTCCCTGATAGTTATGACCTGAAGGCTGATCCCCCAATGAAAATGTTCCTGCTGAGATTAGCTAAACCTGCCTCCTTATTCCAGCTGTATACTAGAAACCTTTGCCTCCTTGTTTAGCTGTTTCCTTTCTCAGTTCAGTTGTATACAATGACCTCATCTCTTAAATCTATATAAAAATCTATATAGTAAATGCTGTGGTTCCTGGGTGCTGCAGTTTCTTCCTCAGAGATCCAACGGACCCAATCATGGCCTTCTGTCCATATGTCCTTGTGTCTGTCTTTTCCTCATTCCCTCACTTTCCCCAGTGAGGTCCAAGTCTATGGATCCATCTGGCAGAGGTCCTAGAGGGCCCATTATAAATACGAAGCCCAAACAAGAGAGACACCTTTGTTGCAGTGTGCTCCTGGGATTTGAAGCATGGAGGAGTGGTTGTTACTGCAGCAAAATTTGGCTCACCCTTACTAATCCAGCGAGAGTTAAAAAAAAAAAAATCCATTTTCCTCTGGGGTATTCCCACAGTCATCACTGGCATGCCAAGATTGGGCTTAACTATGTAAACACACACACACACACACACACACACACACACACAGAGAGAGAGAGAGAGAGAGAGAAAGAGAGAGAGAGAGAGGGTGGAGACAGAGACAGAGGCAGAGAGAGACAGAGAGACAGAGACAGACACACAGACAGACACAGATTCATACATAGGCATAAACAGATTTATACATATGCACACACAGATTTATACATATACACACACACACATTTGTGTTTTCCTTCTATTTACCCTCAGAATTATCTAAAACTTGGATGAAGGATGTGAACCTCTACGTGATTCTTTTTTTGTGATTAAGGATGTAAAAGGCTGCCAAGCAGGAATTTGGCTCACTGAGAGAGCAGTAAAGAGCAAAGACTGAAGGTAGGCAGATCCAGATGTGATTCCCACTTCAGGACATGTCAGCCATGACTCCGGGGTAGTATCTGGACTGTTTCCTTATTTAAAGACTAGGAATACTATCATGTATGCTGTGGGGCTGCTGGAAGGACTGAATGAACTAGTGAACACTACTAACTAGCTGTATCTGGTCTGGTCCCCACTCAGAGATGAAGCAACATCATGTCAAAATTATTCAGTATGAAAAGGTACAACGCATACAACCTTTCCCCTAAGCAATACATCATTGACTATTTACATCATTGTCCTAGTGTGCTTTCTGTTGCTGTGATAACCAAAATTAACCTGGAGGGGGAAAAAAGGTTTATTTTATATGAGAAATTACAATCCATCATTGACAGAAGAGACAGAAGTCCAAGCAGGCACTGAAGCAGAGACTACACAAAGAAGGTCTGCTCACACTGACTTGCTCAGTCTGCTTTCTTAGACAACCCAGCACCACCTGCCTGTGGGCAGCACCACCCACAAATGGGCTGGGCCCTCCAACATCAATTATCGATTAAAAAATGCTCCATAGACTTACCTCCATGCCAATCTGATGGAGACTCTCTTTTCCCAGATGGTTCCAGCTTATGTCAGGTTAACACACTATGAACCAGTATAGTTGTGTTCCGAATTATAAGTCATTGAGCGAGGGCACCAATGTCAAAAGAGAAAATACACAGATACTGCAAGCTCTGTTCCATTTCACACACAGGTCCTGAACAGCTGCAGAATTTGGGGGTTAACCAGGGACAGTAGCATAAAATATGAGTTAAGTAATCAATCAATGGCAGAGAGCCCTGTTAAGAGACTCTCTGAGGAATCTGGTGATGGACAGGAAATCAGAGTAACACACAAATGCAGCTACTGCCCGTCTTGACTACCTGATGTCACACTGCACCATGAGCAAGAATTGAGTGCTGGAATTTAAGAGGAAAAAATAAAGTGGAAACGTTTTTAAATATTTTATTTATTCTTTGACAATTTCACATATGCTTATATTTACTGTATGCATACCAACTCACTCCTCAATTCCTCCCAAGTACCCCCCCCCCTTTCATATACCCAACCTAGTCCACTTGGTGCTACCTGTTGCAGTACTGACGGATCTTACGAAAATGAAATTATTTAATGTAAAAGAAAAAGATAATGAAAAATGTGATCACCCTCATGATATACAAACGAGCTGAGAAACAGGGATAGAAAGCTGCTCTCTTTCCCTGCCTGAAGACAGACATTTAAACTTAGGACTAAAGCAGAAATCGGTGTGTGCACATGACACACCTGGAATTCTAACAGGGGAGTCGCTGTGAAATCTTCCTTTGGGGAGTCTGGGCCCTGTGATGAAATCTATCAAGCTGTAAGGCGGTGAGACCTTTCGGTGAGGGACACATGGAACGACCTTGAAAGGAAGTGTACAGAAAAACAGGAGATTAGACTGGGAATAACTTTAGGCATTCAGAGGGGGGATGGAAGGTGTCACTTAAGGGAGGATAATTCTGGGAGTGTCTGCCTGGATGCTGCGGTGGTGTAAACTCCCGAGAGCAGACAGAAAGGGAGCTGGAGGCATCCTCGAAATGTGGTGGAGACACAGACTAGGCATGCTGAAGGACTCCTGAAGAGGCGCTGGATCAGGGAGAGATTGTAGCCCAAGTGAGTCTCGCTGCTTGGAAAACTCCAGCGCCTCCTCCGCCCTGTGCCTGTGTGTGAAAAAGAAACTTGTCCATCTTTTGGTTATTTTCACTGGGCCACTATCCAGGGCACTCCAGAAAGCAGAGAGATGTCAGAATCAAAACTCTGCTTGAGGAGCCCGTGAAGCCAGGTGGGAGTTTTCTCGCTCTGGGAAGCCGAAGGATTTGTCTCAAACGTTGAGCTTTGAGTGCCCAACTCTGTGAATAAATTGACAGTTTTTTTTTTAACCTAAAATAACTGTTCCAACTGTATATTTGCTCTATTTTATAAACATCAGAAGGGCCCCACTGACATCCAAGTGAAAACTCCTCACCTGGGGCCAAAATGGCTTCACAGCAAAACAACTTTGCTACCAAGGAAAACTGTCCCGCCCCTGAGCCTAGGGGAACTGGGCAGCAGTGGCAAGAGCCTGTACCTACCTCTGCAAAGAAGCAGTTAGTGCCAAGGGGCAACCAGGCACCTAAACTGCAAAGATGCCAGCTTGGGCAACTCTTTTTGCCTACTGGGGTAGAGATGACACCTTCCCCAGTTGCCCTGAGCACAGCCCACCCCCACACCTTATTTGTCTGCTCTACTTTTTAACAGGCCCTGGGCAAACATCTCCCCCTGTGTGGCCCACAGGCAGTCCATCCCTGTTTGCAGTCCCAGGTCTGGGCTGCAAAAAACACGGCAAACAACATACATTTTGGGCTTTGGGGCTCTATGCTGCCCACACTGGCCAGGGCCAGTTCTTTCAGAGAGTCCTTTATGGCTTGGCAATTACTTCAATGAGAAAGAGAGGCAAGTGCTTCTGAAAAAAAAGTTGCTGGAAGGCCTTGGTGTGTGGATTGGAGGCACAGGTCATTAGAGATACGAGCCAGTGGAGCTGAGCCCCTCACTCCTGTGAGAGCGATGATCTCCTCAAGTGTGGTGTGATACTTTCAGTGCCATGTTATATATTACATGTTTTACAAGTAATATGCCATTTTCTTCTGATTCATCAAACACCCTTTGGTTCATAGATTTCTGTGGCCTGTAATTCCTCATGGGCCCAAAAAGGACACAAAGCTAACATTTACCCATTACATCCACTTGGAGGGTAAGAAGAAAAAACACCCCCTTTCAGAAAGACATAAATTCTGAAAGGAAAAAAAATATTTCAAGGGAAGTGTCATGTATTAGTTCACTTGGTTATAATGGCAATATTATCAAGTTAGTTTGTGTCACCTCCAACTTTAATATTTTCATTCCGTTCTTTTTCCCCTTAAGTGTACTAAACAAAGATAATTAATCATTATAGAGGGGTTACTTCTGATGGAGAAAGTTCATAACCAGCGGGTGACAACGTAGGTGGGAGACTTCACGCAGCCATTTTTTAATATTTTCTTCTCCATGGGTGAGCCAGATAAATGGAGCCAAGGAAATATCACTGAACCAGATGGGGGAACACTGGGAAATGTGGGAGGGAAAGCCAGCATCCGCTGCTATCGTGAATGATCAGAACTGAGACTGTATCTCTGTCTACACCTCACTGAGCCTTTAATGGGCCTCCAAGTGTTCTATAAACAAAGACTGTGTGTCCAGAGTCCCCAGATGGATTAGATAATCACCATAGTATTGTGCCCATCCCAGGAAGGGGAAGCGGAATCAGAGTGAATAATTAAGACAGAAAATTGTCTTCATGGTTGCCAAGCATATTTCTGGAGTATCACAGATACAGGGAAGTAATGTAAGAGAGAGAAAGAGGTGAGAGTAGGTACTTTGTAGCCAGAACATTTGGTGCGGGTGCCTGGTCCAGCCTCCTGGATATCTGTGTGAATGATAAGAAAGGGTTTAGCATCTCCACACTCCAGTTTCCTCACCCACAAAACAGGGGTAGTAACTCCACCTTCCTCAGAGTCTATTTTAAGGATGGATTGAGTTCATTAGAATTCCCCTCTCATGGTAAGCCTTGTGTAAGTGGTGAGCATTCTTGCCAAGGGTATTGCAGGTGACATATCATATGTTAAAGGGAGCAATGAAGACAGGCAGATGGTGGGATTAACCTGAAAGCTCCATGTCTTTCTATCCTAGGCTACTTAAAAAGTAAGTCATTCTTTCATTTGATCTTGTCTCCAGAGTGAGCCTCCCCTATCTTTCTGGAGTGCAGTTTTGGGGAACAGCAAACCTCTGATTCCTCAAAAGTCTAGTTGTCTTTGTACAGAGTCTTTTTATAGAAAAAAATCTCAGCTAGAATGCCCCTGTCTCTTTGCTGGTGCTACCTCACCTTGGATAATAGAGTGAAACCCAGTTTTATGTGTGTTCAGTGCATTGTGAATGAGACCTCAAAAGGGGAAATCATTGCCTCGTGAGGATCTGGTCTGTGTCCTTCATGCTCGGTGATCTCACTCCATAGTTTGGTCATCCAGGGAGCAAATGAACTTGGCATCCTGACATAAATATTTCCACCCTCCACTTTTCCCAGAGGTATACAGTCATGGACCAAAAGCTCCCATCTGCCTCGACTCTTCGAAGCATGATCTGAAGGTCAAAGAAGGAAATTTTCCCCTTATGCACCCTCCTCAGTCCCTGGTCCTTCATGCTCCTTGGTGGGATGGGGAGTGTGTGACTCAGTCTCTTAAGTATCTTTTCTCATTTGTCAACTAAGAATGCCCAAAAGTTATTCTCCCTCCATTGGGGTTCCTATATCTAACCCTTGACTCTAGACATTACTCTGGTCCTTCAGGACTTTTACATTTCCTAAATAAAGAAGAGACTCATCTGTCTGATTCCGAGGAATATTTATTTTGGCTCTAGGTACTTTTTGTTTGTGTTTGTGTTATTATTTTCTGGGAAGCCCACAGCCTGGACCTGTGGACACTCGATTCTGACTATGACCTTCTCTCATGCTCTAGACCCACCGAATGGCCTGGGAATTCTTTTCTCCCCTGAACGTTATCCCAAGTCAAATCCTGACCCAGGTTTACCCACAGCTAAGACTTCATGGTTCACACAATGCTCCCAGAATCATCAATCATACAAAGACAAGCAGATTTCCAAAATCAGACCATTTGAGCTTTAAGATAACAAAATGACTTTAAAAACACAACAGGAGTCAACAGCCTATAGTGTTCCACTTTCAACTACTTTATAGCATTTTAACTCTGTGCTGCAAACGAATTATGACAGCTGATGAAGCAATCTTTCAAGAGGCTAAGAGCTTAGCTTATTCTGGATGATTTAAGGCTTAGGTTATTCTGGGTGATTTGAGGAGGGAAAAATGTTACCTGTCCGGTATTGTGCAATCCATGGAAAGACCTGGATGAAAAAGACATGATTGGAATTGCAAAACTCTGCTGAGTTTACTAGGAGCTGTGTCCCAATTCTTACTGTGGATTCTGTTACTGTCAGGTCCTGTGAATGAGGGTGAAACACCAGGGGGCAACCTGAGAGGCACAGATTGGTCTCAAGGGCATGACAAACTTGTTGGCTATCACAGCAGAGCCATATTATTCATACTGACTTCACTTTGGACAGAACATCACAGGAGGTCATAGAAAACACAACACCAAGCATTCTTCCCCTCCCCCACAGTGACTGTCATAAGACATCATTGAGCTACACAGTCAGAGGATCAACTTGTCTTCTGACAGTACCCAATCCAGAGGAAAGCCTCCTGTCCTGGACTCTCTACAGAAGTGTCCATTCCCTCTTGCCGAGGTCCCCTGCAGTTTCATTAACAGACTAAAGAACTTCACTGTGGCCCCAAAAGGTTACTGTCATTGTTACCATGGTCTCAGGAAGGAATCTTGGCCTTTCCTGCTAGGTATGTTTCCAATTCCAAACTCAGGCAAGCAATTGGGAAGGATCCTGTGAGAACGGAGAAAATGAGGAACTGGTGTTCGGATTTCTCTGCCTCTCAGCAAGACACGGGGAGATTTCCAAAATGTAGGAATGAAGTTGAAAGATAAAGGAGAGGACAAAGAAGAGAAAATGAATGAAGGAAAAACAGGACAAAAAGAGACAAGAATGTAAATAAGAAAAGGGAAGTGGAAACTTACCAAGTAGAGGAGAAAGATGATAGGTAGAAGAAATGGGAGAGAGGAGGAAAAGGGTGTAGGAGAGGAAGAGGGGAACAGGAGGGCACAAGGCTGGGGGTAGGGGAAGGATGTGGTTGTGTTATATTTCTCAGTGTATGTCTTGAACTTCCTTCTCTTCATCCTTTGGAGTAGGGAACAGACTGGAATAAAGCAAGATGGAGCAGAAACTATGGTGTCCCCTGTGCTCTAGGGTTCCTGTGGAGATAAAATTTGACCTCACAGCCCAGAAAAACACAGCAGCTGGGGTTGCAATGAGGTAAACACTTCTTGTTCAGGGGCTCACCTACCTCAGTGGCATGAGGGACAGTCCCACTCTCCTCAGTAGCAGACTTGGAGCTTCTCACATACCTCATTCCCAACTTCACCCCCATGTTCAGAGTAAAGAGAGAAGCTGAGGAGCCCCCTTGATTATTTTCCCTCATTCCAAACAGATGGCTCTCACACATCCAATTGGTCACACTCAAGTCATGTGCATGCGTTGCACAACAGAGCAGAGGGCATGCTGGGAAATCAAGGCCTTGAGCTGAGCAAAATAACCAAAGGAAAGAGAGAATGGATGAAGGGAAGTACCCAAGGATTCTGGACACAGCTCGTTTTGTATTTTTCCTTTATGTAAACATGCCAGTGTGTGTAGATGGCTGGGCCTGAGTTAAGCCTGTAAGATCAACCATTCACGTTCCAAAGCACATAGCCAGTTAACCCAGAAAGCCCTCTGCAGTAATCGTCACTAGCAGTAAGTTGGGGCTTTAAGCTTCTACTTGTCAGCCTTGTTCTGTTTCACATACTTCAGTTTCCCAGCACTGAAGCAGATAGACTAGTAAAGTGAACTATTTCTGCATTCAATAAAGAAGAATTAGGGAAAACACGGTAAGAAATAAAGGAAACCCAACTTGACACAAGTCACATTTGATCCTTTTCACTCTCGGCAGAATGCACATTAGCGGTGGGATGGATGGACAAGTATTTTACAAACAACTAGCAATTCCGTGTATCCTAGGTGGTTCTGTGGGCCAGTTTGCAAAGATGTTAAAATTATCAAACTGTGTGTTTTCAATTTATTTTAATTTACTTGGTGAACTTAAATCCAAATTAAGATTTTATTATATAAAATAAAGTGATAATAATTAATTATTATTAATTTTGAGAGATTATTAGTTGAGGGGTTGGTGTGGGGAAGGAGGTCGAGTGGAAGCTGCCTGAGATTCATGAAGCAACCTTTTAAAAGGTTGGGAGGATGGAATCTATGCTCTTCAGCAGAGCACGGCTTGTGGGATTAGGAGACTAAAATGGTTATAAAGACTCCACTGAGTGTTTCATCGCAAACTGGGGAGTGATGTGAGAACTAAGGTGGACTGATAGGCTGAATCTTTCATTGTGATTTGGAGTCATCTTATTGATACTAAGAAGAGGCCACTAAGAATGACCTGAACATGTAGCCAAGGTTAAGTATGGTAAATTACACACTTGAAGTCCTTGCTATCACCACCAGAAAGGGAGAAAAACACAGGTATACTGGGGAGAGATCCTTGGGAAGTAAGGTTATTTTAGGCATGTAACTTTTTCAGGAAAGCTGGTATGCCAAACTCCTCTGATTGGTTAGTTCAGGCATATCCAACCTGTGACGCACAGGCCAATGAGGCTCCAAGGGCAGCAATGAATGCAGCACAACACAAAGTCATAACCTCATTTGAGGAGGTTTCTATTTTTTTGTAACTGGACTGTGTGGTTTTGGGTGTGAACTTTGTAGGGACCATTGTGTCAACATGTTAAAAGGGCAGACACTCCTGGCCACTCATCAGCTCTTACTGCATGGCATGCTCAGAATATTGTACAACTTAGGTTTAATTCTGGATTTTCAAAATGATTTTGTAGTTCCAACTTGGATTTACAAGTGGACATCAGCCAGAAGACTTGGGAATCCAAGATTATTCTCATGCGCACAGTTAGTTTCAGACCATTCTGCACAATGATCTCCCAAAACACAAAAAAGTATGGTTCCATCCTTGACTGATTCACACACACAGACACACACAGACACACAGACACACAGACACACACACACACACACAGAGAAAGAGAGAGAGCGCACAAGCACTTGACATGTGAGCTTCCAAAGTTATTTACTTTTAATTAATTCTTTGAATTGATAGCATAGAGCTTCACTAGACACCTAATTAGTGCTAGATAATGTGTGAAAATCTGGAGACTCCATGGTTGTTTTGGAGAATAATTTTCTATAGATCAAATTTATAATACACAGATAAATAAAATGATGGTCACTTGAATCATGCATCAGCAGCCAGTCCGCCTGATTCTGTGAAGCTGAAATAGGCTTTCTGTCTTCCCTCAGATCCCCTGAGAATAGACCTCTTTAAAAGCAAAACCCAGAACAGGCTGGTGACTAGGTCCTTAATTTGGTCTCTGACTTTAAGATACAGCAATGAAAAGTAGGAGGAAAATGGATTAGAGAAGGAGCTAAATTGGGTTACCACTAATAGAGAAAAGAATCATCTTATAAAGGCTCTGAAGATGCTTTACAAAAGGCACATCTGCATGGATTACCAGGGGAAGTGACTGGAAACCATTTCTCCAACAGCTCACTTTCCAGCTTGGTCTAGGTTAGTTTGGTAGCAGAAAAGCCCTGAATTTCCAGGATCTACATGCATGAGTGTCAAGGCCTGAGCTGGGCTGGAAGTGTTCCTGCCACAGCATCAAGGAAGCCCCAAGCAGTAAAAAATTACCCAATAAAGACCAAGTCTAGAGAAAGTACCCTAAGAAGCTAAAGGGGTCTACAACCTTATAGGAAGAACAATAATATAAACTAACCAGTACCCTCCAGAGCTTGTGTCTCTAGTTGCATATGTAGCAGAGGATGGCCTAGTTGCCATCAATGGGAGGAGAGGGCCTTGGTCTTATGAAGATCATATGCCCCAGTACAGGGGAATGCCAGGGCCAGGAAGTGGGAGTGGGTGGGTTGGGGATCAGGGCAGGGGGAGGGTACAAGGGGCTTTGGGGATAGCATTTTAAATGTAAATGAAGAAAATATCTAAAAAAAAAAAGCTCTTTCACATTCCATCTGACAAAGTGTTGAGGACCCCCACGAGATTGGTTGTAGCAATGGTCTCATGTGGCCTTCAGCGTTGGCAATAAGATGATTCTGGGAAGATTTGGGAAAACACCATATTGCCTCTTGGCAATTCTGTGATCATGGGTATATTATTAGGAGTGTGATGCTGGTCTTAGTTCTAGTAGAACCCAACCATCTGGCAGGGTGCCATCTATTCCATCACTAACTCTAGCATCTCTGACTGTCCTCCTCATTCGTTCACCCCAACTACTTCTATCACTGCCTTTGTCACCATTATAACCACTGTGACCATTACATTCACCACCATTATCACCATCATTAACATGACCAGCAGCAGCAGCAGCAGCATTACAACCACCTCGACCCCCATCACCACCACCATTACAATTACAGCACCATGATAACCACTGCCACCATCTCCACCATCACCACCATCCCCACCATCCACCACCGATTCTACACCACCATCATGACCTCTAATCCTTGATACCATCTCCAGTACTCTGCTAATATCCCTGCAATCATCTATACTACTGTAATGACTATCAACCTCACCACTTTCCACCACTGTGGTATCCATCACCACCACAGCTTCCACCTCCATGGGTACTTTACTACCTACCACCTCTATCCCTCCCTCCATTACCAATTCTACCACCACTCTGGCCTTCAGACCCCCATTTAGACAGCATAGACAGAGATTGGGGTTCTCTCACTTGTTGTTTATGGCAGAGTTTCACTTTGCTCTCTGTGTTCATTGGCAACCCCAGGCTATGGGTTGCACTGTGTTCTCCAAGAGGTAGACCTAAGCCTTGGCTCCCTGAACCTCAGAACATGAGCTTATTCAGAACTAAGCTAATTGTAGATAGAATTACTTAAGACAAGGCTGTACAGGATGGGCCAAGACTTCATAGTACTGCCTCTGAGTGGAAACATAAAGTCACTTTGTGAGGGTGGCACCTACAAACTGGGGACCACCAAGGACCAGTGGTCCTTACCAGTAGCTAAAAGAGCAAAGGGCAGAGTCTCCACAGGATCATCCAGAAGCAAGCTACTTGGCCAGTATCTGCCCTGTGCCTCTGGCCTCCAGCACTGGAAGAGAACTAATGTTTTCTGCTCAAGCCACATGTTTTATGGTAGGTTTTATGTGAGCTCTGGGAAACAAATATACTATGTTTTGTGCCTTCTCTTGGGGCCCCCCCCTTTTTGTCTAATTTTGATGTATTAGTCTTGTTTTATTATTATCCCTTAAAAGCCTGATTGTTTTCTCATGAATGACAGAGAGGAATAGATGGGAGGGAAAGTGGAAGGAGCTGGGCAGAGTAGAGGAAGGGGAACTGTTATCAGAATATATTAAAGGAGAAAAAAATCTCTTATCAATAAGAGGGGGAACGAATATAAGTTGGTGCTGCTGGAGTGATGATTCAGCATTAAGAGTCCTTGATGTTCTCCAGAGGGCCTGCTGGGTTGTATTCCCAGGACCAAGTCATCATTGCTTTTAATTCTAGCTCCAGTGGATCCAGTGACTTCTGTTTTTTTTTCAACTTTTATTAGATATTTTCTTCATTTACATTTCAAGTGTTATCCAGAAAGTTCCCTATACCCTCCCCCCTCCCGGCCCTGCTCCCCTACCCATCCGCTCCCACTTCTTGGCCCTGGCATTCCCCTGTATTGGTGCATAAAAAGTCTGCATGACCAAGGGGCCTCTCTTCCCACTGATGGCCAACTAGGCCATCCTCTTCTATATATGCAGCTAGAGACATGAGCTCAGGGGGTACTAGTTAGTTCATGGTTATTCTTCCACCTAAAGGGTTGAAGACCCCTTCAGCTCCTTGGGTAATTTCTCTAGCTCCTTCTTCCTTGGGAACCCTGTGTTCCATCTAATAGCTGACTGTGAGCTTCGACCTCCATGTTTGCCAGGCATTGGTATATTTTCCCCCGAGACAGCTATATCCGGGCCCTTTCAGCACCATCTTGCTGGCATATGCTATAGTGTCTATGTTTGGTGGCTGATTGTGGGATGGATCCCTGGCAGCCGTAGTCGTTGGGTCCATCCTTTGGATTCAGCTTCACACATGATCTCTTTAACTCTTTCAATGTGTGCTTTGTTCTTAATTCTAGGAAGGGGTGA
>LR749533.1:1877038-1975786 GCA_902729485.2 Mus minutoides
GTTTGTTGTTCTGATTATTATGTGTCGGGGGGAATTTCTTTTCTGGTCCAGCCTATTTGGAGTTCTATAGGCTTCTTGTATGTTTATGGGCATCTCATTCTTTAGGTATGGAAAGTTTTCTTCTATTATTTTGTTGAAGATATTTGCTGGCCCTTTAGTTTGATAGTCTTCCTTCTCATCTACTCCTATTATCCTTAAGTTTGGTCTTCTCATTGTGTCCTGGATTTCCTCGATATTTTGTGTTAGGATCTTTTTGCATTTAGCATTTTCTTTGATTGTCTTGTCTATGCTCCCTATAGAATCTTCTGTGCCTGAGATTCTCTCTTCTATCTCTTGTATTCTGTTGCTGATGCTCTTATCTATGGTTCCTGATTTTTTTCCTATGGTTTCTATCTCCAGGGTTATCTCCTTTTGGTTTTTCTTAATTGTTTCTACTTCCATTTTTAGGTCCTGGATGATTTTGTTCCATTCCATCACCTGTTTCGTATTGTTTTTCTGTAACTCTCTAAGTATTTCCTCTTTATGCTTTTAGTTGTTTATCTGTGTTTTTCTGTAACTCTCTAAGTTTTTCCTCTTTGAATGCTTCTAGTTGTTTATCTGTGTTTTCCTGTATTTCCTTCTTATGGTCCTCCATCATCATCATGACCAGTGACTTTATATCCATGTCTTGCTTTTCTGGTGTGCTGTTGTATCTAGGACTTGATCTGGTGGGTGAGTCTTGTCTGGTGGTGCCAAGTACCCTTGGATTCTGTTGCTTCTGTTCTTACGCTTGCCTCCTGCCATCTCTGGCCGAGGAGACCTGGTGTTGGTGCAGAATAGAAAGGACCCGATATTCTGCCCTGGGCCTTTATCAATCTCCTGTCTGATGTCTCAAGCTCCACGAGATTGGGCCGGAACAGAGACTGTGTTCCCCTGCTCACCTCAGGTCCCAAGATAGCTTGGGGAGTCCCGAAAGAGCCTAGGAGAGTGCACAGCACCTGTGGCCCGAGACCAGAGCTGGTGCTGGGTGGGCCAGACCAGACCGGAAGGGAGGGGCTGTTCTGCCCTAGGCCACTATCAATCTCCGGGCTGGTGTCTCAGGTTCCACGAGATTGGGCTAGAACAGAGGCTGTGTCCCCCTGCTCACGTGAGGTCCCCAGATAGCTTGGAGGGTCCCAAAAGAGCCTAAGAGAGTGCACAGCACCTGAGGCCTGGGCCCTGAGCTCCTGATGTGATCTTAAAGTCCTGGGAGTTGCTGGGCTCAGAGGAAAGATGGCGGGGTGGGGGGTGCTCTGGCTGGGAGAGGCCCAGCCTCCGGTGGGGCAGAGTTCTCGGATCCTACCCCTGGGGGCAACTGTTGACCCACTGCTCCCAACACCACCTCTGCACTCCACTCATGATGCGATCTTAAAGTCCTGGGGTGTGTGAAGCGCAGGACAGGCCCTAGCTGCGTCCACTGGGCTCAGAGGAAAGATGGCCGATCCAGTGACTTCTTATGGCCTCTGCAGACATTGTACACACTTGGTGATGGACACTTACACAGACACACACACACATAAATAAAAAGTACACATTAAAGCATAATATGAATTAGCTCTTCTCAATAATGTACATTTTTAGAGCCTGCATGTTGTGGTGTCCCCTTCTGCATCCTGCCTTCCATAGATTCCAGAACATTCTAGGTTTGCACAGTCTGAATGTGTGTGATGTATTGCAGTAGGAGAGATTTGGATAGAGAAAATACGAACAGACACACAAAGGATTGACTGTTTCCATACGTCTCAGGTAATGTGTGATGCTAGTTTTGTGGTTGTCATAAGACAGTGGTTGCACCTGGTGAGGACTTCCATCTTGTCCCACAGAACTCATCCAAATCCTATCACCATGGTAATCAAAGTTGCCTACTCATCCTGACATGACCCACTAACTCCATCACACTAGATTCTCAGAGCCCTGTGGCATGCCTTCTCTCCTCAGGAATGATAGCATGGACAGATGTACATATCCTGGGGCTTGCCTCTCTAGGACAGTTCATAACATATCTTCTCTTTGCTGTGTCAGCCCTGGACACTGATCTTTCCCTCCTGCTGGCCTCTTCTTCCCTGCAATCTGCCTCTAATGCTATGATTCCCTCCCTCACTCTGAATCAAGCGTGTTTGTCATACATATGTACACTTATGTTTTATATCTGTATAGAGTATAGTTTCCTTTTGACTCAGTCGATTCAACCCTTCCCTACACATGTACTGTGGTGTGAATGCTTAAATTTCCCCACAGGTGCATGTGTTTAAATACTTGATCCCCAGGTGGTTCCTGGGAAAGTTATAGAATCTCTAGAAGGTGAACCCTCCTAGAGGAAGTAGGTCAACAAGGGTATGCCTTGAGGGTTCATAATGCAACACTACTTCCTGCCCCATTCTTAACTTCCAGGTACCAAATAGTATGACCACCTTTTGGGGCTCCTCCTATCATGTTTCTCTGCCATGGTGAGCTGTAGCCCTTCTTAAACTCTGAAACCAAATAAATCTTTGTGAAGATTTTGTCACATGTTTGATTTTTAAAAAAGGAAAAAATAACCCATTTTACATACTTTTTCCTTTGGGGTATTTTTTTTTTGTATCTTCACAAACTTGTGCCTACTGCCAGTACCATACCTGTCCTAGTTCACTATGCCTCTGATACCCCCCAATGTCTGTTTACTTAACAGGTATTAGATTTGTGGGAAGGAGAGACTACCTCCTCTCACACACGGCAACTCTTAACATTTTTATAAAGAAAGTTTCCCCACAACAAGCCTGTTTGTGCTGTTTATACTCCTGTGGTCACTGTGTAGCCCAAGATAAAATCTAGTAATTTTTGTGAAGTCAGTGTAAATCTGTATCAGTCTCCCAGTTGAAGGATCGAATTAAGATAGAGTCAGATAATGTCAGAAGATGCTATACATTTCTAATGTAAAAAGTGCATTGTTGGTTGTCCTGGCACACGCTCTGTAGACCAGCCTGGCCTTGAACTCAGAGATCCACCTGCTTAGCCTCTCAATTGCTGGAATTAAAGGTTCTCCCCCATCCCCACAACCTGGCTAAAAGTATAATTTTAAAACTGATAAAATTAGCAAGGAAAATGCTTGTGTTGTTTGTCTGCTATCCTTGCCTCGGAGCCACCAAGGATAAGCAACTGGCTCTCTGCTCAGTAGAACCTTTGTTAGGAACAAGCATACACAGATCTCGGAACCGTTTAGAGATTGTCTGATTGAAGTGTCTCCTGCCTTATGAATTCAGCTGAGCACAGCTTTACCTTGCTTCATTCAAAACCCTGCAGACCACTTCCTGGGTCAACACTGCAATGATTGGAAGTATGAATGGCAGACAGGTATGCAGGCTTGGTGTGTAGACCTAACCTCAGGGTAGTCTAAGAGAGGAAGCAGGGTCTGTTCCTCAGGTCTCGGCTTTCCACAGGGAATGCTCGCTCACAGCTGTGTAACACTTGACTCTTCATGTTTTCTGGGTTTACTTTTTACTGCTCACACTGAGCCCAGTAAGGGAAGTGATCCTTCCCAGGAGCCTTTGCTGCAGCATGACTTGACCTCCTGGTGCTCTCTACAAAGATTGGTAAAGCACTCTGAAGAAGTCAAAGTTAATGTCCACACAAGTGATGACTCTTCACCTGGCTAACATAGCTGTGAAAGAACCTAGAGGCTAAAGGCTCTTGGCCTCTAGGTAAATGAAGGCTACTCAAAACTAACTTCCACATGAAGGGGGCTCCTGCTGGGAATGAAGCATGTATCTGGGACTTTATGCCTTAAATATATAATACAGTTATGTTCAGCAATTGTTGCTTTCAGGAAGAGATACAGACTTATTCAGGAGGCCAGGAAAGGTCCTACACATTTCCTAACTTGGACCTGGCTTTGCTGGTGACTTCTACATTGTTTTATAGTGAAACTAAATCAAAGGTTGTTGGCCAAAGTGTAGATCCAGCCCTTCCTTTTCCCCAATACCCTTCTCAGGGCATGCTTCCCTGTTCAACTACCAGAGTTCATTTCTTTTCACCTTTGGAGTCCTTCTCTTCTAAGGTGTTCCTCTGGAGCCCCCAAAACATTGGGGATATGCCCCTTTGGATTAATGTATTACCAGGCACTCGCTGCTTAGACTTTCTGTTAATCTGCCCATTCATCTGAGACCTCCCCTGGGATGGGGAATGGGGCCTGCAGATGGTGCACCTTGAACAGTTTCCATCCAACCAAGGTAGGAGAATTCTGCCCTCTTCCCCTCAGAGAACCTACTCAAGCTACATCTTCCTATAACAAGCGCCACTGTAACTGGGTGGCATCTGTGATTCACCATGCTTAAGGCCAAAGGACTTCAAAGAGAAAGGTGAGAAGAAGAGCAGACTGAACAGCAAAATGGAACTCTCAACTGCGTTTCCCGTCTGTAGAGGGAATCTGCATACAATGACGTTCCTCGACCTCGCAGAATCTTGGTGAGGGTACAGGAGATAACTCACAGTAAACACTACAGTCTAATTCTTGGTAGAGAGTTAAACATTATATGTTGATTTAAGGAAAAAATAGTGTAATAGTGGTTTAGGGGTCACTTAACACGGCCTCCCCCTGACCATGAAGGAAGGGCTTCAGCTGAGGTTAGATACCCAGACATGAGTCCAATAGCCCTCTCCTGGTGTGTACAGTCCTTAGGTTCTCCCAATGGAGGGGAGCTCTACATGCATCAATCTCTTAGGAAGTTCAAGCATGACAGTCAATGATTTTCCCCCTTGCTTTACCCCGCTCGTGCGTATCAACTGGCTGAAAGCCAGACCTCTCTGCCTGGCCCTTTGCTCTCCTCAGCTCTTTCAATTCTTCTTTTCCTTGGGCAAACTCCTCATTTGCTTTATGTTCTAAGGTTTCTAGCATGAACATCTGCACCATCCTAGTGACCCTTCTCTGCACCAAACCCAACCCTCTGCCATGTGACAACCTCTTGAAATGTGTTCTCATTTCATGCAAGAGCTTTCCCGTCCCTCACCCCAGAAAAATGGGAACTCCCCCCATGATGCTCTCCAAATATAAAATCCCTCAACCTAGATGTGTTACCCATGTAGGTAGATGAGATATACATGCACAACACACAGAGATGCTCACATTTCTATCTTGCTGTGTTCAGGATACCAAATGTAGGAATAATGTAACACAGAAAGACTGAACCTCAGAAAGAAAACAACTCAAAAGAGATTTAAGCAAAAACATGCTTGTTTTCTAGTGTGCATAAAATATAGTTGAGTGAATTAATGATTTTAAAGAAATGTCACTTCAAAATTAGAGGAGAAAAAAGAAGAAAAAAAAAGGAACTGAAAGGAAAGACATCAAAAAGAAAAATGACCACAGCAACTACTTGAGCCTTGAGGGACTCCTGGCAAAGTGTATTTGGTTCTGATGGCAACACCTTCTCAAGTGTGAGGTACTTGCATTACACAATTTTTGGCTGATTCCATAAGAGTCAGTGATTACAGAGCTGGAGTAAGAAGGAATGGAAAGCAAAGGCTTTGCACTTGGATGAGCAGGAATTGAAACATGGCTGATGTTGGCGACTATACTGTCTCATGCTCTTCTTGCCTTTTCCCTTTCCCACATGCTGCTTGAGTAGAGTCGAGAATCTCGTGCATATAAGGCAAGTACCGAGTCACTGAGCTGTGCCCTCGGCATGCATCC
The DNA here is from genome assembly GCA_902729485.2 of Mus minutoides. Taxonomy (NCBI): domain Eukaryota; kingdom Metazoa; phylum Chordata; class Mammalia; order Rodentia; family Muridae; genus Mus; species Mus minutoides. Next base: position 1,882,722 of record LR749533.1, read on the forward strand.
TTCCTCTCAGCAGATGCAGGGCAGGATTAAGTACACAAGTGGCTGTATGCTGAGACTGCAGACTATGCATGCAACTACACTGCCCTTGTCTTGAAGCCATCCCAGGCATGAAGATAGCGATGTACTTTGTCATTGTCAGAGACCAGTCTGACCTTTCATGCAGTTGACAAACTGCAGCTTGTCTGTCTCACTTCTGCTAGTAAAGCAAAACTGTGGGTCAGAAACGTGAACATCATTGCTTGATCCAACTTCATTGCAAGAAATATAAGCTTCGTACTGGTTTGCAAGAAATATAAGCTTCGTACTGGTTTGCAAGAAATATAAGCTTCGTACTGGTTTGTACTGGTTTGCACTGATTCTCTACTGTCTTAGTTCACTATTGTTGTGGTAAAAAAATACTTAAATACAAATCAGCTGGAGGGAGAAAGAGTTTGTTCTGGCTTACATTCCCAGGATATAGTCCATGATGAAAGTCAAGGCATTGGGAGCTTGAAGCAGCTGGTGAAACATCACATCAGCCTCCAGGAAGCAGAGATAGATAGATAGATAAACCCATTCATTGTCTCTGCTGCCTTTCTCTGCTTATACACCTAGAATCCCAGTCAAGGATTGGGGCTACCTACAGGGGACAGGTTTAACTACCTCAGCTGATTCAATCAGGATATCCCCACAGATGTGCCCAGCAGCTCATCTGCCACAGGCTTGAGATCCTTTCATGTTGACAGCTCACACTGACCGTCATATATGGGTTCTTTCCCTTGAAAGTACAGCCCCTGAAAACAATAAAATAAAGAAAGTGTTGCTTAGAGAAGGCACTGTAGACACAATAGGTGGATTGACAGTCAGCCTGGGATCATGGACTAAGATGGAGCACAGGCTAATAGATAAGTGAAGATACCACAGTAGTCCATCCCCCAGCTGTATCCATTTTATCTATGTCACATGTGTATATAAATTGCTTGTTGGTCCAGCAGGGCATTCTCTCCTCTGTTTAGATCTCACTACTTCCTGCTTCTTCCCGTGCTGACTATAATCAGGGGGAGGGTTATCTGCCCACACTTACTTTGTCAAGGGGAAAAGCTTCCTCCTTAGTGACCACCTCCTACTGAGTGTCCAAGCCTTTCACCCCTGTCCTTCCCAGGGCTCCAGATGTCCTTGGCCATTGAACCAAAGATCTTACAGAGGCCAGACAGATTGGATGCAGTCTAAAACTGCCAGTTGCTGTCTATAATGCAGCTCTCTCTATCAAGAACAAACAAGCTCTCACCCAGCCTGAGGCAATATGAGCAGTGGGACAAGCACTCTCCAACAGAGCGATATAAGAGGCAGTGACACTGGTGTGCACCCACCTTCTCAAGACTGAGCTGAGGACTCCGGGCCACACTCTTTCTTCTCTGGGAGAGCTGAGGCGTGATGCCACAGAAGCAGCTCACTGCCTCAGCTGACCAGCTAGAGTGAAGCGACCTGCTTCTAATACTGAAGGTGAGCCAGCTCTACCATTCTCAATTCTACACACTGGGTCATGGAAACCTATGCAAGGTTTATAGCAAATATATCTTGTAAGTGAAATTACACAGCTCAATAAAAATGTAGCAGAGCTTGCTTTACTAGGCTGCTCTGGATTGTTCCGCCCCCACCCTGTCCTCCCCTTTCTTCTGCATCAGCCATTAAGCTGGAGCCATGACCTTGTATAATATAATTCAATGGAAAAGGACTTTTAACATGTTTAATAGCCGTATGAAATATTACTCCCCTGAGCCTCTGGAATATAAAAGTGGCACAGTATTGGCAACTTAAATTGAAGATTCTTTTGAGTATATGGCTTTGAGTGGAAAAAGACTTGAAGAAAAATGAAATAAACCAAACTTTTGGCTTGGCTTTGCTAAGTTCAGTGATCTCTGTTTACTTTAGACACACTGATAGAAGAGGTGGGAGAGACTCACTTATGTGACAAGCCCCTCCCCCCTTTCAGGCTCAGATTCCTGAGCCTTTGCTATTGTATAATTAATAATATTACAGAGTGGGTCATTCCGTCCTACCTTCCTCCTTCCCGTCTCCTCTGTCCCCTTTGAAAATCTCTGGAAAACATGGTAAAGTACCAAGCCTTAAGCAGCCCACACCCTTTCTCCCACTGGATGGTCAAATGCTATTAATATTTTACTTTATTTGCTTGGGTTTTTTTTTCCCTCTAAACACATTAAAAAATTACAAAGATAGTGTGTGACTACATAGCATTCTTACAAGTAAATCTGTCTGAACTGGGCTTAATGGAATAAACCCATAATCCAGGCACTCAGGAATACTTGAGTACACCCCTGGAGGCTCTGGTAGGCTGTTCCACCTCAGTCAAGTGTTCCTTAAAACTGCAGCACTCTTTAAGTTTTTCATTTTTGACTCTATATACATTATACTAACATGGCTTGCTCTCTCTCTCTCTCTCTCCTTCTCCTCCCTCTCTCCCTCCCTCCCTCTCTGTCTCTCCCTTCCTTTCTGTCTCTTTCTCTCCCTCTCCCCTCCCCTCCTCCTCCCTTTCACTCTTCTCCCTCCCTCCCTCCCTCCCTCCCTGTCTCTCCCTTCCTCTCTGTCTCTTTCTCTCCCTCTCCCCTTCCCTCCTCCTCCCTTTCTCTCTCCTCCTTTCCTCCCTCTCTGTCTCTCTCTCCATCTCTCCTTCTCCCTCTCTCCTTCTCCCCTTCGCCTCCCCCTCCCCTTCTCCCCTCTCTCTCTGTCCCCCCTCCCTCAGGATCTACTGATCTGTATTCTTTGGTCCCTGGCTGCTGCATTATAGACCAGAACATCAGAGCACAGCACAGCACAGCCCTCTCCCTCCTTGGGGAGCAGTAGTGTATTGTGTGTCTCCTTCCAATTCTGCTATTTCATGCAAGTGACAGAAGGTGCATCTTTCTTTTGTTTTGGGACACAGCAGTGAAAAGGACGTCTGTTTTAAAAACTTAAATAAGGGGGGAGGGTATAGGGGACTTATGAGATAGCACTTGAAATGTAAATGAAGAAAATATCTAATAAAAAAAAACTTAAATAAAAATATGAAGGAGTCTGTAGAGATGGCTCCATGGTTAACAACATTTGCAGAGAACCTGAGTTTGGTTCCCAGCACGTACACAGAGGCTCACAATCATTGTCTATAATGCTGGCTCCAAGGACTGGTGCCTCCTTGGACACTGTGTGCACATGGTACACATACATACACACATGGGCAAACCACTCATACAGAGACAGTATGCACATGGTACACATACATACACACATGGTCAAACCACTCATACATGGACACTATGCACATGGTACACATACATACACACATGGGCAAACCACTCATACATGGACACTATGCACATGGTACACATACATACACACATGGGCAAACCACTTGTACATAGACACTATGCACATGGTACACATACATACATACATACATACATACATACATACATGGGCAAACCACTCATACATAGACACTGTGCACATGGTATACATAATTATACACATGGGCATGCACTCATACACATAAAAAATAAAAATAAATCTTTAAAGATTTTGAAATTTTAGTAAGTGCCTGCCTGTTCTCTCATTGGAGCAAGGCAAAGACCAGCTCACTGGGATGCATAATTCTTATAGTCAGGAGTGCCCTTTGATTTTTCTTCCCCGATAAGGGAGAAACTAAGTCACCTTATCTGAGACTCCTGCCAATACTGCAAAGCCCTTTTGTACTTGTCCTTAGCTGTCTACAACATCTTCACTACACTGGCTCTGTCAGTGCTCCATGTGAATCTAGACAGAAACCTGCTCTATGGCTGTACATTAAGGCAAGGAACATTGAGGCCTGCTCCATCTTACCTTTCTTCTCTGAGGAAGAAGACACCAGCTAAGTAAGATGGCTTGGGAGAGGGGCTGACATGGTTGCCTGTTTCAATGTGGCTGTTGTGCAAGTGGATTGCACTGGGCACTTCAGATCCTTAATGGATTCTGGGTCTCATGCATATCCATCTATATGTCAATAATGTAGCATTTGTTGACAAACCAAGGACATGGCTGACATCACTCCCTTAAAGCAGAACTGAATTACACTTATTCATTTTAATTTACATTTGATTGGAGAGAAGAAGATAGAACCAGGGAATGGAATACTTATTCCAAGGCAATCCAAGACAGGAGCTACCAATGGCAGCTGAAGCCAGAAAAATCACAGCATAGCAGAGGATGTCTCCAGGTCAGAGCATTGTAAGCAAGCTATTGAAAATTATAGTGAAGAGGGGGAAAGCCAGAGGGAGGCAGGGAGGGCAGGGCAGGGCAGGGCAGGGGTGTAGGCAGAAGGAGACAGGGAGGTCAGGGCTGGGGTGCAGCCAGCAGGAGGACAGGGACGGCAGGCTGGGGTGTAGGCAGAGGTAGATTCCCAGAGTCCACATCATTCTTGCCGAGTGGGGTGGTTTCGCTGCACATGTCTCATCTGGAACATTCCAGATGCTCAGTTGCTGACAAATGTGTTTGCTTCCCTGGCCCTAGCGTTCAAAGCTAAACCAACAAGGCTCTCTTAAGATCGATCATTTATGTTTGCTTCTTGGCTCCTCATTTATACCACAGAGGAATCAAACTTTTTTATTTCTTTCTCTCCCCATTGGCCTGGAATCTTCTTAATCCACTCTCTATTGCCAGTGCCCCCCCCCACCTCAGCCCCTAACAAGTTATGAGCAGACAGTAGGCATAGTGGCCAGAGGACATGAATTTGGAAAGTACATCACATGGGACTTCAATCCTGCAGTTCTTTAAAAGTATATGGAAAATTCCTTTTGGAGCAATGCTCCTATTTGAATATTTGTATACATATTCCTGTACAATCCAGTGTGTGGGAACACTGATTGTATGTTGATGACTGTCCAAGCAGTGGGGTCCTTGTCTTTAGAAGAGGTCAAGAGACCATAGCTGCAGTGGTCACTAACCTGATGGAGTCTCCTGCAACACGGAGCCATCTTCATGAAAAAAATGGAGAGAGAGTCCCATGCCAAGCGTCTTGGAATGCTACAGCCAGGCAGGGTATAACAGATTAGCTCTACCTTTAACAACGTGTTTCACTGGGCCTAAGAGAGATGTATGGAAATGTGTCAAGGAAAAGAGTGCATAGCCCCAGCTGGCCAGGGCGGCACAGGGCAATCACAGCAATGAAAGCACGGAGCCAGCACCAAGACTCATGGGGCAGCTTCATATAAGGATATAACAGACAGGATCATGGAGAAGCTGGGCTGCTCTTGCAATGAGATAGAGCCTTGCCCTTCTTAGTTGCTACTTCAAATTTGGAGTCTTTTCTGACTAAAATTAGCTGCCATTTGAGACCATTTAGAGAGCTTGGCAGGGCTAGTTGGTCATCTCATCCCAGTTACCAAGAGAACTGACCTCACTTGTAGGGCAACCTCCAAAAAGCCCAACCCCCCAGTGAATACACAGGGATACACACAGTGGAAGGAGTCTACTACTGTAATCTGAAGGGAGCATCAGTCATCAGTGGGTGGCAGCTTGGTGATCACAAGACCTCCTGTCCTCCAGTGACCTTCAGGAAAGGTGAGGTTTCAAAGAAGTTGGGGGAAGAGGAGGGAGAAGCAATGAAAGCTAAAATTCTTTCAAAACAAGTTAAATTTTCTAATCAGGCTTAAGAAAGGTCCACAATGGGGGCTTAATCAGTCAAGCCCTTGCGGTGCTGGCAAGGAGACCTGAGTCAGATCCTTAGTACACACGTGAAAAACTGTGCCCAGTGACACATATGTTCTCCCATTGCCCAAAAGGCAGAGACACAAGGATTCCTGCAGCACACTGGCCAGCCTGCACGCCAAGTTGGTGATCTCCACATTTGTTGAGAGAATCTGCCTCAAAAAGAATAAGGTGCAGTGCCTGAAGAAGCCTCTGATGTTGAGCGCTGGCGTCCACAAGCACATGCACATACATATGTTCTCCTCTCTCTCTCTCTCTCTCTCTCTCTCTCTCTCTCTCTCTCTCTCTCTCACACACACACACACACACACACACACACACACAGCAAGGTAGGGAAGGGAGAGGGAACCACATAGCTTTGATAGCAGTGAGCCATCAGAGCTCAGTTCATGCATGTGTGTGGTATTTCTCAGAAGCCAAATCTACCTTGTTTTTAGATGCAGCTAGACGCTCCCGGGAGAGCACTGCTGTTTGTTTGTGCCAATGCTGACATTTCCTGGATGTGACCTACCCTTGCTGACCAAATCCTGTCCCACAGAATGCCTAGCTCTGCAGAGTCAAAGTCAGTGTAGCCTGGCTGTTTCCATCCAGCAGGAAGGTGGTTGTATGAATATCCCAGGATTGACACTCCTTTGCTCCCCAAATGGCTATAGGAAGTAAGAGGTTATCAAAAAAGGGGCCCTGAAGCAGGGTACTTGAGAAGGCTGAGAGTGCAGCCAGAGAGAGCATCTGTGTTCATCACTTTTCTTATTTCTATGGAAAACAAGTGTGACAGGTTGGACAGAGAGCTGTGCATGCCAGGTTTGGTTTCCAGCACACACGATGCTTAGCCCACAACTGTTTGTAACTCCAGTTCCAGAGAATCCCATGCCCTCTTCTGGCCTCTCCGTGCAACACACACACACACACACACACACACACACACACACACACACACACACTGCTAAAAATAAAATTGAAAAAGCAAACCTGACCAAAATAATGTAAGAAGGAAGGGAGGGGTTGTTTGTTTGTTTTTTGTCTTTTGCGCTTTTTTGGTAACAGTTTGAGGATGAAACCTATCATACCTGGACAGCACCCAAGGCAGGCAGAGGGTTGTATGGTGTCTATAGCTGTGAAGATGAGAAAGGCAAAAGCTGCTGATTAACAGGCTTTCCAGGACCACATCACATGCGAGGGGTGCCACTCACATTCTTTCTGCCTCTGTTAGAGAGACCTCATTGGGAACACCCTCGCAGACACACCTGGACATTTCTCTCCTGTAGTTCCCAAAGCCATCAGGTTATCATTCAATGTTAACAACCACAGCATACAAGAGACATTGAAATCCTGCAAGCACCATTAATTCTTGAGCTAGCCCTGATGTCCAGAGTCAGCCAGTCTCTCAGCACTGCCTCTTGAACGAAATGCAGACAGAGCCAGAGAAAATGCTGGACTGTGAATACTGCGGACCTCCCACCTGGGGAGGGGAAGCTTTCTTATGGCTTTGATCCACAGCATTTTATACTTGTCACTGAGAACACAGACGTCTACTCATCTGATGCAACGGACTCAAGCTCTCAGAGCCATGCAGACAGACGACGGCAGGGTAGCACATGGTCCACAGACCTTCATGGTTCCAGTTTTCTCTTTCATCTGTCATCTTCTCAGGTCATAGCCATTAAATCAGGAGAAGAGGAGAGCAGGAGACCCCCATCTCTACCTAAACATCCATCAATAGGCAAGTGGCTCCATTACTGGCATTCCCTGACATCACAGAGGGAACAGAGGAATTGACTTCTTGCTGCAGTTTTTGCTGGAAACCCACCAGAAAATTTTTTTTTCATAGAAAAAAAAAAAAAGACTTTTATTTTTGAGCAGGAAAAAAGAATCTACTGTCCTAACAGGAGAGTAGATCACTTTTTCAGGGCAGTTCAGGGCACCATGTGCCCAATCAACATGGTTAGCAGGCCCAAGGATAGCTTCACAGACTTATGTTTTAGGGTAAGGACTTGCTTTTATGAAATTGTTGATGGTGCTGTTACATTCTGAATAGAATGAAGTGGGGGTTTCTGAATTAATTACATGCGTTTAATATGCACTATATGCCAATGCTGGGTCAGGGACACTGCACATAGACTTAAAAGCTGAATTTGGGCCTACCCTGGGATGATTATAAACAGATATTTTCACCTTTGTAAAGACACAGAAAGGAGTTACAATGTGGAGGATACTGGGTAATTACCCACATTGCAGTATAGGGATGTAATAGAAAACATTGAACTCCCTTGTTCCACCACACCATGAACCCCCTGTCCAGGAGTCATGGGACTAGACTTCCAGCCTAGAGGCCTAAGGAGGATCTGAGGTGTGTTAGCTAGCCAGTAAAGAACATCCCTCCATGGCCTCTGCATCAGCTCCTGCTTTCTGACCTGCTTGAGTTCCAGTCCTGACTTCCTTTGGTGATGAACACTTACACTTCCTTTGGTATGGAAGTATAAGCTGAATAAACCCTTTCCTCCCCAACTTGCTTCTTGGTCATGATGTTTGTGCAGGAGTAGAAACCCTGACTAAGACACTGGCTTAACTCCTGCAGAATCTCAGACACACATAAAGAAGACCTTGGGTTAATATTGAAAGCTGTTTCTTAGGTGTACAAGTGTGACGGGGGCAGGGGACAGTGCAGGACAAGAGAGAAGGGTCTAAGATTGTGGACAGCCCAACTCTGCTCTGGAATGCTAAGTAAACTGGTGATCAGTGACAATGAACACCTTTTGCAGGACGGGGAAGCCCAGACTGTGGTGTCCCTCACCTGTCATGAAGAGCTCATACCTCTCTGCTTATCAGAGTCCAGCCAGCACGAGTTACAAGAGTTCAGAAGAACAAGACACAGGGGACTGTATATGCAATGTACATCAACAAGGACTTTGTGCCAGTGTGTGTGTGTGTGTGTGTGTGTGTGTGTGTGTGTGTCTGTCTGTCTGTCTGTCTGTCTGTCTGTCTGTCTGTTATCCACATCCACTGAAGGGCCAGGAATCATCATTGTCTTCATGAGGGTATTCAAAATGTTAATATGACTTTTATTCTTCTGCCTTAATTTAAATCTCAGAGCCTTTCTGTCACCTAGCTTCCTGCCCTGCCTAGAAGGGTTCTCCTCACCACCCTTATTATTACTGGATAATTGCTCAGCATTTTCTGGAGATAATTAATCTTGCCTTTGAAATGGAAGAAATCCCTAAATTGAGCAGTATCATGAAAGCCATTCTTTCATTTAATTTAGGTCCCATCAACTGGTACCAGCCATTAAGTACACCCATTTTTGGCTCAAAAGCATTGAGGAGAGTTAGCAACAGAGATATTTTAAATTAAAGAACAAACCTTGGGGTCTTAATATTGCTGATCTAAATTTTTTCAAGACAGACTGACCTCTTGTCTGGTTGTCAGAAGTCTGTGGCTCTGGGTGAAGCCCTCATGATCACCTTGATAAAGGGCTTTTGTTCAAATGAGTCATGTCAACCACAAAGACGACCAAAGGCTTCTGAGTGCTTACCAAGACTTAGGAGTCCTGGTCATTGTAACTTTGAAAAACCAACCTGTCCCATTACACGGCTGTCTCACATTCTACTACTTAATATCCACCAGCACTAGCTTGTTTTGTTGCAGGTCTTTTTGGTAAATGAGTAGCCTTGAAGGCTGTAATGTTATGGGGCGTCAGGTGTAGAAGACCCCAGGTACAAGTCCACCATCCTCTGCCTCCAAGCAAGGGAGTGTCCAAGCGACTTCAGACTGATGGGTGTCAGCATTTCCTGCAAAGCAGAAGGCTTGTGAGGTGGAGACTATGCCTGCATCTCACTTCAAGGGTTGTGAAGTTCTGTACTAGCAAACCACTTAGTGGTCTAGTTAGATGCTCTCAGTGGCTCTGTGGTTATCTGGAGAGATATTTACCACGGGGCCTGTATCACACTTCACCTTCTAGGTGATCCAGACACACTATCCAAACAAGAGGGGGGCTCCTTGGCTTTTTAAAAAATCATTTAGAAACCCTTGGAGATGCAGGGAGCATAAACCCCACCTACAGAAACTCATTTGAAAACAAACAAGTACACAATGGTCTCTTTGGCGCCCTCTAGGGGCAACTTTCCACCACCTTGTTGATTGTGTAACAGTGTGCAGAGGCGGGCCTGTTGCATGTTAGTGTGGAGACAAACATCTTGTCAGCGATTTCCTCATTTCCTCCTATGGCTTACCAGCAACCTTTCCACATTCTTCGTGTTGATTATTTTATATGACCACAGGATCTCTTTTCTCATGGAAACTTCATCATAAAAGCCTGGACCAAGGGGAAACAAATTAAAACCACTGCTAACAAAATGAAAGCCAGAGATGTTGGTCATGTCTATCAGGACTGTTTATTTTGATGCAAGCATTGGAAGGCAATGCTTCGGCCCCGCTTAAGAACACTTCAGATTCATAAACATGTGACTAGAGGTGGTTTCACCCCTTCTGACAAGTGGGGGAAGGATTGTCTTACAAGAGGCTTTAGGTTTAAGAGCATGGAGCTTGGAGTCTAACTGCCTTTGATTTCCAACCATGAATGTCTGCCTTTGGGTAAGTCACCCAACCTCTGTGAAAATGTGTAAAATAAGATGGTATCCTCCCCGCCGCCTCAAAAATTGCTATAAGATTAAAGAGATACATCCATCTCAATGAGCCACTCCACATGTAAATGGAATGTTTCCACAAACTCAGGACAGTAGACAAGAAGAAATTAAGAAGTGAAATTATTAAAGTGTTCATCTTATAGGGTGCTGAAAGCTTCAAATTAGTGAATCCTGGCACCTGTTTAACATTCTACCACATTTACCTCTCTTTCCATGTTCCGTGGAGCAAACAACAACAGAGAGGATAAGATGCTACTTGGCACAGCCAGGGAGTAAGGGCTGGCCCCAGACACCATAGCCTCCTAGCTTCATGCTCTGTCCATGCCCAGTAACTATTGCAGCCAAGATTATTTGACAAGACAGATACATTTCAAGTAGGCTTGCTGTTGCTTCCCTGAAAAGAAGCTTTAGTTCAACAGACCATGAGGTGAACACACCACAGATCTGTTCCTGGAGACACTTCCAAGTCAACCACCATTCATCTGAGTTGCAGGGCACAGGGCTGATTCCTTACCTACAGTATGAGGCTTTTCTATCTGCAGAATCTTTGAGTTGGTTAGTGTCTATTGTCTAGCTTTTCCCCTTAAAACACTTATTCAGGACTCAGACAGTAAGCAAAACTCACAAGCTTCAGGAAACTCCTGAAACATACAGGACTTAAAGATGCCCTCCAATAAAGGTTATATAAACACAGCTGGAGAGCACAGACTCCCTGACTGGCCCAGGGGCTCACAAGTTGTGTAGGAAGACCCCAGGGAATGCATCTGTTATGGGTTACCAGCTGTGCCAAAGTGAGACTGCAAGTAACACAGTTATCCCTGAGACACCAATGCTTTTGTAAGTAGCTCCAATAAACTCACAGGTTCACCAAGCTGCCCCTGAGAGAAGTCATTTGTCTTCTCTCTTGTTGGGGTATCCTATTTGGGGCGAAGGGAAGTTTGTTCACATCTCCCTGGGAAAAGGCACAAAATGTGTGTTAGTTACCTTTGCCCTGCATTGCTGAGACCAAAATCTCTGACTAGAGCAATGTGAGGGAAAGTGTATTTTGGCTCCTGTTTCAGAGGACTTCAGTCTACCTTGCAGTGGGAATGGCCGCAGAAGTCTGTGGCACAGGCAATTTTTATTGGGGCCAGCCAGGAAGCAGGTGGTGCTGCCAGAACTGGGGCCAGGTATAGCCTTCAAAGAGCCACTGTCAATCAGTTAGCCCCACTTTCTTGAGGTTCCATAGCCTCCCTCCATCAGATGGCATGTAAGAATTCAAAGCAGGAGCCTGTGGAAGACACTTCACATTCCAGTCCCAACAGCTGGGAAGAAGAGAAATGACAAGGGGGGGGGGGTTCGAGAGCATGGGAATTCAGAAGAGAAACTTGTCTATTCCTGCTGAGGTGAACTGTGCCATGCTGGGTGCCTACTGACTTGAACATAAGGCCGCCTATCTTCTGAGGGAATGACTAGGAATGTCTAGCACAGAGGATGCTGGGAAGACCCTGAGAAGTGTACTCATTGTCACCATGGAGAACAGATGGGGAGTCCTATGTTCTGTGTTTATAATAAATGCTATCCAGGACATATGGCCTCCTTCAGTGACCTCTGTCAGAGTGTTACAGACTCTGCTATCCAAGCAGTGCAACGCCAGAGCCTTTCCAACATAAGATTTGACACTGAGTCTAGTCTCCAAGAAGGTGTTTCCAAGGAGGCAATGGAGTACTTATGAACAGATGGTTTCTGTTGGGGAAGAGTCTGTAGCTCCTGGGACTGGGGAAACTCAGGACCCTGCAGGCAAAGAGATAAAGGAAGAATTTGTTGTTTAGGGGTGGGGGAGACACTTTATCCTTAGACTTGTTGAAGGTATGAAACAAGAGGAAACCACTGTGTTTGGAAACACGGAGTTTTTCTACTACTGAGAGGAGTGCCATGTGTATTTAAAAGAGATGCTTTGTAGCCAGGCAGAGTACAGCTCACATGCAACCCCAGCAACAACTCAGGAGTAAGGACAACAAGATAGCAAGTATCAGTCACTTCTCTTCACCACAAAAACTCAAAGTTCCTCTGTCAGGCATCAGATAATATCTCATTTTTCTTATTAGTTGCAAGAACATGTGGGGAAACCAAACTTGTAGATATCTTTGCTACCAAAGGTCACAGAACAAGTCTTTTCATGAAATAAAACACAAACACATATTTCTTCTAGTATGTGGTACTGTTCCCTTTCAGATGCAGTGTAGAAAGAAAGAAAGAAAGAAAGAAAGAAAGAAAGAAAGAAAGAAAGAAAGAAAGAAAGGAAGGAAGGAAGAAAGAAAGAAAGAAAGAAAGAAAGAAAGAAAGAAAGAAAGAGAAAGAGAGAGAGGAAGAGAGAGAGAAAGAATAAATAAATGTAATGTCCCTTGGGAGAAGGGAGGCAGGATTTTAATGTGTGTGGCTACCAACTTCATGGCCAGTGGGCATTCATTGCAAGCCTGATATCACTGCAGATGAATGGACTGAAGTCCACAGTGTCACAGAGTTCAAACCAGTAAGGAAGACAATGGGCAAGGATGCTGCTGCAGACCATCTCTCACCATTTGGTCCTTACTGTGAAGGTTGGCTTGAGTAAATAGCTGGAGGTGCTTTTAGAAGCCACAGGAGGCCAGGTGTGGTGGCACACGCCTTTAATCCCAGCACTCGGGAGGCAGAGTCAGTTGGATTTCTGAGTTCGAGGCCAGCCTGGTCTACAGAGTGAGTTCCAGGACAGCCAGAGCTATACAGAGAAACCCAAAAATAAACAAACAAACAAACAAACAAATAAATAAATAAATAAATAAATAATAAAGAAGAAGCCACAGGAGCTAGATTGACATTGGAAGGCCAGTGGAGCACAAACGGAGGGGAGGTTCAAAGTGAGGGAAGGTTCCAGAAGGAGAAGAGAAAATGGGGTCTATTTCTCAGGTATAGTGGGCCAATGGAGCCTCCTGCCAGAAATGAAGCACATGTCATTTTGCCCTTTATTCTCCAGCTTCTGATAAGACATAGGATGGCTCCCCTCAACACCCCCATCCCCCTGCTCCAGTGCAGGCTCCCAGAGCCTTACTCCTGACTCTCCTCCAGGGTTAGCACTTTAACCATCTTTCAAAATCCCCACCTTTTCCACTCTGTATATCTCTGAGAACTCCCAACCCCTCATAATAGCCTAACCACCTCTCAGGGAAACAACTGCTTCAAGATTTATCGCTTGACCAGTAAGGTGGTAACATCAAAATTAACAGGTCCCTCTGAGGAGTGGCCAGGGGAAAGGCTATTCATACTTCCAGGAGGACCCAGCTCTTTGAACTGTGAGTCCCAGCCCTGTAGGAGGCACTGAATGGGAATTCATGAAGAAGTTGACAAAGTGAAAGGTTGCTCACTGACCAGAATTAAATCCCAGTCAGATGCCTCGGGTCTGAGGTGTCTCTGGCAGGGCTGACAGGCTTTTGTCTGTCACAGGACCTCACTGCAGCCTTGGTTCATCTGAGCTTTGTGTGCCACTGAGCTGAGCGGTGCCAATAAAACCGCCTGAAACATCACAGCTCCAAGTCTAGATGACCATGTGCGCCGTGTGCACCGCAGGGTTTGCTGCATGTGCAAAGGCTCCCACGCCTACAAAACCAGAAAAATCAACTTAACATTTCCCTATGACTGTGAGCATCAAATTAGTTTTTTCTTTGGATCTAATTGCGTTAGAATGTTTGACTTCGAAAATGATCTTTGAATTGCTGATTTGGGTTTCACACACACACACACACACACACACACACACACACACACACACACACATATACATTTTTGAAATTGTCTTAGAACTTTTTGTCTTAATACTAGGACAAATCTATTTAACATATATATATATATGTGTGTGTGTGTGTGTGTGTGTGTGTTAAACATATATATGTTAAACACATATATATGTTAAATACATATATGTTAAATATATATGTGTTAAATATATATGTGTTAAATATATATATATGTTAAATATATATATATGTTAAATATATATATATATGTGTGTATATATATATATATATATATATATATATATATATATATATATATATATGTTAAATAGATTTGTCCTAGTATTAAGACAAAAAGTTCTAAGACAATTTCAAAAATGGCCTTAAACATACTTCTCCTGTTTGTCCTCTGTATTTATACAAAATGGTATAATGGTATTTAGGGCATAAATCATAAAATCCAGGCATCCAGCTGAGAAATATTAAAGTTGTTCCTTCAGTATCAAATATTCAGCCAAGACTTAAGTCTTTATGTAAAAGTAAGCATGTCTATCTCATTAACATGTACATTTTATTTAATTTAATAAGTGATAAAACATTAGTGTACTAACAAATGTTAAGGTGAATAGACTTATGTTTTATTTTCAGTAAGTATTAGGTATATGAAGCCCACTTGGCCAGGGTTGTATACACATCTCTGAGATGACCACAGATGCAAACAGTTTAGGATGTGCTCCAGGATGTCCAAGCTGGTCTTTAGGAGACCATACCCTTTTCTTGCCACCATAGTCTTTGACAAAGTGAAGACATAATGGCCTGGCCTTTGGGTATCAACCAAGACCCCCATTTTAGAGAGAGGCAGCAGCAGTAACCCCTCACCAGGTTCAGCAGAGCGGACTGACCTGGAGGGAGATGCAGCTGGGAGATGTAGCTGGGAGACGACAGAACTCTCTGGGATTCCATAAGTCCCAGACCTCATCTTCACACAGCATAGAGATGTCCTCTCAGAGATGCTCAACCTAGAGAAACCACCATTCTTTTATCTCTTCCTACAAATTGGTTTAATTAGCTCCTGTTTCCCAAGGCTTCTGAGATAGGAGTTAGAAGCACAGAGTGGACTGGGAGCCTCGGACTGTCAGGGCCAGAAATAGGAAAGTTCACTAGGGAGAAGAAGATCTCAGCTCTGACACAGGATGCCAAAGGCAGGCAAGGCAGGAGGGGGAAGCTGGTGTCTGAGTCCTGTCCTTGGATTCCCTTGTCTTCTTCCCCTGCAGTTCGGGATCAGCTCTCAGCACCTCCTCCATGTTTGTAAGTGACACAGGTGTCCATGGCTACCCTGGCTCTTACACTATGCCCAGCCATGGTGGCACTTGGAGACATTATCCTCCTGTCTTTAAGCTTGAGAATTTGGTTCCCAGTTGGGGGAAGAGGCCTGATTTCTCCTTGGAAGGAAATGTCTTTGCCAGAGAGGTCTGTGTCAGATTATCTCGTCTGTTAGCAGCAGAGCCTGAAGATAATGAGGACTATTTGACAGAGACCAGCACTGACAAATGGCCCACATTTTTGAACTCATTTCAAAGTATGAATTCTGATTTCCTTTCATTTTCTGGATCTCTGAGAAACCTATAGACAATTTAATTGACTATATTTGAGGCAGGGAATTCCTAAAATGCTGGGTATAATATTTGGATTTAAAGAAACAGATACTATAATAGAGGCCATTGTTCAAGTAAGTAGAGACAGGTTCATGTATTCCAAACATTGGATAACATATAAAGAAGATTGTTGAGCCTGAATTTGAAAGAATTCTGTTGAAAGACAGAAAACAATCCACCAGGGGAACTTGAGAAAGAATTATAGTATTTGATGGACAATTGCTTGCTAAGACACATTTACTTTATATTGCTTTTTAATGAGAGTGGACTATAAAACTGTTTAAAATTCCACTGGAAACATTTGGATTATCAAAATAAAACATTTAGATTATGGAACACAAATGTGTTTACTCTTTTATTCTTCCGTGTAGATAGAATTACTCACGGGAGACAGTGGAAAGAATCTAAGACATCCTGACCCCTTTCAGAAATGTTATAGACTGCATAAAATGGGTATGAGTTTTGGACAGGGATTGCAGGAGCTGCCATGAGTGGGTGTGGAGGGAAGCACAGGCGTGAAAGATTCCACAGACAGCAGAGGGAGCCTCTGGAAGACAGTGGCACACAGTATTCTTCTCCTTTGAACAATGTGTTTGTCTAACAAACACAGAACATCCTTATTTTGTTTTGTTAAATGCTGTGCTACCAGCATAAGTCCATTTGAAACCTGTGTGATAATTCATGCTATCACAACATCAATCTGGACTCATGATGCTATAATTCCTGAAGCTGCTCCCCAGCACCTGAGCCCATCTCCCAACAAACAAACCCGAGTTTTGTCTGTCCAGAACAAGAATCCATCTTTTGCTTGATGTGAAAGCTATATTTGGTTATTCATTGTAACACCAAAGGAGTGTCCATCTCTCTATGTGGTAGCTGAGATCCAGGGTCAGAATTCACACCTGCTTGAGGGTAATTTTCAGGCAGTCAAGAACTGCCTGCTGAGAATTCAGTGACTTATCCTTCGCAAACAGGCATACTGATTATATAAGGTCTTACCATGGGTCCTTGTGCCGTAGTAGGACACACCCTTTGAACAGTGCCCTAAGTATCCTGGAGTGGATGACTCAAAAGTCATGATACCTATCTTGCAGTAGCTCAAAGGAACCAGTCAGAAACGTTGTGTCCTGTTGCCTTCAGATCTGTTGAACTTCTTATGCAGAATGCACTTGAATATCACACCAGGTGCTCACTCTTGCATAGCTGGGACAAGCAACACATGACCATGACTCTGCCACCACTGATCTCCATAGGCCATGGTCACATTCTATTCTTTGGTGTGTTAGTTACATTTCCTGTTGCTATAATAAAATACATAGAGATAAACGACCTAAAGAAGGGCTTATTTTGACTCAAGGTTCAAGGTCTGTCCTGGTGGGAAACATGGCAACTGGAGGACAAGGAGCTGGTTACATTGTGTCTAGAGCCAGGAAGCTGAGAGATACATACTGATACTTTTTATTTAGTCAGAACTCAGCCCATGAAATAGACCACCCACAGCTGAAGTGGATCTTCCCACATTAATCAATATAATGTAGATAGCCCCTCTCAGGAGCACTGAGTCCTATGTCCTATGTCCTAGGTCGATGAACTTTAGTGATTGATTCATAGTGTTTTGATCTTATGTGCACGAAAATTAGTGTAGGCGGCCTCACAGATGTGTGTCACACCCAGCTCCAGGCCTGGCCTTGAGGAGGGGAGAAATGATGTCAACCAAATGATGGACAGGCATGTTCTTTTCACTAATTTGAAGCTACATATGTAGTCAATCCAAAATTAGTTTCTTGCTGTATGTGGTAGTGTACACCTGTAATCAAGAGAGTGGGAATTCAAAATCATCCTTTGCCATGTATGAGTTTGAGATAATTGAGGGCTATACAAATCCTATCACAAACCAAATTTCTTGAGAGAAAAGCATTTTTTCAGGGGGTGGGAGGCTCTTAGGGTATTTCTATGTAGCCCTGGCCATTCTAGAATTTGTTCTGTAGACTAGGCTGGCTTCAAACTCAGAGATCCATTTGTCTCTGCTTCCCAAAGGCTGGGATTAAAGGTGTGTGCTACCACAGCCAGCTGAAAAAAATTTTATTTAAAGTTTGGTATAGCTAGAATGTGACCTGAAGCTCAAAGTATGAATTCTGATTCATACTTTGTCTCTATGGAACACTGATCTGCACAGTTACTTCTCCTTGGTCCCAGTGGCCATTTAGGTAGGTTTGGCTCCAGTTCTACGTCAGGCTTTTTCTGTGTAGGACTCACACACAGGACAGATCAAGAGTCATCAAGATTGCCTTCCTACACTGGCTACAAATGGAACATTGAATTCTTCATTTTAAATATCAGCAACTTTTGAGGATAAAAGTCCTCTTCCATGGCTATGACCTAGGCCAGGTTTACATAGGGTCTTAGTTTCTTGGTGACTTGCGACTGACCTTCACAGCCACTATGAATATGTGGGGCGATAACTTATATTTTTGTATTTAAATGTGATTTTCATAGACCCAAGCTGTGTTTATCCTCACCTTACACAGACAGCTTGAGCTTTGGTACAGTAGCAGGTTGATTTAAGCATTTGGCTCCCACTGCATACATCTTCTGTTCTATGAATATTAGAGGAAAAAAGCCTAGAAATGTTCCTGTAGCAAACAGTACAATATCTTTATTTGAATTATAGATATTACTGTATATCCTATCCTTGTAGATGGACTATTATCAGCTTTTCATGACTAGAAAGGAACATTATTGGGGAAACAAAAAGGTTTATTTAACTTCTGCTTTGAGGTGCTTAAAAAAAATCTAAATAGTGCAACACAAAATCTGAGGAGACAAGTCCTCCTGAATCAGGACAAAGGTCGTGGAGGGGTGGCTGTACCTGGAGGCAGTAAATAAAGGAGATTGTGGTCCTACAGTCCCTTCCCAGGGTACATCTGCTGCAATTGAAGAGGACTTCTCATAAGGCCCTGCCTCTTAAATGTCCCACACTTAAATTGTTACCCTGAGGTATAGCCTTGTAATATATCCTAGAAAGCTACACACAGCATCCATTGTTTTGGCTGGTTGGTTGGCTAATCTTCTGACGGTCACACAGACAGGAAGGAGAGATGCTGGATGCGACTTGGGTTTGTGTTCCTCAACCACTCCCTCCACACACACAGGATTTTGTTTCCGTTTCCTTTGAAGCTGTGCCTTGCGGCACCTACAGTTTCCTGGACATCCCTGTTGAGCAGGGACACAGGAAGGCTAGGCCCAGACACAAATATGAAGGGCCAAGGAATTCTGAAGAAATGAACTCTGACCTTGGCAGGTATCCATTCAGACAGGTATGTTCACCTACCAGCTAAGAGGAAATCTCAGGATGCTTGGACCAAGTAGGCTAGGAAGCTAGCCATAGATTAGTCTGATATACTGTCAAGTTTGAATTGAACCAGAAGTTGCCTGAAGGGAGAGGAAACTTTGTCTTGCCCTTGGGTGTTAATGATTCAGTTTTACCTTTGACTTGCTGGTTATGTTCTGACTCACTTCCACTCTTGCAGTTGGCATGTTCAAATCCAGGTCTTTTTTGCTAGCATGATTTGTCTCTTGACTTCAGTCTGGATGCTTAGTTTAGGGAGTTGGTGGGATGACACTGTCTCTATGGAACACTGACTCTGATCCACCACCTCCAGGAAGACCAGAAAGCTGGCATGTGTGTGTTGTCTTTGCCTAAATACCATTAGGGGTAGAAAAGAACTTACAAACCAAAGCCACCCATTTTGTCTCTGAGCAGCTGTTGGAAATATGTTCCTTTGCAAGGCTAGAGTCAGCTGAGGTCAGCTTGCCCTTTTCAGAATTGGATGAGTTTTTTCAGTTCTCATTCCTTATGTGAATATCCACCCCTTACACGGCCAGCCCTTTAACAACCTTTCAGAGGCCTTGAAACCTCTGATGTGTGGGCAGAGTGTTTACAACCATCCTTGGCTGTTTCTGCCACAGGCTTGATCACTCCATTAATGGGTGCCTTGCCCTTCCTTCCCACATCTCAGGGCTCTGTGTGAGCCATGGACCCATCATTTGGAACATTTTTCTCCTTCCTGTTTGGATGTGTCTCTTGAACCTGTGTGAGTCAGGGTTGGAAGGTGGTAGCACACCATCTTACCAAGAGAATTAAAGAAAAGCATGGAGTGTCCAGTGGTGAAGCAGTCTTGCTTGTGATACTCGACCTTACTTCACAGGGCTCCTCCACCCTTTTAAAACCAGGACTCCTAGATACTTTTCTTCCTAGTATCTTCAACTACTCCATCCACACACGATTGTGTTTCTATTTCCTTTAATGCTGTGCCTCGAGGCACCCACAGTCCCCTGGACATCACTGTTGAGCAGAACACAGGAAGACTAAGTCCAGAAACAAATATCAAGGGCCAAGGAACCCTGACATCCTTACTTTGGAACATTTTTCCCCCTTTCTGTTGTTTCTACACCATATTCCAGTTAACATCTCTTACCTAGAAAGTTTATTTTATTTTAAGTTTATTTTCTCTAGACTTCGACCTTGAGACTGCATGCTTGGCCTTTTGGGAAGCCTGACCAAATAAATATCTCCCCCCAAACACACCACTCCCTGAAAGTCTTGTGTAAGCATTTACCCTGCCTCTGGGTGGCTTCAGAAAGCCCAAGTCTGGCTGTATTTGGCTTCCATGCAGCTCATTAAAATCCATCCTCTCTCAGGTAACCTTATTCTGTAGTTATTGCTGATAACAGAAAGAACACAAGATTTGAACCCTAGATCTGCTACCCACAAGTTGAATGACTCCTGTTAGGCTACCTTTTCAGACTGTATTTCTCAGCTGTGATACTATTAACATATCCACATGATGACTGAGGTGATGTCAGTATCCAACACCTTGGTGGATGTGCAGCATGTTGGACACCCTTTGCCCCTTTCCAGCCTCACTTGATTACTTGGTTTGCTTTGTTCTCATCACTGCTACCCCATCTCTGCTGACCCAGGTTGCACTGTATGGAGCTGCTTTGAATCTCAATAACTCATTTCTGCAATTTCTACTTTTGTTTTCCTGTACAGACAACTGCTACTCAGATCTCAGTTAGACATCCCATCTCCCAGAAAGCTCCCTGGACTTACTTTCCCAAGGCCAGTTTGGGCACTACTGTTATCTGTTCCTCCCATACCTTGAATTATCCTCAGGACAGTACTCAGTAGCTTTGCAATCCCATGTTGCTTGGCTAGTCTACACCTTACCCAGCTTCCTGGGCAGATGTCAGGTCTTCATCAAAGTCCCACCCCCAGCAGGTGGCAGTTTGTCACTAATTTAACACTTCTTGTCTTGCTTTATTGTTATGTGGTTATCCACATCTTTCGTGATTGTCAGTATCATCAGCTTAATCACAGAAAAGGCAGCCTTCTTTCTCCTCCCATCCCAAGCCCTCATCATCTCTGCTTATCACAGGGATACTGAGCATTGCTGAACAATGACTGCACCAAAGAAGAGTAGCTCAGTAACTGATAAGAGAATTCATACCACAGGGATGGATCTCTACCATACTAAACTGCAGGGGAAACATAAATGGATAAGTAACTAGATGTTTTACTAAAGTATTTGGTCCTTGTGGAAAGAAGGGGAATCGTGTCAGGAAGAACTGCGGGGGAAAAAGATGGTGACAGGTACGTAAAGTCCTGAGCATATACCACAAGCTCAAACCTATGCTCTAGGCCACGGTTAATGCTATGCATGAGTTACAAGAAAAGACACTTATCTGTCTGCCTACCCTCTGTTTAGAATGAGACCTGACCAATTCACAAATAGCTTTAGAGATGAGGTTGTGGCATTAATTAGGGTTGAGGCTCATCCAGAAATTTCTAAGAGGCATTGGAATGCTGAGGCCACTGTAAAGTGAGGGCCTTCTTACTTTATGTGGAAAGACAAGAGAATGTGTGAGGGAAGGTTGAGAGAAACCTGGGTGCCCCCCTCTCATATAGAGGTAATAAAATCCCCTCAGGCACAGCTCACAACTCACTAGCATGCATCAGATACACATTTAAGAGGAGGAACAAAATGCCTCGGGATATACTTTGTAGCAAGTAACTTTGCTTTAAATATACAGCATTCCAAACATAAGCCCTAAATACTAGTATTAAATTTACTATTAAGCAAAGATGATAATTTTGAAGGTTTACTGATCTATGATGCAGGTTATCTTAATTTCCAGCTGCCTCGGAGCTTTGATGTGGATGGAGGCTGAGGAAGGAGCTACAGGAGGGTGCAGCCAGCCTTGTGTGCTTACTGACAGGGAAGACGAGCCAGGCAGAAGTCCCAGCTGGGCATTCCTCCCAAGTGATAAAAAGCCCTAAGATTGCACTGGCAAGCCAAGATGACAGAGGAATTCTAGACAAGAACGTCATAGCTGAGATGCTGAAGCCCTGCCCTACAGAGGCTAAGGCAAACTATTTCTTTTGACTTGAACCAGGCTACAAGAGTGAACACAGGGAGAGTTAGGAAACAGGCCTGGCTACTGGGATGGAGACAGGAGTGCCTCTCTCAACACACACTGTACCGTACCCAAGTCCTGTAGAGTTGAGAGGATAAGGACTTCCCATGCTGACTCTCATCAATCTACATCTCTTACCTCAATGATCAGTTGACAGTTCCTAACTCTGAGCCTACTTTCCAGTGTTTCAGCCAGAGGGAAATAGAGGGAGTAGGAGAGGGCACCCCCCTTATATGGGCATGGCTCCCATCTCATTTGCTATCATCAGTCAAGAGGCAATCACTTGGCAAGAGGGGCAAAGGGGTCTCTCTTGTAGGGATGCCAGGGGTCCAACCAGAGCATAGGACTTGTCTTTCTAGCGGGACCACTAATTGTAGCCATGCCAGGGGCTCTGGGTTCCATTTTCGTGTTCACTGTGCGATTGACAGGGATGGACTAGCCTCATCACAGGGCACACTCAGCTGTCTGCCATTCCCACTGTGCTTTGCAGCTGGGGGATATACTTATATTCCCAAAGTCATTTGTCACAAACTCCCCAAGAATGCAGTCTCACACCAAGAATGTATTTCATCAACTCCAACCTAATCCTTTTTGATAAACAACAACAACAACAACAACAACACCAAATAACAAATGAAAATCATAGAATGCAGTTAATTTTCAGGAGTGCTTCCGTTTTTATGATATAGATGCCTCAGGCATCAGGGACTTTATGAGCCTGTACCAGGAGCCCCTAAACTCAAGGATTCACATTGCCTCTGCTACTATCTCCCCACAAGGCTCTAGTACATCCATAGATCTCTCGACTGGGATATACTTATATTCCCAAATAAACGTTTGTTGATCCAGGGGCTGAAATCCACTTTGCAATCATAGAAGGGAATTTGGCTTTGTTAGCATCAAGCCCCACTTAACCAGGTGACCCTCTACCTGCATTGCCAAGGCAACCACCTTCAATCCCACAGCCCACCTGGCTCAGTCTCCACCCTCAGTGGTGTGACGTCATTCTCCCTATAAATTGGGAAGACACCCCCTCCTCGCCCTCTTTTTCCTCTTTTTCTTCTCTCTCTTCTCTCCCTCCTCTGTCTCTTTCTCCTCTTCTCTGCCCCCTCCCCCACCCGCTCAATAAACCTCTCTACGTGGAACCACCCTGGCCTGGTCTGCTGCCTGGTTATTCGCCTCCAAAACACACTGATATTATATTTTTATCAATAGGCTTCCCCTCCCCTGGAAGTGTTCCTTGGATTCTCAGATGGTGTTCTGATCCCCCAGGCAGAGGCACTCCATGAGACAAGTGTCATCTACATCACCAGTGACCTCACCACTGATGACCTCATCACCAGCAGTAACAGCAGTCATTTCTATCATTTAAGTGTTAGTTCACAATCATTGAGTTACAACTACAAACGGGGTATGACTGCACATGACCACATCCAAGCTGTGTCAGTAGACAAGGCATTAAACCTAGGCAGGCAGCAGTAGCCTCCTGTGCCAGGAAGTCCAAACTCAGGGCCTCACACTTGCTTAGTAGGTACTTTACCCACTGAGTCATCTCCCCAGCTCCATCACATACATTTTCTGCATTTATTACTATCTGGCCATCATTATACCCCTGCATTTCATGAGAGAATCCCCCATTCCCAGGACTCAAAGGAAGAGAAATCTGATTGGCCATCATATAATGCATATAGCTCACTAGAGAGCCTCATGGTCTCACCATGGTCCCAGTCGAGAGATCTATGGATGTACTAGAGCCTTGTGGGGAGATAGTAGCAGAGGCAATGCGAATCCTTGAGTTTAGGGGCTCCTGGTACGGGCTCATAAAGTCCCTGATGCCTGAGGCATCTATATCATAAAACGGAAGCACTCCTGAAAATCAATTGCATTCTATGATTTTCATTTGTTATTTGGTGTTGTTGTTGTTGTTGTTGTCGTTTATCAAAAAGGATTAGGTTGGAGTTGATGAAATACATTCTTGGTGTGAGACTGCATTCTTGGGGAGTTTGTGACAAATGACTTTAAAGAAGCTCTTGTGTATGGACTGCATTCTCTTCAGGGCATTGAGAATGTCACTCAGGAATGCTGTACGGAGGTGACTTGAACCAGCTGGGAAGAGGGTGTCCTATGCAAATATTGCTATGAGTATGAGAGACAGAAGATGCTCCTAAAACAGCCCTTCCTAGACAGGGAACCCATGACATGCTCTTTATAAGAGAGGGTCTGCTGTGTGGCTCAGAACACAGTGAGCATGAGTTACTTCACATGTTTGAGAGGAGAGCTGTGCTCAGACTGCTGAGAGTGGAGAGGGACCTGCAGGTGACTGGAGACTGTACAGACAGCAGGTAAAAAGTCAACTGTGCAAGGCTTCAAGATGCAGCTTCAAACCCAGGGCAGGGACTATTTATCCAAGCTGTGGGTCTAGACAAGGCTGCGGCAGCCTCCTGTGAAGAATGACAGGATGGACAGCTTTCTTTCTAGCCCAGCGACATGTAGGTCCCACTATGCAGGTGTCTTCCAGGACAGTCCTGAGCTTTGTGTGATTTCTCACCTTCTCCAGGGGACATTTAGCAATAGCACAGTTTGTAGTGTCAACAGGGGTAAAGGTTCTATGGGTGTATAGAGAGTATGAGTTAAAGATACAACCAGACACCCTAATATACATAGGTGAGGGGTGTGTGTGGAGATCACCCAGTAGCAAAGTGCTTGCTGTGACACCATGAGGATCTGAGTTTAAGCCCCGACACCTATGGAAAAGGAAGCATGGTAGCACATACCTATAGTCCCAGTGCTGGAGAATCAGAGAGAAGAGGGTTCCTGAGATGTTTTGGCCAGCCAACACAGCCACATGCATGTATTTGAAGATCAGTATAATGCCTTGTAACACAAATTAAGGTAGAGTGTGATGGGGGAGATGGGAGACAGACAACCATGACCTTTGGCCTACACACACACACACACACACACACACACACACACACACACACACACGGACCTGCACACAGATGGATATACAGTCAACATACTTATGACAGAGTATATCGGCTCAACATAGGGACCTGCACCAGGTGTAGGGAAGATCCTGTGATGAGTCCATGTCAGCTAATTAATGTCCTGTTACCGGGGCAATGGATTAAAAAATATTTTTAAGATAATCTGAAAATTAGGATATTTATGTGCAATATCATGAACTTAAGATGTGCTGGCATTCTTAAAAGAAAAATAAAACATCCCAGAAATCAAGAAAAGCGGGGCTTCCTGTCTTTGGGATGTCATGTATTGCAACTACTTTAGTTGCAAATGGTAATTAATGAGTAATTAATGAGTGTGGTTTAGCTGAAGGTGGGGATTTCTCCATCTGCATCTAGTTATCTGAACCAGAGCTCAGCAAGTCAAGGATAACCCTGTTGTGTCAATACATCTGTGGTGAAGTGGATAAATCATTACATGAAATACTATGTTATTGCAAAGGTCCAAGTTTAGAGACAGGTCCTAACTCTGGGTCCCAAGATCGTTGAAAAGGGAGGAGGGAAGATTTGGAAGAGAGTGCCAGATGCGCTCTCAGAGGGTATCCCAGATATGCTTCACCAGCAGCTAGTCTGGGATGCATCATCTTGGATCTGAGACTTGAAATGACAAGACACATGAGGGATCTGTGGCATCTCAACCGTGAGGCGAGTGCTACTTGTTCATCCGTTTGTGCGGGAGGAACACAGAGCACTCTCCTGCCAGCAGCAGTGGGCACCTCACAGTTTCACAAGGAGCCTGTAGCTAGAGCATGATGCTGCCTCCACATGGCACAGAGCTGATCAGGGGATCACTGGGGTGCTGGCACATGGTGGTGTTATAACATTGTAAGGTCAGAAACCAAGTTACTATTATGTACTAACATGGACTAGTGGTGTTAAGGGTATAGGAGATGGCTCTGTTGGTAAAATGCTTGCAGCACAAGCAGGAGAACTTGAGCCTGATCTGTAGAACCAACATCAAACAAACAAACAAACAAACAAACAAACCACAGCCCAGATGTGATAGCACTCACTCTCATAGACCCAGTCCTATGAGAGGCAGGCAGATCCATGGGACATGTTGGCCAGGCATCCTAGCCAACAGTGAGCTCATGTTAGTGAGAGACCCTGTCTCAAAAGGCAAGGTGGATAATCTTGAGGAACAATACCTGTGGTCAGCCTCTAGTCCCTTAATATATAGATACTTCCCCACACAGAGACATGCAACAATAAAATAAAGTAATAAAAAATAAATTATAACAAAGCCTTGGGCTAAGGATGGCTACAGGCTCCTACCAAGCCTGTTCAGGTGCTAAGAAGTCTGACTCCCCTTAGTGATCTGTCTAGCATGCCTGCTGCTGGAGGTTACAACAGAGCAACTTCGCATCAGCTTCCAGGAGATTCTTTTCCTGTTAATTATCATGTTTGGACTGGCAGGATTTCTCTGCGCCCACTACGAGCATCCTTATGGTGGTGCCGTCTGGGTAGAGAGAGGGCATGGCTAAGGTTGCAAGCTCCTGACTGTCCGTCGCTGGGCGGCTTGAGCAGGCTCTGCAGTTTTCGGTGTAATGATAGTTTGAGTTACATACAGGATGTAATTACCAACACTTATTTGCAACAGAAGAAGCCCATGTGCTTTCTTTTCCATTAATATGACACTGCCCTTTGCGGAATGCACAAACCACCCTTTCCTCAGAGCTCAGCTGAAACCTTACTCCCCCTTAGGCTCCTCAGCCAGCATCTTCCCCTGGTGTTCCATAGTTCCCATGTCGGCACCATGGTCTGTCTGCTCTCTGTCATCTGCTCTGTGACAAGCTCCTCGGAGGAAAGACTGTTCTCCTACTTTTTCTTCCTCTCTGCAAAACTATCAGTGCTTCTTGTGTGATTCTCACTCCCACTTTATAGCCTGGTGTCCTCTATTAGAAGAGTTCACAGTTGTGGGACTCTGAGGGACAGGGCATGCTTAATGCTAAATTGCTTCCCTGCAATTAACACTTTGGAGAAAAGCCAACAGGAGGAGCAGAGTAAAAGGTGGCCAAAGAGTGAGTTGGAAGACATAGCTTGGGGTGAGGGGTGGCTGACCCTCCTGCTATGGAAGCAGTGTAGCAGGAGGGCTGCCTTCCCTTGGGGGAGAATCTGCTCCCACAGGTGCAGCTCCCTCCCAAAGGAAGGACAGTTAGTGATGTCAGTCATATTCCTTGCAAACTAGCCAACCTGAAAATTAGCCTAACTGCCTCCAGGGTGGCAAAGGAGCAAGGCCTGTCCGTTCCATTTTGGAAAGCCACAAGAGGAATGGGAATATGTATTCCCTCTTAGTGGTTATTTTAAGTGATAATAACTTCAAGATTTGAACACAGCTCTTTTAAACCTTTCCCCACACTAACAGCGCCATCAGTGTTGTTTATGGGTCACTGTGGCATGCTTGCTCAAGCAGGGTTAGCATCTTGGCATCTTAGTCTCTTACCTTTCACTTGCTGGTCCACAGGAGGGAACTCCATGTCCCCCAGCCTGCCACTAGTATTTAACCAGGAATGTCTGTGGACCCGGAGACTAGGGGGAAAGACAACATCTGTCTAGAAGCTT
Source organism: Mus minutoides (assembly GCA_902729485.2). Taxonomy (NCBI): domain Eukaryota; kingdom Metazoa; phylum Chordata; class Mammalia; order Rodentia; family Muridae; genus Mus; species Mus minutoides. Next base: position 1,910,549 of record LR749533.1, read on the forward strand.
AGTTAGGTCAATTCAGGGGGAAAATATCCAAAGGCAGTTCTAGAACTTTCTGAGAAGAGAGCAGCCTTATATGGCTAATAGCTTAGCATGAGTTATAGCCCCAGCAGAGAGATTGATGTTGGCTGCAAAGTGTGCAGGAAGGAAGGGATCTACAACCCAGAAAGGAAAGGTTTGGAGCTGAGACAAGCCTGGAACCAGTTTCCCTCAGTGTTTAGGGATTGCTGGCCATATACCACTGACCATGCTTGTTGGGTATTAATCTGTTTCTCTCTCTCTCTCTCTCTCTCTCTCTCTCTCTCTCTCTCTCTCTCTCTCTCATTCTCTCTGTCTGTCTCTCTGCCTGCCCCCTGCCTCAGTGTGTATGTGTGTGTGTATGTGCATGTGTGTAAGCATGTGTGAACCTGTGTGTGACATGTGTGAACATGGTAGCATGTGTGTGTTTGTGTGAACATGTGTGAGGATGTGTTTGTGACGTGTGTGTGAGAGAGTATATGTTAACATGTGTGTGTGAACCTGTGTGTTTGTGCATGTGTACATGCATGTATGTGAGCATGTGTGAGCAAGTGTACGTGTGAGCATATGTTAGCGTGTGTGTGTGTGTGTGTGTGTGTGTGTGTGTGTGAACATGTGTGTAAGCATGTATTTGTGTGAGCATGCATGTGTGTGAGCAGAGATTGGTATCAGGTGTCTTCCTCTACTGCTATCCACCTAAGTTTTCAAGGCAGGTCTCTCAGTGCGCTTACAGCTCACTGACTAACCTGGCCAGTCAGTGAGCTCCAAAGACCTTCCTGTCTCTACTCCAGCAGTGCTCTAATTATAGGCACACAATGCTGCTCTGGGCTTCCTCACAGGGCCTGGGGACCTAAACTCAGGCCTTCAGGCTTTCTTGGGAAGCATTTTCCAGACTAAGCCATCTCCATAGCCACAAACAATTGCCTGCTTTCTTGTGCATCATAGAGGAAACCTTTCCCCTACATCTGTGTATTTTCTGTAAAAACACATTGGAAACAATGAAAGGTCAAGTCCTTCGTGACCCCTTACTCAGTGTGGACTGCAGGCTGCCTCCTTTTCCTGATTTCTGTTTCTATGAATAACCTGTGGAGTATGCAACATGCAGATGACACTTTTGACATGCAGATGGAAATCAGAGTTGTAGACCACACTGGGTTTTGCTTATCAACTGCCTCCCAACAGCTTGGTAAGGGATACGGCTCTCTATCCCTTTCAGCTACCTGTTGTGTACAACCTGATCCTACAACTCTCCTCATGCCATGCAGGTTGTGAGCACTACCCAACCTGGAACACTCTCACTGGGGTAAAAGATGTTACACTTCTAAAAGCAAGCGTAGAGGAAGAAAACACAAACAAGGTTTGGCCAGCACGCTAAGGGTGTAAAACACTGGCTTTGGAGTCACCGGAACGTGGCTGGTTCTGCCATTGACTAATCCATCGGCCTTTGGCGATTCAGGGAACAGCTGTGACTCAGTTTCTTACTGCAAAACAGGATATTACTACTTCACTTCTGATGAAAGGGAAGTGTGCAAAGGTTGTTTTCACTGTCCTGCCCTCTGCACCTCTGACTGACAGACCCACTGGGCTGCTCAGAATTCCTGCCTGTTCCCCCAGCATAAACCTCTTAACTGATGTCTTGATTTTACCCCTTCCTTAAGTGTGGAAAAATAGATTTTGTATGAATGGAAAATAAATATCTAATGAATTTTTTAACCAGATAAATACATATATGAATGAGTGAATGAATGAATGAATGAATGAATAAATAAGTAAAGCTGTTTTATTTGGCTGATTTTTTCCTATAACATTATCATATTTTTAAAAATAAGTCATACTTCAAATTGACAAAATAACAATTGTGTGTGTTTATGTGACATGATGTGGTATTTTATGTATATTCACACTGTGGAATGATCAAGTCCAGCCGATTAACACATCTATCACTTTAGCTCCTGAGCATTTCCTTGCTGTGCCAAAAGTACTTGCAGTCCAGTTTCAGTAGTTGTAGAATACAGTCACTATGCCTGTCAGGTAAGGATGGAAGCTTAGTCCTCAGAGACATGCTGGCTGCACCTTTGCCCTTTCTCCAGCCATTTCACCTCTCCTTCCACATCAGATCACCCCAAGATCAGCCCATCTATATAAGCATGTGTGGTGCTTCTGCCAGTCACATGCTGAACCGAAACTTCTACCCCATCACCTCTCTGTCTCTCTGTGTCACTTCTGCTACAGCTAAACTTAGTTTCAATGTCAAAGAGACTTGTCATCCAAATCACCTTTTTGATGATAGCTTAGATGTACTCCCTATGTTGTTAGGGAATAATGTTTGAATGTGGGTCCCAGGAGAGTGCTCGGTCCTCACTCTGTCAGAATCTGAAAAGAGTGAGTTAGACATGGACATTCGGAAGCCTTCAGAAGGAGGCTGAGTTAAACCCTAGGGAATGTGCAGCACCCAGGAGATTCTGCTGCAGGGACCCTAGCAACACTCCCAAACCTCTGAGAGAGTAACTGGCAATTCCAAAAGTAATCCGGAGATTCAGAAACCTTGACATTTTTAAATGAGTGTTTCACAGAAAGGATCATAATGCAAAGCTGTGGAGACAAGTGAATGGATGTATGTCCATGTCTCACTTTCTTAAAACCCAGCAGGCCACCACAAGCCTCTCCAGGGAAGGAATTCGGGGAAGAAAGATAGTGTATGTTAAAATGACCACAGCCTAGAAGAGCACAGTAGAAGCAATGGCGGATGCCCGTGTGGTATTGATATCCCAATTCCTGCTTATGAAGCTAAATGAAAGGACGCTAACTTCACACAGCTGCTCCAATAGTTGATATTTGATATTTTCTCACACACAATGTACAAAGGATGTGCTCTCTGCACACCCAGGCAGAGGTCGTTGTGTGAGTTCATTTCAATCTGTCACTCACTCGAAAACAAAACCACTGTCAGCCCAAATACTTTCCTCAGCTAGCCAGGATCGAGTTTAGGCAGAGCTGGGTAGAGAAAATTATACAGAAGACCAGTTCATTGTCTGGGTTTGAAAATTTAGGGAGAGGAAAATCTCAATATTTGGTCTCTTCTCTCTCCTCACCTTTTCAAGTGTGTATTTGTATATGGCATGTTAAAGACCTTGGGTGCGACAATGTGTAACACTGTATTATGTGTGTGTACATTTAACACTGCATTGTGTGTGCATGTAACACTGCATTATGTGTGTGCGTGTAACACTGCATTATGTATGTGTGTGTAACACTGTATTATGTATGTGCATGTATGCATGTAACACTGTTATTATGTTTGTGCATGTAACACTGCATCATGTGTGTGTATCCACTTTCATTTTTCTTTCCCTCTTCTTCACTCTTCTCACCTCCTCCTTGCTGCCCCCTCCACCATCTCCACCCCACTTCTGGTTATCACATGAACCTGAACACATGCACATGCACATAGATGTACGAGTACACACATACACACAAACATGCATACACAATACATGTATACACATACATATATGCTCATAACACAGATACAAACACATACATACAAATAACAAGAACATGATAGGCATACATATATATGTACACACATATAGTACACATACACACACACACACACACACACACACACAAAAGGTGAGAATTGACTTGATTCTCTGAGAGTTCTTTACAGTGCTGTGTCTTTTGGACTCTTTTAAAACTAGATCCCACATGGATTATAAAAAAAAAAAGAAAAAGGAAACAAAACACAATACCCAAGCAAACAACCAAACCTGCACCTAACACATAAAGTTGACACCAAGAATTTAGACACCCATTGCTAAGATCATTTGCCATCTCCAGTTTCCTCCCAAAGGAGTGGGATTAAGCTGAGGGTTCTGGCTATTGGAACTGGCTAGAAGTTGTGAGCAAGAAAAAAAAAAGCCATATGGATCAGTGAGGAATTGAACCCAAGCTTCATATTAGCCTCTGAGTAAAATAGTTTCTAATCATACTTAATCTTGCTTGGATGTATTCAGGGAATCTTGAAGTACCACCTGCGCAGAAATCTCCAAGGCCTTGGGATGTGCTGGGTAGGCAAAGCCTGCATTCCCCCCTGTGGACCTGGGGTTTGATGTGTAGACAGAATGCGTGCTTTTGAGATGTGCTGGGTAGGCAAAGCCTACAATTCCCCTCCAGACCTGGGGGTTGATGTGTAGACAGAATGTCCAATTCTGCAACTGGCTGAGCCAGAAGAGGATTTAATATTACATTCAGAGGGGTACTCAAATTGTCAAGAAACCTTTAGTAAAATAACACTGCAAATCACACTCAGCAAAACCAGCTGGCAGAGTCCACATGATGGAATTGAGGAACAGAGCAGATAGGACTCACCGCTGGTAACATGGTTTCAGGGTTCACACACTGGGTGGTTTTGCTATTTACAAGACAGCCAATTTCCACCCTGCCCCTCTGCTTTGGGTTTGACACAAGTCCAAGTCCTCAATCGGACTTCGTCTGTCTGTGGTCTAGTTCAGATTAGATTTTGTCACCACTCTTCATGGCAGACGGGAATCCAGCAGCTGGGCAAAGAGGAAGGAGGGAGGGAAAGATGGAGCTATGTCAGGTGAGGCGGAACACACCCAGTCTCAGTTGTGGAGACCACAGCAGCCAGAGGTGCACAGTCTAACAGCATCCAGTCTAACAGATCAGTGTCCAGGAAGAGAGCATCTCAGAGTCCTGGAGCATTTGTTCTAGATGTGTGCAAGTGTGGTGCAGTAAAGCACTGCTATTATGAACTCACGCTGAAAAGGTTCAACAGATAGTAACAAATAAAATAAGCAGATTTCAGAAACTGATGGGCTTCTGGTCTTCAGTGATTTTCATGTAACTTCAGACATGGTTTAACAGAAGACTGTCAAACAGGTGAGTCAACAGTAAAACAAACTTGGCCAAACACTAATATTCTGTCAGTGCTGAAATAGTCAGTCACACAGCTGCTTCTTTTATTTTAAATGCTGCCCATCCACAAATGGAGACATCAGGGAATGAACATTTTTGAATACTTATAATTCATTAGATATTTATTTTCCATTCATACAAAATCTATTTTTAAGTGTTCATTAAGAGGTTAAATTTCCCCCCCTCCTTCTCTTCCTCCTTCCCTCTCTTCCTCTGTCTCTCTCTGTGTATGAGTGTTGAGAGAGAATCTCAGGTAGCCCAGGCTAACCTTAAATTCACCACATAGCTAAGGTGGCTCTAATGTTCTGATCTCCTGTTTCTACCCTTCCTAAGTACTGGTATCTCAGGTGTGTAACAGAATGTATAGCTTTCTGCTTATTAATTTCAACTGAAGGCAAACGAAGCCATGTGAAGTCAACCAAGGATGCATTTATCGTGTCCTTTTAACTGTAGAGAGAAGATTCTGATGAACAGAGAAAACCTCTCTTTTATTTTAGAGACTCAACTAGAAACACTGGTTACCCCAGCGTTCATCTGGAGGGAAGTTGAAGCCTCCTTTTTCTAGCCAGAGATATACAGCAAGACTCTGACTTAAACCAAATAGAAATGGGTGGCAGAAAGAAACACGACCAATTAAGTCATGGGGACAGAGTGTCCCTAGGTAAGAGTAGCTCCATATTTACACACCTGGTATGATGGCATTATGTGGATGTTTATAAACTTAAAAGAAAAAAGACCCAACATGACCCTATTTGTGCACTTCAGCTCTCACATAGCCACTGCTGAACAGTCTACAACCGTCCACAATACTCTGCAAGACACCACTTGGCCAAGGGCAAGGAGAGAACACTAGGGCCTGCAGGAGTTCCATTTTTTTCTTTGTTCAAGGTTAAACTATTGACTTGTGAGTGATTATGTCATCTATGAGAGACCAATGAACCTTGATTGTACTCATGACATTGACTTCTGATCCCAGGAAGCCTTGAGGGAGAGAAGCTCTCATTGGAGAAGAATTCAGAGAAGAAAAAGGAGGCAGATCAAACCACACCAAGTAGAAGTGGACAGGATGCAGCAGCTGCAGAGATCACACACAGAGTGAATGGAGGTCTGTGGGACTCTTGCTAGTTATCTGCTAACTTAGCCCAGGTGCCCATTCATGGTTGGCCAATGTGCTATCACCCCAGAGACAAGGTGTCACCAATACTGATACTCTTCATTGGTCATGATCCAACAACCCAAGATGAAGGTGTAAACACATCTTTCTGGAGACTTTAGCGTAGGTCTCAGTCAATCCTGATACTTAGATTCTGAGGAGCAAGTGTGCAACAGAGTTCATCTGCATTCTACTTCAAAGCCCTAAGTAAGAGATCGTAAAGACATTGGGCAAGAAGGGGCAAGGAGATGGCTGGGGAAGTAGGTGTCTCAGGCTACACTATGAAGTGATGCAACCAACTGTGTGTGTGAGTGCACGTGTGTGTGTGTGTGTGTGTGTGCGCGCGTGCATGCATGTGTGTATATGTGTTGCTGAGTGTGGCTTTCTGTCCACTAAGATTAAGTACTAGGAAGGTCCTCAGAGGCATACCACAGGCACATGGACCCTGCTTTTGCTGAAAAGTAGTGACATCTTACTGGGGTCCACACAGAAATAAAAGCAGGGTGAAGCTGGCTTCTCTGCCACCTTTCTGTGGCTCCTCCTTTTGGGGCCAGATTCCTGTCAGTTTTACACATTTGTTGGTCACTAAGAATAGCTTCTGCCTAATAGCTCATTCCTATTTAAGGCTAAAACACACAAAGACAGTGCTAAACCTGCTGTTAACCTGGATTCCAGAAGACCATCCTCATAGGACAGTCTGTCCCCTGGATAGGCACGATCATCTTTGTTGGGGAGGTTGTAGCCAGAAACAGGTCCCACTGCAAGAACCAAACTGTCCCCTCCTGCCCTCCCATCATGCTGAGAAGGCAGGGACAGTCCACAGTCCATCAACTCCCTTCACACAATCAGTACTGAGCCAATGTCTAGCCAGGCCTTCTGCTGTTTGATTTCACACCCCTGTCCTCAGTCTCAAGTTAAAGCTCTTTAAGCCTAAAGCTCATGTCAATGCTCGAGGGTGAACTTGGGCTTATCTTCACTCATTTCTTCTAAAATATACTGAATCTTCTTTGTTTGCTTTTCACTCTTTTTCCTCTTTCATTGGCACATTGAGATGGATGGTAGAGCCTTGCCTGCTGAGGGCTTCAGGAGGGCAGGACTTTGGTTCTAAAACTCCAGGGGTGAAGATTTCTTGTTGTGAAACAATGAGCATCAGTCGATACAATGAGTAGGCAGCTAAATGAAGATTCAGAGCTAAGGAAGAAAGGGCAAACAGGGATGGATCTGGTGGCCGCCAGCATCTGATTCCAGTATGGAGAGGCTAAGCAGTGTGGGGGGCAGGGGCTGGAGAGACGGCTCAGTGGTTTCAAGCCCATGGTAGGAGCCGGGCTTTCACCACCCATGGAAGTAGTCAAGGGAGAGATGTCCTTTAGCTTCTGTGACACGCAAACACACATCATTTAAAAATTATCAAAGAAATGGATGAGGTTACCAGCCCTTAAACTTGGAGTTAGAGTCCACACAACACTGCATTATGGGTGATAAAGAATTCTTGGGCTTCTTTGTGGACTAAATTTTACATACAACAGAGAATATACTTGCAAACAGGCATAAACCACATTTCTGAGACTAAATCCTCTTCCTGTGGGGAACTGGCATCATGGCATAGGATTCACACAGGTAGAACCCTTGAGCACACTGGAAGAATTTCATTTATTTAAGTGATCTTAACTCTTACTAAAGGATAGGCTATTGTTCTAGAGAGCTTAGAATGAGGTAGACAATCTCCTAAAATCTCAAAACTTGATATCTACTGAGTTTTCTCATTTTCTATAGCTGGTAGCATATGTCAGATTTAGCTTACAGTCTATCTTTCCTCTGCTTAATGAGAAAAAAGAGGGAAGAATAATAAAAAGAAATGGTGATAATAAATTTTAGCTTTCTAAATTACTAGACACAAACCTTGTTTATCTAAAAGTATTATCATATATAACGAGTTTTAAAGGTTAACTCACTGAGATTTCATCCTGTCATCTTGACAAGATCTACTCTCTTAGGAGACAAGCCTCTTGGCTTGCTGGTGAGGGATCATCTAGGTTAATTGGCCTGGGAAGGTACACAGTAACCTGGGCAGCACCATTGTCATAGGCAGGGGCGGGGGTGTCCAGACTGAAGCAGAAGTAATCTGAGCACTAGAATCCATCTCTCTCTGCTGCATGTCTGTAGACTTGCCGTGATGTGATTCCTCTGCCATGATAGCACAGCTGTGATTCCATGCCAAGCTGTAACCTGGAACTGGGAATCAAAATGAACTCCTCTCTTTCTTCTTCTTTTCTTTTCTTTTCTTTTCTTTTCTTTTCTTTTCTTTTCTTTTCTTTCTTTCTTTCTTTCTTTCTTTCTTTCTTTTTTTCTTCTTCTTTTCTTCTTCTTCTTCCTTTTTTGATTTTTTATTAGATATTTTCTTTTTTTTAAATTGGTATTTTTTCCAATTTTTATTAGATATTTTCTTCATTTACATTTCAAATGCTTCTTAAGTTGCTTGCATCAGACATTTTGTAGCAGCAACAAGATGAATTCATAATGCACTAATAACCATCAATTTACTAATTTAATATCAAAGTAGTCAACATTTTTATGGACTTTCAACATTTATATTTCTGGCATTTATGAGAAATAGGATTCAACCAAAAATACTTCAGGGAAAATGGCTTATAAAGGTCAGCATTGTGCCCATGACCAGAGTTACTATCATTTCTAGAAAACAATACCTCAATGAAATGGGCAAAGATTCAACATTCATCACATACATATCTTGCCACAAAGAATTTTCTAGAATCTGCCCTAGTGAGTTGTGTTAAAGTCAGCGATTTGTACATTCTGTGGCTGTATTATTTTTTTCTAAGTCAGCTTCCAGACTTCCAACAACTGAATGTTCGCCAGCACTGAGTCAAATTTTCCTACCTTCCGAATAAGTGTGCTTCTTGATTTCTGTGTATTTCCTCATACACAGGGCTAGTCTGTGTCACATGTTGGGATCAGAGAATTTAAAAAGGCTCTTGTCTGTGTTCAGCCTGTTTTTAGCAGTACTTGTACCTTTTGATCCAATCTGACCTGATGTCTCCCTTCTTACACAAGCCCACTATTCCTGAGACCTGTAACATCCTACCCTGGAAGAGACGACTACTGCCCCTTGGCCTCCTTGCCCACTCCAATGGAGGAGAGAGTCTACTCCCTCAAATGGAGATGCTTTCTGGCTCCTATAGCATCCCCTGAACCCCAAGGTTATTTCATATAGATGTTGCTACATAATTCTTCCCTGATCCTCATCCTGGACAACCTTGTGAATTTTAGTAGAACACTTCTAGCAAGGAAATTAACTCACTTAACAATAGTAGGACATGAAAAATTTGCTTTAGAATTCTCAGGCTGGTAATTTATCACAGGCTGGATTTGCTTCAGTTTTCAGACTCTGGTAATTTATCACAGGCTAGGTAGTATTATATATGGGTGACTCCAGGTTCTTATGGGACCTCATTTAGTGATTTAGAGATATAGTGGTTTTAGTTAAATCCTTTCAATCAGTTGTCAGGATCTATTAGCTGAGTATTAGCTCATTAATTTTTGTGAGTGTTTTACTTATTGATTTGGTTATTAAGTCAACTATATATTGAGGTCACTAGAAGAAGCTACTGTAAAATACTTTACTGATGCGATACAAAAACAGATACAGGGACTAGGGAGACAGGTCAATACATAAGAACACTTGGTGTGCAGGCTTAAGGATGATTTTGACCCCCTTGCACCCATGTAAAAGCAAGGAATATCCTCAAATGCACTCATAACTCCAGTGTTGGGTGTGTGTGTGGGGGATAATGGTGGGGCTTGCTGGCTGGTAGCCTAGCTGTAGGCCCAGAGAGTGACTGTTTCAAGGGATTGAGGAAAGTGATGGAGGTGGACATGTGACATCCTCCACTGCCTCTGTGCAACCTGCACACACGTGCATACACATGTGCACATACACACACTTCATGTATGTTCTCTTCAGAGGAAGATGACTTAAGAACACAAACTCTGAATTAGAATAACAATGACATTTAATTATGATGATCTATGTGACACACTCAGTGGCACTGATGGCAGGTAGTCTACTGGGGTGGAACCATCTCACTCTTTGGAGAAAGCAGACAGAAATGACCCTAGAACAGAGTAACTTCCCTCCTGTGCACAAATAAATAAATAAATAAAATCAAAGACTGATGGTCAAATAGGCTTTAGTAAGGGGCCAAAGGTGTAAAACATCTGTTTAAAAAGAAATATTTAGTTTGCTGGCTTTCAATGTCTGGTAGTCTTAGGTGCTTCTCCTTACTGCCTGACACTGCCTGACACTGGTGTTGTTGCTGAGGTAAAGGGCCTGTGATGCTGGCATTGTTGCTAAGAGGCCTGCGATGCTGGTGTTGTTGCTAAGAGGACTGTGATGCTGGTGCTGTTGTTGAGGTAAAGGGCTGTGATGTTGCTAAGATAGAGGACTGTGATGCTGGTGTTGTTGCTAAGATAAAGGGCTGTGATGCTGGTGTTGTTGCTGAGGTAAAGGGCCTGTGATGTTGTTGCTAAGATAAAGGACCTATGATGCTGGTGCTGTTACTAAGGTAAAGGGCTGTGATGCTGGTGTTGTTGCTAAGAGGCCTCTGATGCTGGTGCTGTTACTAAAATAAAGGGCCTATAATGCTGGTGCTGTTACTAGGGTAAAGGGCTGTGATGCTAGTGTTGTTAAAAAGCCTGTGATGCCTGTAGTTTATAAGTGGCCTACAGTTGCTTGGCTCACTGGTTTTCTGTGTTTTGTCAGCAATCTTTGGGACAAAGCAGAGCTGTTTAATGGCATTGAGAGCTTTGACCCAACTTTTCATCTCATTCATATATATATATATATATATATATATATATATATATATATATATATACACACACACACCCTACCTTGGAATTTATTATACAAAATTCTCTTTTTTCAGCAAACAGTGCTTTTGTCTTTACTGTTTAAATACAGGATTTTTTTTAACTTAATCCAATCTAATTGTAAAACTATATTAAAACATTTAAAAGCAGTTAAAACTATGGATACCCGACTCTGCAGTATACCAACCCCAGGAAAAGTGCTAAGTTGGCTCCTTGAACTCTGGCATGAGTCAGCACTTAGCTAAGGGACAGGACTTTAAATCAGCACTGATTCTAAATGACAAAAAATGTCTAAGCAGGTCACTGTCAGCTCTGTCTCAGGGGGTCTGTGACTTTTTCAGCTTTGCCAGACAACAAGAGACTGGTTCAGTTATATACTCAACATTCCTTACAAAAAATCTGAGTGTTTCCATTTTAGTGTGGACTAGTATGTGGAGACAAACTGGCACTCACTGAGTATCCAGAGATTGTGTGTTTGTTCCTTTTGTACAGCCTTCTTTGCTGTTTCTTGGATGTAGATAACTCACATGGGCTCTGGCTAGCTTAAGGGGAAAGTGGACCTTTTTAGGGCACACTCAGTGACTTACCAGTTAACTTTTCACTGGCGTTCAAGTTAATATCAGGTCTTCAGCTGCAGATGCCTCAATCAGGGTGAAGAATTAATTAAAGATAACAGCTTGAGTGTTTGCCTGTGGACACCACCCTGGGTTTTGTAGGGGTTTATCACTGTGCAGTGAAGATCACATAAACATGCCTCATCACACAGAGTACCAGCATTGTTTTATAGTCTACAAATCATTTCTCTGTCACACATGAGGAAACTGAGTGCTAGTGGGCTAGGCTGTGTGTCTAAAGGCCCCACCTAGAATGTAGCTGGCTTAGGATACTAAGGTAAGCCAGAATGTGTACCTGAGCTGCTGCCCCTATGAGGGAGCACTGGGCCACAGCAGCCTGAAGAAGCAGAGGCCAGTGTTAAAAGGCCCAAGGCTGAATCTCACATGAGAAACTCAAGTCTATTTAATAAACTCCAACATGTCCCTTCCTATCCAGGGTTACTGACATGCGAAATACTAGGCAGTCTCACTCACGTGGGGTTGGGGGTCTTTTCCACCCAAGAATGGTAGTGTCAGATTTGTAATTTGAAAATAGTTGTACCTGTCAAGAAGGCCAAACTGATTGGCTTGCTTCCAGTCTTTTATGAGACTCCGTGGGGTTCACATCTCTAGGATGGCGGCTTACCTTTGCAGTAGGAAGTGCCTGATTATATCATTTTCTTGGTGCTTGCCACCTGAGGTGGTCTCAGTTCTTTTGATGACCAAACAAAAACGACAATGCATTTAGTTGGAAATATACCTTAAGTACCACCCAACACCATTAGCTAGTTGAGCTTAAAGAATCGCTATACACACATCAGACTTCACAAATGGACTATCAGGTATCTTTAAGGGACACCCCACAGAAAAGGTAAAGCAATAATCCCAAGTGGAGTAGCATGGGACCTGGTCAGTGTTCCTCAGTCTTCATATGCTGACAGAGCTAACTCATTCTAAGAGAACATCTACTTTGTATAGACAACAAAGCTGGAAACCCAATCAGAAAAAAGACACAGCCTCCTACGGTAGTTGGGTAAGGCAGACTCAAGACTAGATACTCTCCTGGCATTTCTGCTTTGTCTGGACCTCAGCAACAGTGATCTATAACCCATACTAACCTAAGGCCAATCTGAGTGATGTGTGACAGCTCCCTGACATTTAATTTGGAAACAAAGTGTCAAGTGAACTTAAATACTGGGCCCAGACCTACTGGCTTCTGTCTGAATTCAAAACTCTTCTCACTTTTCCCATGTAGCAGCAATTCAGACTAATGGCTTGCTTACTCTGAATTCTACTTACGTTTCTATGATAACTAAGGAGTTATAAGATTCTTAGTAAATACTGTCACTATTTAAGGGGGAGTGTTCATAAAACACAATCATTCATGGTTTGAGAAAGAAATAATTTTTTTTAAGAAAGCGTATTTTTAAAGAATGGTGAAATATGCCTTTCCCAACACACAGGAGACAAAGGCATGTAGATAACTCTGATTTTGAAGCAGGACTACACAGTGAGGACCTGACCTTTAAAAAACAAAAACATGACAATCAAGCAACTTTTTGGAGTTCCTTTTATTATACTGAGAAATCCCAGAAAAATACAAAGCCCCATGAAGCAGAAGCAGGACGTGAGCACAGCATCCCTCCCGTGGGTTCAAACTATCCATGATTTCATGCTCGAGCACACTGCTCATCAATTATGAGCATCCAGATTTATCCCTTATGTCTGGTATTTGATTAAATAGATGTGTAGATTTCTGTTATTATTTTTTTTACTAGATATTGGATTATGAAACATGATCTTGAGCCTTTGAAGAACGGCAGAAAGCAAGCCTGGGCCACACATTCCAGTTCACCCGGGCAGCTTCTCCAAGCCTGGCCAGCTAGTGGTGTTCACTTTTGGTAAATCTATGGAAACACATGGGGTCACGTGTGGAGAAGTGGGCAGGTTAGTCAGAACAATGGCCACGCCAATGTGTTTGCCCATTCTACTTAGAATCAAGTAACTGCATGGCTACACAGTGGTTGCTCCCTCCACATCACCTTGAGGTGGTCACAAGGTAATCCTTTACCAAATACAGTGTCATCAGGTCACCGGATGCTGTATAGGCTTACCTGATGCACTCTGGATAACACACCACTTTTCCATGACTTTGGGTCATAGACATTGCTACTCATGATAAAATAGCAGAGAGTAAGGTAGATCCGTTGATGGGTCTGTAGAAACTGCTGTGGCTTATTCTGGAACTGGAAACCACTTTCCAGTTTAAACAGAAAACAAGAGCACTTGTCTAAGTCACAGCATCTAACTTAGAAATCTAGTGACCGACACAATGGCCAGGGCAAGGCAGCCCATCACATTCCCTTTATTCAATGCCACCAGGCTCCACAGCCATTAGAGCACTCGCTGCTTCTAGGTGCAGGAGACAAACAGCTTCAGAGTGGGCAGGCTTAACGACCGATGGATCTGCTGTGTCTCTACTCAATGTCAACAGGCTCTGTAGCTATTAGAGCACTCAGCTGCTTCTGGGCGCAGGAGAGGAACAGCTCCAGGCTGGACAGGCTACGCTGGCGGGTGACTTGATCGAGCTGTTGATTGTTTAGAAAGGAGGGAGAGAGAGAGAGAGAAAAACATCAGTTGGGAGAATTCCAGTAGGACACCAGGGAAAACTCTAGGAGCTTTCTGGTAGAAAGGACTTGAAACCCAGTGGGATTTCCAAACCTCTGCCTATATATTCAAGGTTGTTCACCTGTTATCCAGGATTACAGGGTGACACTGTACTCTCATGGCTGACTGTGGTTTGCAGTTACTGGAGAAGTTGTATGTAGAAAATCAGAATGATTTTTAGAAAATATGAGTACAAACATGTTGGTTCTTAAAGACTAGACCAAACATCCTCAAAGATCCTACGAACACCAGAGATGCACAGGACACAAAGATTAGCCAATGTCATCACACTTCAATTCAGCACACTGTTGGGGGTGGAGAGGGCTATGCAAAATAACTGGGGCAGGGGGCTGGAGGTGGCTAGAGCGGAGAGGGGGCTGGAGGGCAGCTTGCCATTAGGGTTAAGGGCAGTGCTGTTTTTGCAGAGGACTACAGTTTGGTCCCCAGTACCCACATATAGACTTACAACTACTTTTAACTACTCTTCTGGGGACCTGGTGCCCTCCCTGGATTCTGACACTTGCCTCTACCACACAGACACTAACGTAAGTAACAATTAAATCGATCTTTAAGAAATATTTGATAATGTTGAAACCTGTGTGACCTATTCCCCCTGCTGAGAAATTTTAAATTAGGGTTATAGTGACAAAAATGAGGTTCGGCAAAGACAGTTATCTAATTTATCTGCTGAGAACATTCTGCATGATGATGATGATGTTACTAATGGTGCATAAAGGAATATGCTAATACTGAGAAAGAAGCCCAGGCCCACAATGAGAGTCTTCAAGAGAGAGCTGTGGAGTTCTATTTTATACATAAACCTGTCTTATACCCTTCCTATAAGCACCTCTGCATCCAAGTGAGAATTCTCTATTAAACTACACTTCAATAACCCATTGGAATTCAGGATCATTAACCAGAATACAAAACTTTCAAAAGAGTCAAATGACAAAGCATGAAATCTAACAAGACAGTTGTATATTGGGACTGGGCTGGACAAGACTCTCTTCAATCCTGAGACTTCTATGAATGTACAGCAGAGGTCCTGCTGGCCTTCCTCCCTCAGCCTTTCTTCTTCCTTTGTCATGTGATGCCTCTGGGTAGATATAAAAACAAACACTGTTGTACTCACAGGATTACACACAGGACACCCTTGATCCCAGGTGAGTGGACCCTTGTACCTTGAGAATGACTGCTCTTAGCTTCTAGAATTAGGTCTGGGCATGGTGGGCACTTGTCAAGTTTATGAGGGCGACTGAACTGATCTGTGCAGAGGTGCAGTCAGGGCCACAGCACCTACTGGGAATGGCTGATGTACAGTAAATTCCAAGACCAACAAGAGGTCCAGCCTCATCCACAGGTTGGGATGTTACAAAGCTGTTTTAGGATGTGGAAGGCATATTCTCTCCTCCTCCTCCTCCTCCTCCTCCTCCTCTTCCCCCTCCTCCTCCCCCGTCTCTGTTTTGTTGTCTCTGAAGCAATAAGGAAATTTAAAATCCAAGTGTATACCATTCAGATGAGAAGATGTTCATAACCACCTGGACAGACTTAGCATGTGGAACTTGTATGGTATATATGCTGTTTTAACAGGTGTGACAAAACTGCTTTCCAGAGTGTACCAGGTCACTGGTGCCAAGCATGAGGGACTGTGTCCCTACTCTGCTTTTTAAAGCAACTACATAGTTCCTACTGTATATTTACACTTTGACATATTTGTTAGATATTCTAGGAGGATGCACAGGCTCACATATGGTGGGTTTCCTTGACTGATTGATACGGGAGGACCCAGATCACTGTGGGTGGTGTTACCTGTGAGCAGTCAGTTCTGGGCTCTGAAAGAGAGCAGGCTGAGTAATCCATGAAGAACAGGCCAGTGAGCAGCACTCCTACCACCTCTACATCGGTTCCTGTTCCAGTGAGCAGCACTCCTACCACCTCTACATCGGTTCCTGTTCCAGTGAGCGACATTCCTACCACCTCTACATCGGTTCCTGTTCCAGTGAGCGACATTCCTACCACCTCTACATCGGTTCCTGTTCCAGTGAGCGACATTCCTACCACCTCTACATCGGTTCCTGTTCCAGGTTCTTCACCTCCCTCAGTAACGGCCTATGGAGAAGCTCTAACCTGAAATAAATCTTTTCCTCCCCAACCTGCCTTCACTATATATTGCTTTATCCACAGCAATGGAGACTCTAACAAAGACACACAGAGTCCAGCTTGTAGCAACTGCTTAGGCCACTGACTGCTATCTGCATGGTGACCTGTGACCTCTCTGCACATGTGTAGACACCTGCCTTAACAGTTCTCCAGTGTCCATTGCTCTCCTGGCCTTGCTTGTCTCCGCACTGAGTCACACTATCTTACTACAGTCTTACAATAAAGTAATCCATCACATATGGTCTTAAAAGAGGATTAATCAGTAGACATGTGTAACAATGGTAACATTTAGAAGAGACCAGATAGAGTCTTAACTTTTTCAGAAAGCACAAAACAGCAAAACTCAGAAGTATATTATTCTCAGATAAAAACACAGCCAGAAAACCCTTCCTTTCCTTTTCAGGTGGAGGTAGTTTTGGAGGTAGCTTCATGGGTGTTTGATTGACTCTGTGTTAGCCTGACAACAAAAAATGCACAATGCACTAGCACATACTGCCATCCCAGCACTGGAAAGGGTGAAGCAGGAGCGTCAGGAACTCAATGACGGCTTCATCCCTATAATGAGTCTGAAGCATCTAGGGCTGGAAGACTCTGCCTCAAAACCAAAAACAACAAAACAAGAAAATAAAGCTTTCAGAAAAACCTAAAGCTCAACCAGGAGCTCCACTTAAAACAAAACTCATGTCCCATCTTAGGTGTCAATAAAAGTCAAGTATTAGCATCTGAGGAGTAAAGAAACTCACAGTGCTTAAACTATACCCACGAATCCAAGCCTCCATAGCTGTGACTGTGTCCTTGTTTAGGAAGGTCTTTAAATATGATGAGTCAATACAGGATAACTGTGGGCCCTAAACACAACCACCAATGCCTCTGAGACAACATAGAGGGGCTATCAAAGACTGGAGATGGTAGAAGACACATGGCAAGGATAGGAAGCTGTCACTAGAGACAGAGACCAGGGCTCCAGTGTACTCTGGTGTCTGCAAGGAGAACCAGGTTCTGACATCTGTGCTTGGAGGTCATACCTCCAGTAGTGGATGAGAATGTGTCTATTTTGTTTCAAGACTGTTGTAAACTGATTTAGTGCCTTTAACAGCTCTGGCAAGGCAGGACAGCTTCTCACCTGTGTCCCATGGGAGCATCTGTGTCATGACAGCTTCTCACCTGTGTCCTATGGGAGCCTGTGTCATGACAGCTTCTTACTCTGTGATGTGTGCAGTTTTGTGCAGTAACATATTCTGTTCTCACCAAAGGGCTTTCTGTTGAGTATATGAAATGCACCATTCTAAAGGATGCCAGTGCATTTTTATTACTTTGGTATTGGCATACAAATTCGCAGGCTTCACTTCACTATCACATTTTCAAACATCATTTGTTGATCCTCCTGTAACCTTTCACCCTTGGCTGCCCCAACGTTCACATCACAGGTGTCATTGCCTGCCTCTTTCTTTCAAGTTCTTCATCCCCCTTGTGGTTCCTGCTCTGGCTTTAGAGCCTATCCCCACTGTCCCAGCCACACACAGACAAATTTGAACATTAACTACGAGGATGAGTACATGACAGAGAAGATGTGGTGCTTCCCCTTCTCAGTCTGAGTTACTCTGCATCTGATAATAACTTCCAGACCAACCCATTTATCCTGCAAGCTTCACTTTTCTTTATGGCTGAATAAAATCCTATTGACCATACATACTACAGTTCTTCATTATCCATCTGTCAACATGTCTAGGCTGAGTCTTTCTCTGTTGTTGCTATGAATGGAGGGGAAATAAAGAGGGAAGTACAAACATTTCTGTAGGGGACACAGAGTCCTTCAGGTTGTCCCCACATGTGATGTAGCTAGGCCATGTGGTAGTTATTTTAAAGATTTTTTTTTTTTCTGAAACCTCCACCAATCATGTGGAGCAGGAGCTTAGTCAGGGTTTCTATTGCTGTGGTGCTTACCAGGACCAAAGGCCACTTAGGGATGAAAGGGTTAATTTCATTTTTTAATTACAGGTAATAGTCTATCATCAGGAAAGTCAGGGCAGGAACCTGGAAGCAGGAACTAAAGCAGAGGCCACAGGGAGTCCTGCTTACTGGCTTGTTCCTCATGGTTTGCTTAGCCTCATGGTTTACTATTCTAGATCACCTGCATAGGTCATGGTACCTAGTGGGCTGGGTACTTCAACAATCATAAGAAAATGCCCCATATGCTTGCCCACAGGTCAGTCTGGTGAGAAAATTTTCTTAGCTGAGAGTCCCCCTTCCCAAATGCCTAGCTTGTGTCAATGATGAAACAGGGTCAGAAGTCCCTGAATGACTAGGATACAGGTAATAGTTCCCTGACTTTTTAAACTTTATAATCATGGATATATAAAACAAAATTTGAAATATATCCTACCATATTATTTCTTCTAAAAGTTTGTCTAGACCCTAATCAAACAAATTGCAAACACATGGAGGACAGCGGTTGATTGCTCCAGTGCTTGTATAGTTTTGGAGCTTTAATGGTTAGACTGAACTGCTCAGTCTGAATTTCCCACATCACAGTGTGCAGTTAAGAGTCTAGGCTTGCATTCTTGATAGTCCTCTGTACTAAAAAGGCAAAAACCCAGTTCTTAAAGGGATATTCAATGCACTGAAATCTAGCTGTTGTGGATCAGCCAGAGTCTTCCATGTTTGTTTCTGATAAGATAGGTTCTGCAGATGCTCATTCCTACAGTACCTGCCCTATGCCCAGAGGGACATGGGAAAGCTCTGGATGATAATACAACACCCTGTCCTGACTTAAGACCACCACCAACTTCCAGATGCACACACACACACACACACACACACACACACACACACACACGACCCTGGACTTTCTCTGAGTCATCAGTCAGGTTCTTACACTGTGGTGCTTGGACGCTTCCAAATGGGCACTGCCGCTTTCCCTGTGCTGCCCTGTTTCTTCATGTTGTGTGCCTACACAGCACAGCTGAAGAACAGTCACAATGACCTGTCTGGATGCTTTACCAGGGCTCCCTCCAATTACACTGTTATGCACATGCCTGCTCTAAGTAGTTTCTCTATTAAAAGGACTTTTCTATTTTTAGATAAATAAGTCTGATTTGAGAGTCCACACTGTATAAAAAGCTAAAGGTCAGACGCATAGTCCCTCTCTGGGAACACATCTGTGGCATTATTATAACCATGTTGACAGAGACGTTTTGGATCAACTTCAGGGAAATTAGTGTCACATAAAATAAATGTTTAGAATAAATCAGTCTTGAAGGACTCAACAGTCTGGGCAGTGGTTTGACCTGAGACAGTGTCAGTTGCCTTAACCTTGAACTTGAGAGCTTGCGGGTCTGGCCTCTTCATCAGAACATTCACTCCATGATGACCGCCAGCTCAGAGTACGTCTCCAATGCATCTCAGAAGTCACCACAAAAAGACGTCGTGTAACTTTCCATGTTCCAGATGGACTGCAGATGCTCATGGAGCGTAAATGAAAAGTGGTACGAAGTCTAAAATGCATGAGCCACAACTGAAGGACTGTTGCTGTGTTTTAAGATGTCTTACGGTAAGAACTTCTCTGTTCTTGAACCGTCTTAAGTAAGTTCTTTTATGTAAGTAGCTCTGCCTTCTCATCTCAGACTACCACAGATCCCACAGGGAATGTAAGCACTCACTTCTGCTCTTCACTAAAGCGACAATACACGCTGTAGTGCATGCACACACCTCAGCACACGATCCTGCTCAACTTCGCAGGCTCAGTAGCAGTGCTTGGGCAGGAAACAGAGTCCTGAAGTAGACATGGAGTTGGCAGGGGATTCCTGTGCTGTCAGGAGCATGCCTCTGGAGGAGAGAGAGGCTCAGGAAATCTAAAGGGAGAGGCCTGGTTCCAGCAGTCTTAGCTCTGCCAGTGGCAACTTCAGCACAACCAGAAAATAAGACCCTCGCTTTAGAGTTTACAGAGACAGAGAGCTAATTACTGCTTCCCAGAGTGTCTCTGGCTCCATAATCTGGGCGCTGTCACTTGGGGTTTTAAGGAACTGATCCCTTGGATACTGATTTCCAGTCTGTCTGAGAAGCTACATGGCTTCCCTGCATGTGTGAGGAGCAGGACACTGCTTCCTAAGGTATCTCTGTCTTATGAGCCTGCCCGTAAGCCATGGTTTTATTCTCCTGGCAACTGTGTGTGTGGGGCAACTGGGCTTTGAAAGGTTATGACTTGCCCAAGTGGAAGAACGGGGAGACTTAACACCAGGTGTGTGTGATACCCAAACCTCTCCTCCAACCACAGCATGCATGGCTTCTCAGATAAGAGCTTCAGTTATGACTGGGGGCCTTGGCACAGGGTCTATTTTGCTATAAATACACAGGGGTTCTTTATGTTGCATTACCCAAATGCAAAAGCCTGTCAAGGTGCCAAAAAAACTGGCAGAGGCAGCCATCAAACAACGCAATCTTCATCCCTCCACAGAGATTCAGTAAATTTCAGAAACTAATACACAAAAGGATCCCTCAAAACACACCAAAAGCATTTAAAGGAAATTCAGCTTATTGAATGTCATGAAAAGAAACACTTCCTTTAACAACCTGGAAATGTCAGCAGCTATACAGCAAAAGTGTAAAACTCCCTTCTGTCCCTAATGAAACAAAGGCTTTCAATCTGACTGACACGCACCGTGTGGTGCTAAGTACACTTTGCAGCACACAGCCCCCTTAAGCCTGGGTGACCTCTGCTCACTCACTTCTGCATTTACAACTAGTAAAGTAGTTGGTCTGTCCAAGACCAGTGTGTGCTGGGGTGCACGTTTGGTTAAGGATCCTCATGACTTAGTACCTAAAATTGAACCCATGACATTTTCTTAAAACACCATTTAATTGAATGAAACTTACTGTGAATATATTTTTTTTCCTTTGAAACCTTCTCCATCTTCATGGGTTTTATACTGTATACATGATCATGGAAATCTGATCACTGTAAACTAACCAGATTTATGCAGATTTATGCTCTCAAGGAAATGGAGGGAGAAAGCAACTTCCCTGTTGTCCCTTCTCAGAATCACTGTTGCCTCCCAGCTGGATCCCAGTACAAATGAAGGAGGTTTTGCTTTCACTCCAAGCTAAACTCAGAAGATACTGAAAAAGCAGAAATAAAAACAGGGACAGAACCTGCTCAGACAGGGTTTACGGTGACGTGTGCTTGTCACCTCTTGACCTACACTGGAAATCTGGGGGCAGGGCACACACCTTCAGGTCACTGTTGGTCCTACTGTGCTTTCTATGCTCTGATAAACACTAGCCCCAAAGCAACCTGTGCAGAAAAGGTCTTACTACAGCTTACAGCTGTATTCTACCATGAAGGTGAATCACAGAAGGAACTCGAGGCAGGGAACCTAGAGTCGGAACTGAAGCAGAGGCTGTGGAGAGGAGCCGCTTACTGGATTGCCCTCGTGGCTTGCTCAGCCTGCTTTCTTACACAACCCAGGGCCACTTGCCCAGGGGCAGCACCCTCCACAGTGAGCTGGGCCTTCCTACAATCATTAATAAAGAAAATGCCCCTAAAGACTTGCCTACAGCAAATCTAATAGAGGCACCTTCTCAACTTTGGCTCCTTTTCCCAGATAGCTCTAGCTTGTGTCAAGTTTACCAAAACCACCCACTCACATGGTTTCTGGGGTTAGTAGGTAGAAAGTAAAGAATAGTCACTGGGATGGAGCTCCAAGATAGAGCCTCATAGGGGACAGGCATCTGTTCTTTGCTATTTATGTTCTTGTGTTTTTCATTACCCCACTTCAAAGATGTACCTGCTGGAGAATGAGCTGGCAGTGTTGCATGAATGAGGCAGTTAGATGTTATGAATACAGTGGGCACAAACAACAAGGGTATTAAGTCCTAAGGACCCTGTCTACAGAGTACCTAGACCCAAGCACCTGGTCAGAGAAGAGTACCTAGACACAAGCGCTCTGGCCAGAAAGAACACCCAGACTCAAGCACCCTGGCCAGAGAGAGTACCTAGACCCAAGCACCCTGGCCAGCAAGAGTACCTAGACCCAAACACCCTGGACAAAGAGAGTACCAAGCCCCAGTGGCTCCAAGCTGTCAGACCCTTCTTGGCCCTTGCGTTCATCTGGACTTCAGACTTCCAAATGTCCTTAAACTGCTGCTGATTTAATTTATTTTTAAAAAAGATTTTAATCATAGGTTTGTTTGAGTGTTTGTTTGTGTATGTGAACGTGTGCACATGTGTGTAGTTAAAAGCATCTGTGAGCCACCTGATGAGGGTGCTCATGGCAGAGCAGGAAGAATCTGAACCACCGCACCAGCCTTAAAAACTCAGCTTTTAGATCATGAGCTAGAATGGAGAACAAGCTCAACATGTTAAATGGACAAGACTGGAGTTTTTGTTGAGCTGGAAACTTTAACTTAGGGGTTGATCAAGCAATCATTAAAACATAATTTCTGATAATAATTTAGGAGTCTACAAAGGGAACTAGGTGTGGTATCACATGCTTGTAGTGTCAGGACTTGACAGGCTAAAAGATAAACATCCCCAAGGCCAGCCTGGACCACATTGAATTTCTAGGCGGGGAGAGAGAAGGGGGGCAGGGGAAGAGGGAAGGGGGCAGGGGAAGGGGGAGAGACACCAAGGAAGGAATGATGTGTTTTAGTTTTCTAATGTCTGTTGAACATTGTACTACAAAGCAGAAATGGTAGTTTGGGGGGATGGTAATGAATCCATAAGCTTGGCATAGAAGCTCTCATGTGTGGCAGTCATTTTCTTCTCAACTTAAGTAACTCTGATCTCTTGACTTGACTTATATTCTTCCCACACAAATTAAAAAGAGTATTCCTAAGAACAAAGCAAAAAAAAAAAAAAAAAAAAAAAAAAAACCAGCCTGTTCCATCTTAGGGTATTCTCTGCTGATAAAACTTCCCACTTCCCTCTTAATATTTATAGGTTAATTATACATATTAGGCTACATATTTTAATTAATTATTAATATTTATTGGCTAAGTTACTTAATCTTTCCCAACACTCTGTTGCATCGGTGCTGAAAGTCAGGATTAGTAAGGAGCAGGAACACTCTTTCTGACAATGTAAGTGCACACTCGGGGAAGTGAGGGTGAAGTGGGAGTAGCTTCAGATCACCAGAGTGCATCTGTGCGTACACGTTTATTCTCCAAGTTTATTAAGGTGACAGAGCAAAGATGGGGAAACTTTCCTTCTGTCTTAATGTAAATGCATGACATCAGGCAGGAACTGGAAGGGGCGGGTCAACTGAAGGGCATGTGGTAAGTCACCTGCAGACCCTTGCCACACAGAACTTCCATTCCATTACTCTCTCAGTGACCTGTCCATCTTTACTGTATAGCTGTCACTGTGCTTAGATGCAGACTAATGATGGTCTTGGAAATATATGCCCAGATTCCTTTGATTGAAAGACAAATTAAAGTTCTTGAGAAATGCCAATACACAGAACAGGGCCCTCTACAAGTAAAATCTGTTCAAGGTACACATGGCAAGCTGCCAGTCTGATCTTACGGTCCCCGAGCGGCTGGAAGTCCTATCTACTCTCTTATAAAGGTCAAACATAAGAAGCTCTAACAAGTTCCCATTTCACAGCTCTTTTACTTCTTCAAAGAAAGCACAAAAGTGTATTTGTAGAGGGCATGTTTCAGAATTCAAACCTTACCAAATACATAGAAAGGGCCTTAGATAAAGTAAGGGTCAGTAGGGTTAGGTATAAAAGAAATGGGGTAAGGCAAGGGTAATGTCTGGGGAGGAAAACTACTATCATGCCTCAGTGCTCACCTGGCAGAGTGCTTGCTACAGCCCTTTCTTTAAATGTAGGATGAAAGGCAAGGTGAGTAAAGTCCAGCAGTTCAAAGTTTAGTCTGAAAGGCACCAGTATGGCGCTGATTCTTCCAAGAGTCCTGAACTGAGGAGGAGACACATGTGGAGCTTGCTCAGGGGAAGGGTGTGATTTCCAAGAGTATAAAGAATTGTTTCTGCATCCTGCTAGGAGGAAATGAAATCACAAGTGGCAAGGTGTCAGACCGGCTACATCCCAGAAGTGCCAGGGTGACAGACGGGCTACATCCCAGAAGTGCCAGGGTGACAGACGGGCTACATCCCAGAAGTGCCAGGGTGACAGATGGGCTACAACCCAGAAGTGCCAGGGTGACAGACGGGCTACATCCCAGAAGTGCCAGGGTGACAGACGGGCTACATCCCAGAAGTGCCAGGGTGACAGANGGGCTACATCCCAGAAGTGCCACAGTGACAGACCAGTGACATGCCAGAGCCACCAGCAGCTGGCTGGCACTTCTGTGCTTGCAGGACTGACTCTGTATCACTGTCTCAAGAACACTCCACAAGGCTTCCTGCATAGACAATGCCAGTGACCTGCCATAGTTGTTAATTTAAAACTCTTCATAAAGGTTGTACAACTTCAGTGCCCAGCTTCAGGGACTGTTTTCAGGGGAAGATACCTGCAATCCTAGCACCTGGGAGGCTGAAGCAGGGAGATTAGTTAAATCCAAGGCCAGCCCAGGCTACAGAGTGTAACCCTATCTCAAAAGTCAAAGCAAAACAGTACAGAGTCTGTCTGGGAACCAGCCAAGTCTGGCCTCATACTTCCATACAATGGAAATAACAGTGGTGGGAAGTGATCTTTCTAAAGGAATTCATTAAGTTCTGAAAAATGAATGAATAATGTAGCAAAAGACTATCTTCTCCCAAATACACGATGATTCGATGGGCTTGGTATGAGTGCTCAACAATTTCTGCTACCCTTCCAGAGGACCAGAATTCACTTCCCAGCATCCACATGGCGGCTCACAACATTCTGTAATTCCAGGTCCAGGAAAATCCAATTCCTTCTTTTGGTCTCTGTGGACACTGTAAGTAATACACACACACACACACACACACACACACACACACACACACACACACACACACTACACATAAAATCAATTAATATTTTTAAGGTATATGAAAACATTTACATAAAAGTTAATCAGAAAATATCTCTAAGCACTCCTAAGTGACAAAGACTACAAAGGACTTTGGTTGTCAAGATCAAACAGTAAAGCTAGGGGAGAGGCTAAAGAAACACCTTAACACAGCTCAAAATAAATAAACAAATCCATCCCTGAAAGGCAGTGTTCTTAAATCTGCACCCCTTGGAGGCAAGAAGTTGGGAGTTCAGTGAATATTTTGGGTCATTATATAATGCCCAATTATTCTGAACATGTACTTCTAAACAACACGTGCCTCAGGCTAATCTTTGGTAATAAAAGTACATTTGAAAGATATTTAAGTAAGATATCAAAACTATAGCTACAAATGACAAAGGATTACTAACTACTAAAACTACTTGATAACAAACTCTACAAAATGTTTTGAAATATTCAAAAAACAGTATGTATTTTATAGGCAACCAAGGCACGCATAGGAAATGAACAAATTTACTCAGTAAAAATAAAAGTATTTGGTTTGCAGACAGAACTGCTTGTACAAATTGTAACAAAGAGAGAGGAAGCCATAGAAATATTTTACCAGAACACTGTAGAATAACTAAAATAGGCAAGGTAGTGCCTTGGCTATAAATGAAGCACGCTTTATGAATATGAAAGAAATTTTATGGATTAATACCCAGATGAAATCCAGGGCTTGGGTCACAATCAGTAACTGCCAATGCCCAAATTCCACATGTGGCAGGGGATCCGTAACCATAGGTATTGATAAAGATCTGTAGAAAGAGCAAATGTCATTCATAAATGTGCTTTGAGAGATTCTTCAAAGGATGAGACAGTCCACAGTGCTTCTGACATGACTATAACCTTCATTCTTTTGGGTTTCTTATCTACAGTTTGCTATCATCAACATAAAACCATGCTAATAATTACTTTTGAAGAGACATGATGTTTATGTCGCTCCTTCTCGTTAGGAACTTCCACAAGTGTCCTCCAGGCCTCCTTTCAGGTCTGATCCTCCATGTTAGCCATAAAACTCCAGGGGATGATTGTATCTTACATCTCAAACACGGATATGTGCATTTTAATTAAAAATAACTGCTGTAGTCATAAATCTATCCATCCTTTCTAGGGATTAAAATGATATGAGTTCTTTCAACATAGACTCAGATATTAATTAAAGGTCGCTCAATTTTTTTATCCATATTTTATTTGACACATTTACAGTATTTGATAAAATATTCAAATCTCCAAAGTGATTTTCTCCTTTTCTTTTCTGCGGCCACTCTATGCTGTTTATCTCTTGCTCAACTTCTTTGCTGTCCTGTGTGTCTGTCTGGACTTCTCTCAAGGCTCACCTCAGCACCTCTTTGTGCTTGGCGTGCCCTGTGTCTGGGATGCTCTACTAGACTTGACCATTCTCTGCCCACAGCTCCTCCTGCACGTTGGCTCTGTTCATTTGGAAAACCTCTCGTTCCTCACTCCCAACATTTACTTATAGTCCTGATCTTTCCAGGTCATCTCAAAGTAATATTTTGCTTTCTGTCAATTTTATGTAAGTTCTCTAAGGAAACAGGGCTTCTGGTATGTTTACTTCTATGGTTTCAAGGTCTATTCCCTGACTCAGTGGATATGGCACTGGGGCAGCTTTGTCTAGGCTCTGTTTGGGCCAGCATTTAGAAGACCAGATGGTTGTGGTTTGGATGAAACACCTCTCAAAAAGCAATGTGTGCCTTGGCCCGGCACAATGCTCACACGTGGGAGGGTTCATCCTTGTGTGATGCTCTTGTGAAATAGACTGATCCTGTTACAATGCCCACGTGTGTGTGTGTGTGTGTGGGGGGGGTGTTGGTCCTGATGTGATGGTCACATGTGGGAAGACTAGTCCTGATGTGAAGCTCACATGTGGTAGGGTTGGTCCTGATGTGATGCTAACATGTGGGAAGACTGGTCCTGATGTGATGCTCACATGTGGGAAGACTGGTCCTGATATGATGCTCACATGTGGTAGGGTTGGTCCTGATGTGATGCTCACATGTGGGAAGACTGGTCCTGATGTGAAGCTCACATGTGGTAGGGTTGGTCCTGATGTGATGCTCACATGTGGGAAGACTGGTCCTGATGTGATGCTCACATGTGGTAGGGTTGGTCCTGTTACAATGCTCATGTGGGTTGGTTCTGATGTCTGAAGTGGTGCTTTGAGGGGATGGGGGGCGGGGAAGAGAGCTTTGACCTCATCAATGGATTAATTCACGGATGGATTTATGACCTGATAGCAGTACTGAATACTGGTAGATAAAGAAGGTGTACCTAGTTAGAAGGAGACAATACATCCTGTGCATCTAGTTTCTCCAGGATTGTAGTTTGGTTCACAGCTTGAAGGCTCAAGTCTATGGTTGGGGGTGGGGTTACTTTGTCTATCAGCATATGACAAATGTTTTTGGAGGGCCAGTCAGCAGATATTTTAGGCTTTAAGAGTCACTGAGCCACTGTCATGGCTGTCTGAACATACAGCCCAGGTCTACAGAGTCTTTTGGGAACGTTCTCTCTCCCATCTCGGTCCTGTCAGATCTTGAGTGAGATTCCCACCTTTATTGAAATTTTTCTTTCTCCAATCCAAAGTGAGGAATAAACAGCTCTCTCCTTGGCATGCACTTGGGAACAAACATGACAACATTCCAGGAACAGGTTCTTTGGGGAGTCAGTCACACAAACCAGAGACACAGTAGTGTATTGAACACATTGCTTGGCCACTAACTAGGATTGATGTTCCCTTTCTAGTGGCAACTTAAATTTAATTTTGAGAATTCTTCCTTCTTCTCTGGAAGGAGCGTTTGTCTTTCCCAACAGATCCAAGTGGGTTAGAGACTATATGGAGAATCGGGGTGGGGTGGGGTGGGAGCAGGGGGCCATTTTTCCTTTCTTATTTGTCATTCTGAGTTGATCATTAATGATGCTGCCTGTAGTTTCCAAGACATCTTGCTTCATTTCCTCTTAACTCTCTGCTTTTCAGTAAATTCCCATTTCCTAGAGTTGGGCTGGTCCACCTTCTAACACTTGCAAGCAAAGAACCAGGATGCTGAGTGGCTGTGTATCTTTAATCTAATTAATGCTGAACTAAATTATGCACAACTACCTACTGTTTCAACTCTGCTTTCACCCTAGCACACACCACTCATGGCAGAAGCTACAAAGGAATGCAGCCCTCCTGGAAAGAACCTTGCTGTGGCCCAAAGGTGTCGACAATCAGCTTCAAGAAATACAAAACCATGTGCAAGCCTGTGCTATGGGCCCATCTGACCGCTTATCTAGGGCTCTTTTGGATCTGGAGGGCAGCTTGGGGCTACAGAATGTGTTCCAAGGCAGCCTGAGCTACAATGTGAGACAAGAGTTAGTCCATAGCTCAAGGAGAGATCTATTTCAAAGTATTTCATTTCAGATACAGAGCTCAGAAAGCATCTATCTGAAGACTACAGCAGGAAAACCAGGAAACCTATGTAGAAGGTTCTACATGTGAAGATCAGTGTCACATGTTGACGGGAGCCATTAACCTTGGGATCAAACAGTGAGGTACCTGGAAAAGACGGCAGTAAGCAAATCTACCTCATACAGCTAGGACTTCAGCCACCCTTCCCCCAGGCTCTACTGCCCCAGGCTTAGGTCAGCTTCTCTTGGCTGCCTGTGTCTTAGCTTGGTTGTTTTATACTTAAAGCAGGTGCTGAATAAAGCAGAGAGCATGCTAAAGTAGTCTTCTGGTTGTTAGCTGTCTGTCTGTCTGGTCCTTGGTGAACTCTGGTCCTTAGACAAGCTAGGCAAGCACTCTGCTTCTGAGCTATAGCCCCAGCCTAGGGAACAGGTTTAAAATGGCAAGGGCATAGAAAAGGAAGAAAAAAGAGAGACTCCCTGATGAGAGCCAGCCATAGAGAACAGAGATGCTCAGAAGGCCAGGAAATATGTTGGGATTTAACCCAGTGAATTTTTTGGGAAACCAAGCTCTTTATCCCAGGGAGCTCTGTGGTGAGCCTTCAGTGAGGAAAACTATGTGACCGTCACTCAGAAAATACGCCAAATTATGAAGGTGGGGGGAGGCTGGTTAAAGTAAGACAATACCAGAATCACAGACACCTGACAACACCCAGTGAGAGAGACATAACTTCTCTGTCAAACACTGCAGAGCTTCTGGAACATGTTATGAAACTTGGGTATCAGCTACAGAAAATTTCAGAAAATTTCAGATTACTGTTGCAGTCAAGTGGAAACATTCACTAAGATGCCTGACAATTCCTATGGCTCTGTTTTAATAATGGCCACGCCACCCCCAGCATGACTTCAAAGGATCAGTTTTAGAAGTAGCTGAGAGGATAAAAAACTAGAAATATTTCTACAGTAACCATGGTGACCTGGAAGAAATTCCCAAAGTATGTGGTGGTAATTTGTAATATGTCCTGATTTCTCACATCCTTCTTGTTTGAGAATATGTGGTGTATGCATGTGTGCATGGGCAGTATTCAAATAGACTGCAGCATCTCATCTTAGGTGAATTTTAAACACTGAGAAATAGATGTTATAATAAAGACCAGTTTTAGATGCTGGCCAGACAGCTCAATGCTTATAAGCAACTGCTGCTGAAACAAAGTTTCCACATTGGCACTGGTGCCTCACCCTCTCAGTCTCCAGGGGAACCTTCATGCATAGGGTAGAATAAACTCACACAAGCATACCCATAAATAAAAAGAACAATTAAAATGAGTTTACAGGGAGCAAGGCAATGTGAGCTCTGAGCTTGAGGCATGGCATTCACAGAATCAAAGCTTGACCAACTGGCAGTGAGGGAAGAAGACAACCAGGAGTTACTAGCACAGGGAACCCCATAAACAGAGAGGGGGAAAGCTCCGGAGAGAGAGAGAGGGGGAGAGGAGCTTCACAGAGTGCCACAGCCCCAAAGCTGATGAATTCTAGCAGAAGTGCCCCTGTGACCATCTGGTTAGAACTCCCTGCTTAAGAAATAGTAAAATATATCTGTAATTTTAGTCAAAGGCAAAGCCAGACTTATTTGTGTGTGTGTGTGTGTGTGTGTGTGTGTGTGTGTGTGTGTGTATTTTTTTAATTAGATATTTTCTTTATTTACATTTCAAATGCTATCCCAAAAGTTCCCTATACCCTTCCCTAGCTCTTCTCCCCTATCCACTCACTCCTGCTTCTTGGCCCTGGCGTTCTCCTGTATTGGGGCATATAAAGTTTGCAAGACCAAGGAGCCTTTCTTCCCAATGATGGCTGACTAGGCCATCTTTTGCTACATATGCATCTAGAGACACGAGCTCTGGGGGTACTGGTTAGTTCATATTGTTGTTCCACCTATAGGGTTGCAGACCCCTTCAGCTCCTTGGGTACTTTCTCTAGCTTCTCCATTGGGGGCCCTGTGTTCCATCCTATAGATGACTGTGAGCATCCACTTCTGTATTTGCTAGGCATTGGCATAGCCTCACTCGAAAAGCCAGACTTATGATACACCCACCAACAAGGGACTTCATTCAGAAACAATATGGAGAGAAGAGATGACCTTTCTCTCTCTCCTTTAGTAGCAACCACTGCACTTATGACTCAGCAGCACACAGACTGGCAGGGAGGTCAGTTCTGTCTTTGAAGGAGAATAGACACCACGTCCCTTAGAAAAGGATGTTCTCATGATGTTTCCAAGACAGTATTAGTTATGATGGCATTTTTCTGTTGTTAATTTTTGGTCAATATTTTTCTTTTTCAAAGAAAAGGAATGGTGGTTGTGGAGATACACATGATAGAAAAAAATAACACCAAAATAAACCAGACAGATTAAGACATTACCAAGTATCTTAATGTAGTAGGTTGGTCTGATGCTGCTTGTAATCTAATGCTAAATACTGGCTCTCAAGATCTGGTTGCACATGAGTAGATCCTCACTTGCACCTAGTAATGCTATATAAATCTTGCTCCCCAATTAACTGGTCAATAAAAGGCTAGGGCCTGTGATTGGGCAATGGATGGAAAAAGGCAGGACTTGAGGATAGACAGAGTGAGGGAGTTTCAGGTAGAGAAAGAGGAGAGAGGAAGAAATGACACGGAGGTGGAGGGGGCCACCATGAGAGGAGATGGACCATGATCAGGAGGAACAAGGGGCATTACGGCTGAGAAATAGAATAGTTCCAGACCCACCCAATCTAGGCTTATGGCTTATAAATAAAATACCTGTATTGTGTGTCTTTTATATGGGCTAGCTAGAATGTTTTATTCTTTTTAAAATTTAGCAGTTAAGTTATTTCTTTTCTATGGAAAATAAGGAAATAATTTCTGGAGGTAGTATATTGAAAAGTAGTACTTGACTCACTCACGGTCTCTCTAAGGCAAAGAATGGCAAGCACAGGTCTCCATCAACACATGAATAGTATTGACCTGTCACTGCTACATCTCAACCCTGTATCCAATTCCTAGTGGTCAAGTCTTTGCCATCCATGGTCATAATGTCTATTGTGTTTCCAGGCATTCTGCAAGAAACTTGTGAAAATTAGATCAATGCCTGGAATTCGGTTTTCTTAATTTGCTACAAGCAAACCAAACCAAACCTTATTTTAAATACCAACTTGTATGTCTGGATACACTTCAAGGAGACCCAGCAAGGCTCTGCATGGTAGGCTCCTCTTTTTCTCAGTGCCCAAGGGAAGCATGATAAAAAGTGAGTCTGGCATTACCCCATGTGAAGAAAAGTGCTGGAGAATGTAAAGTCCTGTTAGAGGCTTCTAAGCAAAGTCCTTAGCTCCATCCATGAGAGGCTAAGATATGGCTGGAGGCATGATAGACAGGCAGAGGTTGGTGAAGCAGAGTCTGACCATAGTGGGGAAGGAATGAGCTACTTTCCATGGTTGGGTTTCTGACTCGAAATAGAAAATAGCCGTGGACTGCCTCTGCAGTAAAGAAAGAGCAGTTCGTGAATATAGAAGATTTGGTCTCTTACAGGAATAAGCAAGCCCACATAAACACATACACAGCTTTTGCTGTACACCACCTTTCCTGGGATCCTTGGTGCCACCCTAGGTCTTTGCCCAATAAGCATGGTAACTAGCAGAACAATATGCTGGGGGACAGGTCTACAGTACTGGTGTAGAGCTGCCTGAGATCCTGGGAGGCTGAGGAGAGCAGGAATCCATGAGGCAGCTTCCTTGAGGTTGCAATCCATGATTGGGCTGGGGGTGGGGCTCTGTAGTGATGCAGTTGTTTGGGAGTTACCAAGGCTCCTGCAGGAACCCCCACCTGCACTCTGTAAGCAAGCCCAGAAAACTCACTGGTGTCATCAAGCTGGACTGTACTTGAACCAATTGAAACTTATTCCTGTCTAGCTTATGAATGAATGAGTCTCAGACTGTGGTTATTCTATTTGGCTTTGACAATTCTTGGGGAGGGGGTAACCCGTAATGTATTTTTCTAATTGTTGGCCTGGCTACCTCCCCTGCAGTATACCCCAAAGACTTGCTGTTTCTCCTGGCTGTGTGCCATGTATGTCTCCTCTCTGTGGCTTCCTCCTCTCCCAAGCCCTTCTACTTCCTTCTCCTCTCTCCAAGTAACTCAAAGCCCACCTACCTCTAATCCCTCCAGTATTGGCTGTAAACACTTTTATATAACCAATAGTTTTAAATTAAGGGATAAGGTTTGTGCAACCAAAGTTGGTAAATTGAGAATCTACTCACTTATAGGCTACTACACCTTTGGGGTACAAAATTCGGCATTATAATTCATAGCAACAGACCAAACTTCAAGAGAGGTAGGCAGGGCTTTGGTTCCCAGGCTTGGAGTCTAAGGAGAAATGGAGAGTAAGAAAGGACAGGGAGAAGGAGTAAGCTCCTATGAGAAGAGATGGTTCATGAGCACATGGCCATAAGGATCAGCCTGTTGGAGTAGGAGTGACCCAGGAAGAACACGGCAAATGACATCTCGGGATTCCTGATAGAGAAATAAACAAAACAGCATAGAGGGTTGATATCTGCCCAGTTCTAGTGCTTTGAGGCTTATAGTAAATATTGAGGTTTTGTGTCTTTCATTTGGGAACACCACCACATCTAGCTTTGTTCTTTAGTCTCCATTTTGCCCACCCCAAAGGCAAAGCACAGATTTAAGAAGCTGCCTGCCGCTTTCTGCCTCCGTGACTTGGAGGCGTCTGGGGTGAGGAGATGCAGAGCCACATGCTTTCTCCTCAGATATTCTTAGACTAGTGGGCGGCTTTGGGAGATGACATACGAGTGGCTTCATCACCACGGTTATCATGTCAAGTTCTGACTTCAGACCTCCACAACTTCTTCCAGATGCAATCTTTGTATTTCCTTCTTGGTGATCCATTATTTGTACCATGAGACTTTTAGCCATTACCAGTACAACACTTACTGTTTGAACCATTTCAAAATAATGTCATCAAAATCACAAGCCTTCAATAGGGTGTGATGGTCGTATGTGATGGTCATATGTGACGGTCTGATGGACAAACAGATGGCATGGCCCTGCTCGCATGTCTGTGAATATTCCCAAGGGTGACTTATGCAAGGATACTTTAGATCAGGAGCACAGGTCAAGAAGGTGAAGTGGAGGTTGGCTTGAGGCTTAGTGTATTTATAAGGCACAGACCCTTAAGGATGGATGCAGGGCAGCAATCAGTGCAAAACACACTGTACTGACTACAAAGCGATAGGACCCTTTCAACCTGCATAGATTGTTGGCTTTGCTAAGCTTTCTTCTACATGAAATGTGCTACGCTTCACTTTCAGGGAAGATGTTCATGGGGGTCACTTGGCAAGGCAGCTCATACTAGCTGATTTTACTGACTCTGATGGTTTAAATGAAAACAGAGAACTGAGAAACCAGTCGACAGGGCACAGTCCTCGCCATCATGTGCCTCATTTCAGGAAAGCAATCTAAAATTATGACATCCGAATCAAAAGTCACAGTGGGTCCTGTGGGCCTTGACACTGTCATACTCCTGAGTTCATCCTTTTCTATCTACAGAGCTGGTCCAGGCCATTCGGGAGGAAGGATGGATTAGGATGAGGGAAGTGGGGCAGGTGGGCCAGGGACAGAATGGCACTGCCTCCACACGGACCGACAAGCAATGTAAAGAATAACTCCCGTAATACAACTGATTTATATACCAAGAACCAAAAAGCCCTCAGCACACTCAGCAGCTGTCAGGAACATGTCGCTAACTCTCTTAGTGGAATGTCAGAACCGTGAGGAGACTTAGAACAGCAGAAGTGTCAATATCATCACGACAAAGAACAGACAAAGCAGTGGTGACAGTTTCTCTAGAGTTGTCTGAATTCTAGTAACTGTAACTATCATAAGTAAAGCTCCTATTGGCTCAGTGCTGCTTGTAACAGCTTCAAGTAAATCTCAGGGGACTGCATCAAGGCCTAGCCATAATTAAAAATCTCTAACAATGCCTTGGCCACAAACCTTTGAAGTAAAGATAATTGCTCCTTACTCCCTTCTAAAAATCTAAATTAAAAAAATCCTCCTAAGTGAAGGTTATTTTCCTGGAGGTGATTTTCAAAACATGGACCATAATTCTGGTTCTTAAGAGGAAAAAATAATAATCCTTTATTACATTTGGATGAGATTTTATTTTTAGGAATCTCTGCCTGGCTGTGAGGGGCTGCTGCTTGCTGGATGTTATTCACACTTCCTCCGTCACAGCGAGCTCATGTGTAACAGTCTGAACTTACGGGATGGGCTGGAACTCTTCATTCTAGACTAAGGGCTATCGGTCTCTATAAACCACAAACTCTTCCTCCCTTGAGAAGTGTCTGGGATGAGGTCTTTCCGTTTCTCTGTAACCTCCCTTACACAAAACAAAGGCTGTGTTACTACTGACTATACCACTTTGCCTGGCAGTTTATGATGAAGGGAAGACCTCTCCAGAACACTAGGGATGCCAGCTACCCAGTTCCGTGGTGGGAGAGCAGGAGTGTTAAAGGATGGACCTCTCCAGAACACTAGGGATGCCAGCTACCCAGTTCCGTGGTGGGAGAGCAGGAGTGTTAAAGGATGGACCTCTCCAGAACACTAGGGATGCCAGCTACCCAGTTCCGTGGTGGGAGAACAGGAGTGTTAAAGGATGGAGAGCCCTCTGACCCCTGACTGAAGGCAGTGCTGCTTCAGTAAGAGATGGCATAGTATAGATAACTAAGCCCACTGACTAGCAGACAATAAGAAGATACTATGGAAAACTTTTGGAGTGCTAAGCCAAAAATCAACAGCGTTTTCTCCTTCATACCAAATTTAGAAAACTAACATAACATTTTCCCTTGGGTAGTAGTTTGGGTTTTGCAGAAATAGATTCCTTTGAAACTTTTTAAATTTAATTTTATCTTTTTTACTTATTCACTTTACAGCTTATTCACTGCCCCTCCCACAGCCCTTCTCCATCCCTCACATCCTTCTCCTCTGAGTGGGTGGGGACCCTCTGGGTATCCCAACCCTGGCTCTTCAACTCTTACAGAGAAATTTTTAAAAATACGATTGGGCTAAGTATATTAAGCACACAAACTGTATCATTAATTTTTCTGATTAGTCATGAAAATTCTTAGTAGTAGGAAGTTTCGATCATACATTGTTTTTGTGGTGTGGCCTAGCAGTGCAGATTTGCGTCACTGACTTAGTGAACAATGCTGTAAGCATCTGAGAATAACTAGTGCACAAGGAAGTCTAGATGTTTGCACCAGATGATTGACAGCTCAATCATACTCAAAGTTTAGTAACATCTCTGTTGATGACACTCATAAACAACAAAATGCCATTAGACCCGTTTTCACCGAAAAATATTGACCCTAGCTCCATCCTGGTGTATTTTAGCACTTAGTAGCCTTGAACGATTGATGTCTAATGATGTAGCCAATTACAGAAAGCTATTACCTCTTATGGTGATAGTATATGAAAACAACTTAAATTATTAGAGAAATTTAGCATTTTTGAATCTTCCATCCCATAATTTCTAAGTACTTTAGACGTAGAAGCAAATGAAGACATGTGGGGTAGGGAAATGCTCATCCCAAACTTCCCAGGCTTTGTGGAAGTGCTGAAGAGCTAAAGGACCCCAGAGCTGAACCTTCTCCAGAACAACGCCCAAAGGACCAGGGACTAGCTCTACAGGAGATGTCTTCCAGCAAAGACTTATCAAAGTTCCAAGACTGGAACCAAGAGGCTTCTAAGGTGTCTGAAGTTAAAAATCTTAAGCTTGATCTAGTGAATTAGTTAGTTTGTTTATTTATTTAAAACTGGTCATGTCCCCATGAGCCCACAGCTGCGACCAGCTGTGCATCAGTGACAGGACTGGGGTAAGGTCTCAGAGCTTACCCTGCAAATGGCAGTGCTAGCACCATCCTGAGCACACATTTCCGTCAGTGAAACCTACCTAGCAACAAGTGGTTTCTGGGTATTTTTATGACCGTGAAGACAATGTTCAGAACAGTAGGGATGCAGCACAGAGTGTGTCCTTACTCTGCCTGCGCTGTTCCATGCGCTGACTCATGACTACAGAGTGGCAGGCAGTATGTGAGTGTCCATGTCATCGTACAGAGTGTGTCCTTACTCTGCCTGGGCTGTTCCATGCGCTGACTCATGACTACTCTACAGAGTGGCAGGCAGTATGTGGGTGTCCATGTCATCACACTGATAGCCAAAGTAGGCGGAGAAGCAGGCAGTGCAAAAGGGCCTGTTCTGTTGTGCTGACACTCTTGTCAATGAACTTCACAAATCAAACTAGGCTACTTCCCACAAACAGGCAACTGACGGGCCTTCAGAAGGATTTAAAGGAACACAGGTCAAATGGCCAAGTCTATAATTAGTTCTTTAGACAACTGGCACACAGGGATCAAAGGACCTGAAGAAAGTATTCTTACTCTCATTAGAAGCTTTTCGAGAAACCACATAGTGCCTTTGACTGAAGAGTAATACAGCTTTGAAAAAATTAAAAAAAAAAATTACCCCAAAAAGGGTTTTGTAAATTTTCTTTGTTACATATTCTGTCTAGAATAACATCTTTTATATAGATTGTTTGATTTGAAAAAGTATATTAAGTATGGAGAAACAAGCTGTCTATCAACAAAGAATATATATGAATACAACAAACCAAATCTGCATATGCAAATCTGTAACGACAAATCTGCAAATGCATGGCGGCCCCCCTCCTGCAAGTCTGGAACTATCATTCTGAGAATGACCCAGGGACCCAGCCACCCAGCCACCCAGCCACCCAGCCAGAAGCTGCTTCATGTTGCTTGTTCTTGGCTGATGGGATGCCTACAGAGATAACTGCTTAATATATGATTATTCAGGGAAGCCACCTTCCAAGGAGATGACCTACTGTACACTGAGGCATTTATCAAAACCTTGCCACCACAGAGGCACAATGCTGGGACCAGACAGCACACTTACCCTTCTCTGCTCCCTCACGTACTCCACCAGCTCGTCCCTCGTTCTCTTTACGGCTTCCTCCATGGCCTTTTCGCTTCTCCTCTGCTCCTCTACGATTGCGGCCTTGACAGCTTCCTGTTTAGGAAGGAGAGCACGGTGAGTGTAGCCCCAGACGTACTGTGCTGCTTATGGAAGTGAAAGGTCTCTCAACAGGTGCAGTTCGATCCATTCCAGGCTAGTCTGTACAGAGGAATATCCTGTATAACAGCTTTTGGGAACTGTTAGAGGCATGAGGAGGAAAGAAACAGAATTAGCCATTTCCTGCAGGACTTGGTGAGGCTAGCAGAGGCCATTTGGTTCCTCTGCAGCCTATCCCTCCTGCTTTCTCTTCATCTGACTGCTTCCTTGTCCTCTGTATCCAAGACTTCAAACTCAATTCGTACTCTTCTAAGAGCATCCCAAAGTCCAGTGGTTTCACACACGTTGAGCTGGACACTGCAAGACTCCACCTGTTAGTTGATATCTGAAATGAGAGCTCCAGGGAGGGAAGAGGAACTCAATGCTTTATAGATAGCTAATATTCCAAGAAGGACAAAAAGACTTCTTAGAATGCAACAATATTTTCTGCAAAATAGTGCTTTATTGGTATATTTGTAGTTAAAAGTAAATAAAATAAAAAAGTAGTGCATGATTCAAATGAATGCTAGAGAACACAAGTACGTAACTCCCAGCACAGATGCCTGGCGTGTTTTCACTGGGTAACAGTGCCAGTGAGTGCTCGCTTCACTTCTGATTCTTGATGGCTCTTCCCACTGTAAGGTCTATGTATATTTTCTCAAACAGTTTAGACATGCATGTATAACTCAGAAAACGTAAAATAATGCTGCACCATTACAAGTTTCTTTACTGTAGAAATTCTGTAGAATGTAGGAAATGAACATACAGTGATATATGTACAAACATGTAAGCATATGAATGCAAGCCTGTAAACATTCAAAAGTATAAACATGCAAACATGAGTAGAGTAGGAAGGTGTACTGGCTAATTTTGTATCAACTTGACACAGCTGGAGTTATCATAGAGAAAGGAGCTTCAGTTGAGGAAATGCCTACATGAGATCCAGGTGTAAGGCATTTTCTCAATTAGTGATCAAGGTGGAAAGGCCCTTTGTGGGTGGAACCATCTCTGGGCTGGTAGTCTTGGTTTTATAAGAGAGCAAGCTGAGCAAGCCAGGGGAAGCAAGCCAGTAAAGAACATCCCTCCATGGCCTCTGCATCAGCTCCTGCTTCCTGACCTGCTTGAGTTCCAGTCCTGACTTCCTTTGGTTATCAACAGCAATGTGGAAAGTGTAAGCTGAATAAACCCTTTCCTCCCCAACTTGCTTCTTGGTCATGATGTTTGTCCAGGAATAGAAACCCTGACTAAGACAGAAGGGTTACTGGACATGCAGAGATAGGACTACCCCGCACATTCTATCACTGAAAGTTTTCACCTGAAACAGACTCCCAGTATTTTTTTTTTTTTTTTGGCTTATTTTCTTTTATAGTATGACCTATATTCCTCTATACAACTGTGCAAAGACTCATTTCTTTTATAGTATGACCTATATTCCTCTATACAACTGTGCAAAGACTCATTTCTTTTATAGTATGACCTATATTCCTCTATACAACTGTGCAAAGACTCATTTCTTTTATAGTATGACCTATATTCCTCTATACAACTGTGCAAAGACTCATTTCTTTTACCAGTTGTTAATTAGTAGACTACATTTACCGTATGGTATGGTTAAGGTTTCAGAGTAAATGCATAATTTATTTCTTATTTCTATGCATATTTAATGCAATTAAGTATTATTTTAAAAGCTACACATGGTTGCAGAAAGGCATAGAAAGCAACTGATTACAAGAGGCGAGTGTCAGTTTCAGATGCCACAGAGTTCTCATCTGTGGGCAGCAGCCTGCTCATGTGTCCATCTGTCAAATTATCTGCTAACTACCCAACAGTATGTGTAACATAGAGTTCCAGATTGGCAAGCTGTAACCCACACAACAGAACAGAAACAATGGGGTAATAACAGAGATTTCAAAAGACACTTGGGCCAATGGGTGATGCTGATACTAACTTCAGAAGTTTCTAGGAAACATATATCTGCCAGGGCTCTTAGTACCAAATGTGCATTGGCTTCCATTCCTGCCATCCAGGTCGGCAAATGTGAGCATGGTTAATCCCCTACAGTCATCCTAGCCTCTCCCCAAAGCTGGTATCCTTCTGATCTCACCATACTCTTCAAACTCCCTCTTAAACATGCTCAGAGAAAGCAGTGTGAGTGAATTCTCATTCCCTTTTACTGTGGAGAAGGGGGTATCCTGTTTCTGCAGCCAGCAGCTCTCTGTTCACAGGTGCACTCCTGAGATTGGTTTGTGGGATGCCAAGAAAGCAATGCAGGCAATGGATTTGCCTAGAGTTAGGAGTAAGTCTGCATTGCTGTTTCAGTATGGTAGGTGTATGATTTGGGGTATTGAGCACTAACAAAAGCTGGGTGGGTGTGAGGTTTGGGTCTCAGTGTTCTCAGGGGATGTTTGCTCCCTGCTGTAGCAATAAGAGATGGGTCCTGATGGAAGGTAGCTACATCACTGAGAAAATTCAGAAGGGGCTTGTCCCAATAGGCTCTTAGTTCCTGCAAGCCTTAGTTACTATAAAAAAAGCAGTCCAGGACTCTGGACTCCTCAGTTCCTGGCTCACCAAGGTCTCAGCTTTTACATAACCACTGTTGTTCTGCCACGGGCTTGCAGTGACAGGACCCCTAGTCCTCACTGGAGACAGATGGGAATACTGCCCTTGCTGGCCTTTAACCTCCAAATCAGTGACACACACACACACACACACACACACATACACACATGCACGCACACAAGGTCTTGAGTATGGAAGGAGACTGTTTTCAAGGAGGAGAGAGTTCTGGAGTCCTATAGTACAGTGAAGCGACTATAGTGAAAATATTGACCTAAATTGTCTAAAATAGAAATGATAAATGTAAGGATGAGAGGAATATGTCAGATAGCCTGACCTAACACACAATATATACTTGTATTGAGACATTAGATCCCACTATGACTGTATGTGGAGGGCTGTGGGTGTGACCTGATGCAGAGTGCTGGCTGCCCCAGGATCACTTTCCCTATCTGTGTAAAATCACTGCAGTATAAAATGTCTCACTGGCTGAGCTACAATTAGCAGTGTGTAAGCTCAGGTATTTTTTGTACTTTTCTGTGTGTCAAGAGACTTCCATTTCCACACAAACTTAAAGCTCAAACTATGATTCAGAAGGGTTTTCTAGACACTGATGGAGGAAAAGGAAAATTGTGTATGTCAAAATCCATGTACTGTGCAAAATCATCTTAACTTTGAATTAATCTGCACTGGCACTGAATGCCAGAAGGAGACCATCTATAGGAAATGCCACCCAGGAACCAGTACTTTCCATCAGCTTGGAAGCTTACTCCTGTGTGAGGCAGGATTGAGCACTGGCAACTTATAGGATGGGGACAGTAGACCCTGAATTACACGAAAGCAAAATGCTACCCTCAGGAGAGAATCTTATTCTTTGCACTAGAGAGTCTGCCCTGGTCAAAAAACAAACTACCTTCTTTCTGATATATTATTTACTTATTGATATACAGATTTCCACCATTGTTATAAAAATTCCCCATTGTATTAGAACCTTAACAATTGTGATGGTTCCTATATGCTCTGCCCAGGGAGTAGCACTATTAGAAAGTGTAGCCCTGTTGGAGTAGGTGTGTCATTGTGGGTGTGGGCTTAAGACCCTCATCATAGCTACCAGGAAGTCAGTCTTCTCCTAGAAGCCTTCAGATGAAGATGTAGAACTCTCAGCAACTCCTGCACCATGCCTGCCTGGACGAGGCCATGCTCGTGCCTTGATGATAATGGACTGAACTTCTGAATCTGTAAACCAGCCCCAATTAAATGCTGTCCTTACAAGAGTTGCCTTGGTCATGGTAATATGTTCACAGCAGTAAAAACCTTGTTTTACTTGGCCCAGAAACCCTGGAAGATTTAGTCCCTGGTGTGTTAGAAAGGCATTTGCCAGCACCTGGTTTCAGCCATGGTTCTCCATGCTAGGGAACTGGGCGGCCTCAGCTCTACAAGTCCTTGGGTCTGTCGGTGATCAGCTTTGGAGTTTACTATAACTGTCCACAACTACAATGGCCTAAAAAGACGTGCGTCAAAGGCAGGGGCAGCTTGTTTTATTTTCTTGGTCACCCACCTCTAGAAAGGAAGATGCTTAAAATCATTCATTTGTTCGTTCATTCATTCATTCATCATTTTGCAGAAAAGCCAAATGTACTTTCAGAACAAAAAGTGAAAGGCTGGAGCTGTCTAGGACCAGTAAGGGGATGGGGACCAG
Source organism: Mus minutoides (assembly GCA_902729485.2). Lineage (NCBI taxonomy): Eukaryota > Metazoa > Chordata > Mammalia > Rodentia > Muridae > Mus > Mus minutoides. Next base: position 1,952,781 of record LR749533.1, read on the forward strand.
CTTTTGTCACCATGCTGCTTCCCAGTTCTCTCTGGAATTGTCTGTGGCCTGCTTAGGAATATCCAAGGCACTAGGAACTTGTTATGGATTTGCTCGGCACTGCTGCTGAGATCCTGGGCTCCCTCTCAGCCATACACCTGGGATTCTCTGCATCTCCTTTCACCAGTCTCTAGATTCTAGGCCCATGAACTGCTTCTTACTGGTTGATCTTTGGTTTGGCAGACTGTCTCCTCCTGGAGGTTCTTGCTGTGGCATGTGCTTTGTCTGAAAACCCCTCATCATACAGCTGGTGATCTGGATTTCTAGGCTGGACACTACTGTAGCTGTAAACACTGTTGAGAACCTGATCTGGCTGGCTCCTCCTCACTGCTACACTTCTGGGTTTTACTCTAGAGTTCCAACCTTTTGACACTGCACACCTTGCAATGGAGGTCACACTCAAGAATCATGAGTTTGAGTTTTAAAAAAAGACTATAAAAACATCAAACTTAAGTAAATTTTTTAATTTGGCTCAATTCCTACCTATCCTGGGGCAGTAGGGCCTTTGGGTTACAGGCTGGGCCTACTGTTGGGAGTCTAAGAGAATACTTACATATTTCTTCATTTCTCAAAAGTTTCATTATGAACCTAGCTATTGCTGATCCAAACATGGGCTTTAATAGTCAAGAAATCTGCATATTTTAATTCTGGATTTAATAAAGTAATGAAAAAAATCACTACGGAGTCACAACTTCCCAGTTTGATTGCTCTGAGTTCCATAAAGCTACAGCGTCATTTAATGGACTGCCTGGTTATTTACTATATCTGCATGCATTTATTTTAGCTTTTAAACTATCATTCCTACTTTTAAAGTTTATAAATTTTAATTAAAGTGTAATTATGTCACCATCTTTTTCCTCTCTAGAGCACCATCTATGATCTTTCCTTTTGTATCCTCCCATACTTCCAAATTGACAGCTTCTTTAACTTTGAATTTGTTTTTGTTTGGACGGATGTGGATTCAGGGCTGACCACTCTGCACTGGACATCCAGAACATCACCCATCCCTAAGAGGCAGTACCTCTCCTTCCTCGAGAAGTCCTTAGTTGCCCATAGTTCTTTGTCTCAGAGTGGGCCATGAGGTTCCCCACCTCCATCTCAGCACCAGCTTTGATATTGCCATTGTCCTGGTCTTGTTTATGAAGCCTTTTCTAGGAAAGACTGTTTCACATCAGGATTCCTGGAGCTCTTACACTCTTTCTGCCCCTCTTCCACGATGTTGCCTGAGCTGTGAATGCAGAGCTGGGGTACAGACATATCCACTGGAGATGGGCCCTACAATCTGCTTATCTTTTCAGTGGGTCTAGTTACAGATTTTCTGGGACGGTCTCCGCTTTCTATAAATAGAGCTTTATTTGATGAGGGATAGCAGCCACACTTATCCAGCAAAGGTGTCTCAGGGACAAGAAGGGATCTCAGGCCACGCTTCTCAAGTTGTGTGTATGGGTTTGCTGATGGTGGCAGGCTGAGGGACCAGATTGGCCACATCTATTTATACTTCTTCCTGGAAGGCACCTACAACTTTGTCTTTTGATTCCTGAGCTTAATATTTTTAATGTGTTCTTATTCTCTTTCTTTAAGAATATAGCCTCCTGTACTAGAGAGATGGTACAGCAGTTAAAAATATTGGCTGCTCTTCCAGAAGACCCATGTTCAATTCCCAGCATAGACATGGCAGCCATCAAATATCTGTAACTCCAGTTCCATGTACCCAGCATTTTCTTCTGGCCTCCATGGGTGTCAGGCATACTTGTATACAGACACATATGCAGGCAAAATACCCATACAATAAAATTAAAATTAAAAAAAAAAATCTTAAAAGGAAACACAGACTCTTCTTTGTTTGGTGTACATGGCTCTGTCTGAGGCATCAAGGGGAGCTTTTAATAACTTATCTCCCCCAAATCTTTCCTTCACTCTTTGTGCTCATGAGCAACCATCTCTGTTCATACTTGACTCTGCTGTGTTTAAAGTAGTAGCCTGGCCTTAAGAACAGAGCAATCTGTCCACCTCACTTCCTTGGGCCATTTCTTCTAACAATGTAGTTAGGTCTGTTATCTTGGCTGTCCAGATTCCTCAAAAAAAAAAAAAAAAACAACTTTCATTTCCCATGGCCCACAGCCTTGTGAAAACTGAGATTGGGGTGCGAGGGTTGTCGCTGGGGAAGGCTAGGTTCTCAACACTCAGCACAGGCACTCACCTTTGCTGGCCCACTCCACTTCAGGAGAGCTACTTCACTTAAAAGGGGCTCCTGCCCTGATTCTGAGAGACCTCCCCTTCTCCTTTCATTCAGTCTTTTGCTCAGTTTGGAAGCCAAACCTTCCCTCTAAGGAGTCTCCCAGTGGGATCCCAGCTGGAAACTCTCTCCTGGGCATCACCACATTGGCTTGGGGCTTTGAGAGGGGAAAATAGCACTGACTCCACTACACATTCTTCCCACTGGAGGTACATGTGTGACTCTATAAAGATCTCAACAATTTCAGATATGCAGAAATGCCCGAGATGAAGGCTCCTACAGGCACAGGGCATGGAACCATTAGATGATCCTGAATTTTCACTTAATTAATGTGTTCCTTTTCCACTTCAGATGTAAGCTGGGAAACACACTTAAATGCCACACCCCAAGCCCCAGCCACAGTGTGGATCTTAGGGGTTCATCCAGGTCCCAGTTGCTAGGTTTGTCTTTCCACCATGGTTGTCCAGGCTTGTCTCCTTCCATGCTTCTTTGTTCATCCTCCCCATTTCAGCTGCCACCTCATGAACCAGGAAGCCATTTTCCTGCATGTTGAATACCCAGCCATTTCCCGGAAGTGTGCACAATGCTCCTGTTGGAGTGCGTCATATTCAAGGCTATCTCTTGAATGTGACCAAGGGTCACCTCTTGTCATTACATTCTAATTTGGCCTCATTCAAGCTTTCAGAACATCGGCAACGTGACGGCATCTAGCGCGTTTACCAAGAGCTCATGTTTGCACCTGAGAAACCATATTTCACCATATGAGAGCAGTCTTCACTGTCCATGTTTCTATCTGCAGCTGATCTTGGAAAGTACTTGCATAATTCCCCTGGTTCAAGTCCCAGCACCCACTCAGCATTTCACAACCATCTGTTACTCCAGTGCAGGGGATACAATGCCCTCATCAATTACCACAGCCAACAGGCAGACGCAGGGTATGCTAACATATGTGAAAACTCAGTACTCATGCACGCAAAATGAAAATTTTAAAGAAAAGAAGACAATGGTAAGCTAGAGGGAACAATACATATAAAATAATATTCTATTCTTATCAATTTATTTATTGTTTATTTTGTTTTTTACTTTTGAGTGTGCCATGTACTTGAGGATGGCTTTGAACCCCTGCCCTCCTCCTTCCACTTCCCAAGTGCTGGGACTATAGGTTGGGACTACCATACCAGGTGAAGAGCTTACATTTTCAATGGGTTAATTTTCAGGTACAACATAAGAGGCATGGGACTAGGGATGGCAGATGGGCAATCTAAGATGAATCCTAACCTGCATGCATATGGTGAAATATGGTTCTCTCTTTGAATGAAATAGGCAGCAGCCATAGAGGTGGAAGAGGCTAGTGTTTCTTTCTGGATGCTATACTCACTGACAATTAAGAATGTCAATGAACTTTGAACAAATGAAATTCCTATCAAATACTTCAGTAAAAACTACAAAATAAATGAATGGATCAAAACCCAAGATACCAGTACAGAGGTTTGGGGTTGGGGAAGTATATCTTGCTTGGGAAGCTTGGACAGAAATATCATTTCCTTCTCAAGATTGGTTAAGTAGCAATGTTCAATTTCATCAAGAAAATTTAGGCCCTGATTATAATACCTGTGGCTTCTGAGAAAACACAGGTCCAAATTATAGTGCCTGTGCTTGGTTATGAGCCCTTATGAAGAGTCTAGAGTGTCAGATGGAGTTTCCGGGTGTAAGTACACAGAATCCGTACAGTGCTCTGCAACAACACTAAAGTTAATGGCCATCTCTTTTATGTAGCTCAGTATCTGTTACAAATACATTACCCCTCCTTCAGCAAGGACTTTAACTTAATATGAAAATAGCCTGAGTTATAAATCTTCTCTTGAATATCTCCAAAGGGTACACTCTGTGATAACCCCTGACACAATGGCTCATGTTTCGTGCTTGTGTGTCCCTGTCTCCCAGGTGATGCCACCACGAGCACAGAGAGCTCTACAGAGGTTCTCCCACTTGCCTTCTCAGGCTTCTAGCACTCAGGCTTGCTTACCTGAGGCTGATTCTGCCACTCGGACCCTTCTCTCATTTCTGGTGGACTCAGCAGCCAAGAGAAGGTGTGAATTCCCATCAACATGGGTCACGTTCAGGTCTCCTGTTGCTCTGAATGGCTGGGCCATACAGACTTTGGGGCCACTCTCTGGGGACCCCATACTGCCTGGTACTGCTAAAGGGGCAGCATTGGCAGAGCCAGCATTGGCCTCTGTTGCTCAGCTGTACACACAGGGAACTCTAAGCATCCAACAGGATGGCTGTAGCTCTGCGTCCCAACATGGCCTACTGTCATCCTATGTGAATCCAAGTGTATGGTCACAGTCACCTCCACTACCACAGACAATCTCAAGCAAACTATTATTTATAGTTAGAAGATGACCACACTCCATAAAAAGTAAGTCACAGAGCTCTGTCTAGAAAGTTTTTAGTTTGCTCTAAACAGTACCTGTACATTATCCATTCCACAGGACTCTAATGTGGCACCTGACTTCAGACCAGTATTTCTTTCAAGAATTAAAAGAAAAATTGAAAACTAGAGTAATAAATAAGTCTTTAACAGCTCAAAGGTACTACCACCTGGCCACTTCCAAACAGAACTTGTTTTAGTTTTTCCTTCCTTATCCACTTATGCCCACCCTTCCTCTGCCCCGCCCACAACCATGCCCACCCACTCCCCATGCCAGATCCCTCCCCCAGCTTCCTGCCCTTCCCTCAGTCCTCTTAGCAGCATTTTACACTCTTGTCACCTCTACGAACTTTTCCTCCTGTCCATCACACATATCACTATTAACAGAATGATCTAGGATCTAGACACAAGCAAGAATGTGAGTACTTGCATCTTTGGGGTTTGGCTTGGTTTGGTCTGAGTTTGTGTCTCCTCAGTTAATATACTACTTTCCAGATCTATCTGTTTTCCTGCAAATTTCATCTGTACAGCTGAGTAAAATGCTGTTGTGTTCACATATATTTCTACCATCCATCATTTGTTGATGGACATCAAGGTTAATTCCACTTTCTTGTGATAGTACAGTCAATAGCCATGTGTGCAAAGGGTCTTGATAGCACGATGTAATAGGCCTGTATCTCCAGCCACCTAACCTCTTCTTTAGGATTATCTATAGATTATCAACAAGCATCATACACTTAATACAAAGCAGATTCTTAATCCTAACAAAACTTGATGCTTTCTCAAAAATTTATTGTAATAGGAATTTGTTCTTAAAACCACAATATTCTAGGAAATGGCTGTGATGATTGACAGGTCTGGCCAAATGTAACCGCCACCACAATTCAGTTTAATTATCACCTGACAGGAGCTCCCACAGTCCTGGCAACCACTGTCTAACCCCTGTCACAGCTCTCTCCTCAGGATTTTCTGAGTGGCGCCATATAACCTGCATTTTAATTCCCCAACCCTGGCTTCCTTCCTGTATCTACGGACTTCTCCACTAATGACTCTATCAAGTATGCAGTTGTAATGCTTTTCTTTCCCTTCACATCTCACAACATCACTTTAACTCAGCTGGTTTACCACGGCTCCTTCTCAACTGTGCTAACACTTCACAAGGGCCAACGCACTTGCCTACTTGCTCAGCTCTGTGTACTGGAACCTACTTTACAAGCAACAGGATAAGAGAGCACAGTAAGGACAGTGTTCAGCTAAGGGTTTTCTTGTGCAGTTATCTATTCCTATCTAAGGTGAATGTACACTTTATATTAAGACAGGAACTTGAGGTGGAGAAGTTGGGGGTGGGGTGGGGGTGGGGGTTAGGGTGACAAACTTCAAGACCTCTAGAGACAGGCAGCCTGAACCTGACAAGGTCAGGCAGGGTAGGGCTGGAGTCATGGATGGCTCAATAAGCCCGAGGATCTAAGGTTAAGGTTTACAAAGGTTCCATCTGCAGACCCCAAGGAAATCCCTGAGCATAGTGAGGCATGCTTTAATCCCAGCATGTGGGGACAGACAGGTGTCTCTGGGGTTCCCCCACATTCACCCCAGGCCTATCAGGGAGCCCAGATTCCAGAGAAACAGTCCATCTTGAAGAGGAGTGAGGAGCAAAGCCAAGAAATAAGATGGTTGGTCCCCAGCTTCCACACACACAGACAGGAAGCCATCTATGGAGCACACATTGGAGTGATGGCAGTACCTGCTTTACAAGTCAAGTCAGACACAGAGGAACTGACCAGAAAATAGCTGTTGCTCACTGGAGGTATTGGTCCAAGGCTATGACAGTCACTGATCATGTCAGGACAACCACAGCCAGCTCCTCACAAGTCTTCTACTTCCAACAGGAAGCCATCCCTCTCCTCCTCCTCCAAATCCTTACAGTGGCTTCTTTGTCTAGAATAGCCTATAAAATTATGGAGAATAAAACTACCCAAATAATCCTGACATGAAGAGGACACTGTTCTCCCTGTTGTACAAAATAACAATGTCTCATCAACTTTAGAAATACTTCATATTTGAGGGACTTTCCTAAGGAGAACAAGGACATTAGTTATAAATCTAAAACGCACAGCTACAGTGCTCCAGGGTAGGGAACAGAAAGTAGGGGGAAGATTTCAGATTCCTATCACTAATAAACCAAGGGGAAGTCTATTTATAAATTATATTTCTGGCCTAACCACATAACTCATTTAGAAAAATTAATTAAACTCTGAGGAAAAATTTTAGGGCAGTTTATAATAACTCATTGCTTTTTTATTTCAACTAGTTTTCTTTGGGGAGTGCAATTAATTCATAATGTGATGTCTATAAATTTATTTAAAAATTTGGGGTAAGGCCAGCTCTGGCAAATGTGCCTGGAATCCCAGCACTCAAGAGGCAGAGGTAGGAGGATCAGGGGTTCAAGGCTATCCTTAGCTATTCAGTGAGTGTGACTCCAGCTCTCCGCATAAGAGTGTGTCTCTAAAATAATAAAATGCTGGGCTCAATACAAGGAGGTCACAGGAAGAATCTCCCAGAAAGTCTATTCTTCAGTGGCAGGCACTGCAAGTTGTCTAAATGTCTATTTTTCTTATAGCTTTTACTTTATACCTATAATAATCTTATTTCTTATTTATTAATTTACTTTTTCCTTATTATTGAGAATGTGAGGGAAAAAAAATCCAACTATGGTCACATGAGATGCTGCCAGAAAGAGTTGGAAAAGGAAGCTTTGGTGACCTCTTCCCATGAACACACAGAGCCAACAGCCTCACGAGCACAAACACCCCTCATGAGAAGCCACAGACACTTACGACACTCTCTCTGTGTGAGCTCAGACCCAGGCACATCAAAGCTCCCTGGACATGGTCACAAATAGCTCTTTGTTCAAAAAAACTGCTGAAGGGAGAGATGGCGTACTGCCCCACTGGTCTCTTTGTGGGTGCTCATGGCACTGGGTTCCATCTCACCTGTGACAATACAGGACAGGGTGAAGGGTTCTCTGAAACAGGTAAGAACAAAGAACATCAGATGAGCTGTCCCAGCCCTGATCAGTGTCAGAGCTTCATGGTTTCTTCAAGGGAGCAAAAGAGTTACATCAAAGCTTCATCTTCACAGGGTTGCCTGTGGGGCTAGCCTCCACTCTAATGGGGGCCAGAGGAGGCAATGAAGTGAGATAGAACATGCCAGACAGCTGGAGCTGACAGGATACACATCATGGAAGTTCTCAGTGCCTCTGCTTATCTGACCAGGCTAATGACTAAGGAAGAACAGGGGAGGTAGCTGGTTTTGCTAATGCATAAACACAAAGTCAAAACATCAAGAAAAATAAACACAGAGCCAGGTCCCAGACAAAGGGACAAAATAAATCTGAAACCCATTCTAATAACACGGTTGACTTATCTGACAGAGAATCCAGGATTCATAGGAATGGTCAATAGGTCTGTGAAAGGTGAGCCACTGAGCCGCATCAATGATTCTAAGGAGGCCCCACCTCACCCTGCAAGTATGGGCACTGTAGGAAGACAGGTCAAAGAGCAGGTTGTGTACAATGTTGTTGGGAGCACAGTCAGCACGGTCATGGATGATCAGCACGGTCATGGGCTGGTCATCACGGTCATGGGATGGTCATCACGGTCATGCGATGGTCAGCACAGTCATGGGATGGTCAGCACTGTCATGGGATGGTCAGCACGGTCATGGGATGGTCAGTACGGTCATGCAATGGTCAGCACAGTCATGGGATGGTCAGCACTGTCATGGGATGGTCAGCACTGTCATGGGATGGTCAGCATGGTCATGGGATGGTCAGCATGGTCAGGGATGGTCAGCACAGTCAGGGATGGTCAGCACGGTCATGGGATGATGAGCACAGTCATGGGATGATGAGCACGGTCAGGGATGGTCAGCATGGTCAGAGATGGTCAGCACGGTCATGGGATGATGAGCACAGTCATGGGATGGTCAGCATGGTCAGGGATGATCAGCACGGTCATGGGATGGTCAACACGGTCAGGGATGGTCAGTACAGTCATGGGATGATGAGCATGGTCAGGTATGGTCAGCACAGTCAGGGATGGTCAGCACGGTCATGGGATGATGAGCACAGTCATGGGATGATGAGCACGGTCAGGGATGGTCAGCATGGTCAGAGATGGTCAGCATGGTCAGGGATGGTCAGTACGGTCATGGGATGGTCAACATGGTCAGGGATGGTCAGTATAGTCATGGGATGATGAGCATGGTCATGGGATGATGAGCACGATCAGGTATGGTCAGCACGGTCAGAGATGGTCAGCACGGTCTTGAGATGGTCAGCACGGTCATGAGATGGTCAGCATGGTCATGGATGATCAACACGGTCATGGGATGGTCAGCACCATCATGGGATGGTCAGTACGGTCATGGAAGGTCAGCATGGTCATGGGATGGTCAGCATGGTCAGGGATGGTCAGCATAGATGAGTCTCAAAAGCACCTCTAAGGCAGCTCCCATATCTACACACACCCATAGAGGAGGACTGGGAGAATGCAGTGGCTAGGAGATAAAGCCTGGTGACTCAAGAGGAGACAATAACAAGAGCTAATGCAGAATTGAAGAAACAGGTCTAGCTATGAACAGCTGGGGACACTGATTGGTTTTAAGGGCACATCTGTGCCAGTGAATGGCTGCTGCATAAGACATACAGAGAAATTTCTACAAGAAATCTTTACGTGATACCTGATCCTGTCAACCAACCAACCAACCAACCAACCGACCGACCCACCCAGTGTTACTGTGAAAGATTAACAGGATCTGTGAGGTTAGATAGCCACTCGTATAGGTTAACTATAGGAAACTTCAGTTCCTGACTTGTCTTAGGACATGACTTTTCTGGAACACATTTGGTGAGCTAGACACTACTTGAACATTCTAGGAAATTTAGGGGTAGGCAGAGGTCAGATATAAAGCTCTCAAAAAAGGCCAATCATTGTGTAAACACTGGAATCAATATAGGTTCTGAGAGAAAGTAACATTGGGGACACGCAATGTGGGTGTTGGCACTCACGGGAGTGGGGGTGGGCTGGGGTGGGGGAGTCAGACTTAGCTGGGGCACACATGCTCTGGGTAATGAGAGCAGAAGGCACCATTCTGAAAGTTCACAAGCAGCCTTCAAAAGAACTGTAATTTTAGAGGGGCCCAGGCACTTGTAACACAAAAGATAGCAGCTTATAGATTTAGAAAACTATCTCCTCTGAGCTCCTTATGGAGCAGAGCAAAGTCCTAAGCCTTTCAAGCCATGACTGGGAATTACTTACTAATTGTCTGCCTCTGTATGGACTGTATTTTCCTGTTTCTTTGAATAATATTTTTAGTTTCTAAAAATATTAACACATTTAAAATAATACAAAGCAGCCTCGGAAACAAATCTTTTCTGTCTCTCTGAATTAATTCTCTGCCACGTGACTGCTAAAATATAGTTAGTTAGTTAGTTAGTTAGTTTGTTTGTTTGGGATGTCTCATGAGGTAACTTCCTGAGATTAACTCTGCAAAGTCTGCAGTATCCCTCCTATGTCATTACTAAAGTTTCTCATTAGTGCTTTAGATGAGCAGTGGTCCCGCCAGGGGAGGGGCACAGATTTTGTTTCTCACTCGAACCACTGAACTTTAGATTAGTGGTCTGCTGTGACTAGAGAACACACATTTCCTTACTCTCTCGAGCCACTGAGTTGGCTACCCTTTCCTGGAAGGTTCTGCTGCTGAGGCAATCTGGACACAGAGTCATAGCAGGTGAGCTGGTTCATGGGCCCTTCAGGATGTGTGTGACCCTCAAGAAGGCAGAGCTTTTCAAAGCCATTTACAGAAAATGAGTTTTTCCCTCCCAGATCTTTCCTGTTAACTTTTTACCAGCCTTTGTCCTAAAAGGCATTCTGTAGCTGAGATGATAAGCATCACCATTTTCTGTCACCAGCAAACATCTTAGACGTGGAGCTTTCTCTATGGGTCAGTGAGAATCTGGTAGGAGTTAGGGACAGGCATAGTGAAATGACCAAAATACATGGTATTCATGTATGAAATTCTCAAAGAATTAATAAAAATACTACACTGAACAATAGTGACAAACAGCAGGTTTTCCAAGAAGCTGCAGAGCCAGGAACAGAAATAATTCACAGGCATATAGCGTCTGTGAGGCTGCAGACACTGTACCTCCTCAGTGGGCCCTGAGGTTTTCATATTTAATGCCATATACAAACTTGTAGCTAGGGAGATGGAAATGAGAAGAGAGCCGGTTAAAATTTTATGAAGCTAGCTTAGTAGTAATTAACCATTTTGGAATAAACATTGGTGGTTACAAAAATTTGGAAAAATATAATTTTGATAATTTTTGCTAAATTTTTCCTACTTTTATTTTACTCTAACTGCCTGCTTAGGGTCTTCCTTTCAAAGAATGTTAATATTTGCCTAATTCCTTTTTAGATACATATAATTTGTAATTTAAGTATTTAATCAATTTGGAATAGATTTTACAATAGATTTTACATAGAAAGTTCAGAAGGCAATAGGAAGCCAATTGTAATATTTTTTTAAAAGTTTCTAATTAAAATTTTTAAGAATTTAATAAAAGTATAAATTGTCTTTGCAGAAAAATCTGCACAAATGTGCATTTTTTGTGTAATTTTAATAAATTTCCAGACTTCCTTGGCCCCTTCCTGAGAATACAAACTGAAGTCTGGATGTGCAATGGGATGCCTGGCTCTACATACTCTGTCACATGATGAAAATATGGATCAAACCCAGGAGGGACTGGGTGGTTCTGGACTGTGCCTGCTCTTCTGTTCTAACCTGTTCATTCTCAAATAATAGCGCTGTTCCAACTAAACCAAGCATGTCTCTGCCTCCTTCTCCTCTGAAACATTCTCCTGTTCATGCAACCTCCTCACACCTCTGCAGATTTATTTTCTCCTACCAAGTGACCACTTGACATGACCACTAAACATGGCAGCTGACATGACCAACACTTGACATGACCACTAAACATGGCAGCTGACATGACCAACACTTGACATGAGCCTTAGTTAGCTTCCTCCCCATCTCTGTTGAAAAGGCTAGGTTACTGTTTTTCCACTCCTAAATCTAAAGAAATAAAAGAGGCACGAGGGAGAAACAGGCAGGCAGTCACATCAGCTAATGCTACAACAGAGTAGTGTGTAAGTTTGTTTTCGGCTACTTCATGATTATCCTAAATAACCAGGCAAGGTGTGAGCTTCACAGAGCTTTCCACAAAAGCCATTTTCAGTTTCCTTGAGCAGAAGCGTAATCTTTAAGACGTGAAGTAGCAATTGATGACTATGCTGAAGTCAACATGTGAAAATGAGGGCTGATTACAAAAACTCTGAGCGTATCTGATAGGCCAGCTCACTTCTGCTGCTCCCTCACTGCCACTCCCTGCCCAGTGCTCCCTGCCTGATGCAACCACAGTAGTTTCCACTCAGACCGGCTCTACCAAAGCCCTACATTTCTAAGACTCTTCAATTCATTCTCAACTTACAGGGACACATTTTCTGCTGCGTGTGCATTGTTTTGTTTGAGACAAGGTCTCAAATTTGCTCTATTACTGAGGCCAGTCTTCAACTGCTAATCTTCTTGCTTCTACTCCCAAGAGCTAGGAATACAGGTAGGGAGGACCATGCCCAGCTTTGGAGGGGACACATTTTAAAGTATAAGGTATGTTGTGCTACACCTTATGGATGCTTGGCAACCAGCACAGAAAACAGGCTTCCATGAAGGTTATCTTTGCCTTTTTATACCTGTATAAAGACAGTCAGTCATTCAAGTACTTCCGCCCACAGGAAGCCGGTCACTGTAAAACACAGCACACGAGCTCAACTGTGAAAATGAAGCTAGGGGAGACCAGTGGGCAGAAACTAGTCTGCAGGGCCAGCTGGCTCACTGAGGCTTTCCTCTCATAGGACCACAGGGACACTTGTGAGGCTGCACTAGCCACTGCTGCCAACCCAAGGTGTATAGGTATATAAGTCAGACATGATTAATTTGAATCTCACCAAATACATTATTTACTGTGTGAGTGTACACTCATTTCTGCATGCAGGCACATGTGTATGCATGAAAGGCAAGAGGGAGAAAGAGAATAAAGAGGTGAATGGAGGAAGCTTACCACAGAGTGTTAAATGGAAACACGGATCTGATCTTGCCAACAGAGGGAAAAGGCAAAACATATCATAGGATTCTTTTTTTTTTTTTTTTTTCTTTTTCCGAGACAGGGTTTCTCTGTATAGCCCTGGCTGTCATAGGATTCTTAGTAGGAGAAAGAGAAAAATTATTGAAGTACGTAAGAGAATAGGTTAGAATAGAAACACTGTGATGTGAACTGACCCACGTATTTCAGTGACCTCATGTCAGACATCGCAGCACGTGCCTTCCCCTGTGAGGGAAGGGGCCACAAGGCACCAGGCTTCTGGGTGACTTGCTCACCTGACTCATCCTCTGCTGCTCCTGCACAGCGGCCTGGATGGCCTCTGCCACCCTCTCTTGATCTCTTGCATGTTCTGTCTTCCACATTTCCCTTTCTTCGGCATGGACTTTCTCCAGATTTTCCCTTTCTTCTTCCACTGCTTTAGTGATGACATCTTTCATTGCTTCTTTCTCAAGCTTCAACACAAAATAACAAGGAGAGGCATTAACAATAAGGTCAAACCCCAGCCACGAAACTTAACCCACATGGTTAGTCCCAACATCACAGTTTTTATGCTTATTAAATAAAGGCACAGTACATTCGATCATTTTTAAACAGATTTTCATCCTTGACCCCTGGCATTTCTGCATTTTAAAGAAATCAAGCCTTAGTGTAAAGCAATAAGCATCAAAATGTAGATCTTAAATTAGTTGTGATAAGGAAAATACACGTAAACTGAAACATGTCTTTCGGGTCTGTTACAACACTTTTTTTTCCCTGAATTTTCAAAGATTCTAGTAACTGATGTATAATTTCTAAACAGTTGGTATCTGGAAAGTACTGAATATCAGGCTGCCCTTCCTCAGGAGTCAGTAACAAACTCATGCACAGTAACCATCCCATCACCAACCTCCCTAAGTCCTGGAAAGCAAATGGGAACTTGCCTCACTGTTTCCTTCGCTCAGTCTACCCCAGTCTCCACTCAAGGAAACAGCTTTACCTTCTCCTCTTCCTGGGTCCACTCTCCTCATTCAGCTTGGCACGCATCTGAACAGACGTGTTGAACTCACCTTAGAATGGTGATTGTACTTGTGACTTGGTTTCCAGCTCCTCTTTGGCAATTCATTTGCTCCTCACTTTACACTCGCATGCCCTTACCAGTGCTTTCATGGGTCAGCCTCCTGCCCCATGCAGCTCAGGCCTATTTCCTACAATGACACACTTAAGCCACAGGCCCTCGCATCTTCCTTAACTAGACATTCAGATCCTAACTCAGTACCGAAGACTAGCCACTTCTCAAGGCTCAATTCTAAGGTAAGTTATTACTGAAAAGCATTTTAATGCAGATATACAACTTACAAGGTCAGGATAATTTAGTTACTCATTGCCTTCTTGGGATGTATCGTATTTTTTGCCAACTGTAGGTTCATAAGGAAAAGACGAAAATTGTAATAGTTCTTGGATCACCACCATCAACAAAGTGAGATTACATATGCTATTCAAAAACCATATGTGATAGTTACTGAACCTACTTTCAAGTCACAAGCATAACTATTTATTTCAGTCTTCTTGTCACTCTGGTGACATCCACCCTGCACTGGAGGTGGCTATCAGTGTCCTAACATAACTGGTTTTAAAGAAGGAACTAAAATTCTGTGTTGCAAAGCCTTCTAATGCCAATATGTCACAGAATATGAATTAACAGGAATATGAATGGTCATGTTGTAGGTCAAAAAAAGTGAAGAAAAACGGAATTCTGGAACAAAGTATTCTTAAATGACACTGTTACTCTGTTAATGAGATGGGATGTAATTTCACCAAGAAAGAACACCAACCAGCATTATGGTCTGGCATATCCTTACAGCCTGGACAGATATACCTACCTTCACAGCAGACTCCAGTGTCTCTTTGTTCCTCTGCATTTCCTCCTGGAGGCACTTTCCCAGTGATTCCTGCAAATGAGAAGACAGCAGGGAGGATGCAGGCAGGGAAGGCAGCAGAAGTGCTCCCTCCCCAGCCCTGGCAGGTACCAAAGCATTACCTTCTGTTCCTGGGATTGCTGAGTCAAAGCTTCCTGGATTTTCTCTCTTAGCAGTTCCTTCTCAGTGTCCAGCACGTCTAGGAGCCTCTGATGCTACAAGGAAAGACATCTGAGCTATGACTGTGGCTCTGAAAATCTACCAGGGAGCAAAACAGGGAACATCTGTCCCAGGTAACAGAGAAAACTGAAGGAAACATGGACATTTTGGCAAAATGAGGGTACAGGAAACCGGAGCTGACATGTCTCAAGTCATGCCCGGGACCCTGCTGGATTCTCAGGTTCAGCTGAGCATGTAGCTCAAGCTCCGGATCACACATGATGACTTCACACTGACAATCAACTGTAACATGAAATGTGTGCACAGAGCCCCGCTTGGAAAGAGGGCTCCTAAAATGGAGAGTATCATCACGCATCTGCAGGAGCACTCAGCTCAGATGGATTGAGGGGCACCTGTGGAGCAGACACATGTTCTGTGTGTCTACTAAGCTCTGTGAAAGACAGAGATGAACAGTTTTTCTCACTCCAAGATTTCACCAGTTTCTAAAATGTAACCTGTGAAATCAAAGAAACACTAAGTGTGCAGAACCCATACTCATTCCATACACACGGGGCTGCACCACATCCATCACTGACAAGTGCGTTATATGAACAGAGGTTTCTAATCATGTTCTACTTTTAGAGCCTCAACAGAGTAACCAGAGACCTGGGTAAGGTCATCTGTTATTCTCTAATTACAATGTTACTTTCCATCTCCTTTTTTTTCAATTTTTTATTAGATATTTTCTTCATTTACATTTCGAATGCTATCCCAAAAGTCCCCTATACCCTCCCCCAACCCTGCTTCCCTACCCACCCACTCCCACTTCTTGGCCCTGGCATTCCCCTGTACTGGGGCATATAAAGTTTGCAAGACCAAGGAGCCTCTCTTCCCAATGATGTCCAACTAGGCCATCTTCTGCTACATATGCAGCTAGAGACATGAGCTCTGGGGATTCTGGTTAGTTCATATTGTTGTTCCTCTTATAGGAATGCAGATCCATTCAGCTCCTTGGATACTTTCTCTAGCTCCTCCATTGGGGGCCCTGTGTTCCATCCAATAGATGTCTGTGAGCATCCACTTCTGTATTTGCCAGGCACTGACAAAGCCTCACACAAGACAGCTATATCAGAGTCCTTTCAGCAAAATCTTGCTGTCATGTGCAATAGTGTCTGAGTTTGGTGGCTGATTATGGGATGGATCTCCAGGTGAGGTAGTCTCTGGATGGTCCATCCTTTTGTTTTAGCTCCAAACTTTGTCTCTGTAATTCCTTCCATGGGTAATTTGTTCCCTATTCTAAGGAATGAAGCATCCACACAGCTGGTCTTCTTTCTTCTTGATTTTCTTGTGTTTTGCAAATTGTATCTTGGGTATTCTAAGTTTCTGGGCTAATATCCACTTATCAGTGAGTGCATATCTAATGACTTTTTTTGTGATTGGGTTACCTCACTCAGGATGATATCCTCCAGATACATCCATTTGCCCAAGAATTTCATAAATTCATTGTTTTCAATAGCTGAGTAGTACTCCATTATGTAAATGTACTACATTTTCTGTATCCATTCCTCTGTTGAGGGACATCTGGGTTCTTTCCAGCTTCTGGCTATCATAAACAAGGCTGCTGTGAACATAGTAGAACATGTGTCCTTATTACCAGTTGGAACATCTTCTGGGTATATGCCCAGCAAAGGAATTGCTGGATCTTCCGGTAGTACTATGTCTCTGAGGAACTGCCAGACTGATTTCCCAGAGTGGTTGTATAAGCTTGCAATCCCACCAGCAATGGAGGAGTGTTCCTCTTTCTCCACATCCTCGCCAGCATCTGCTGTCACCTGAATTTTTGATCTTAGCCATTCTGACTGGTGTGAGGTGGAATCTCAGGATTAAATATTCAACATCCCTAATCATCAGGGAAATGCAAATCAAAACAACCATCTCATTTTTGAAAAGCAATACAAATGTAGTTTCTCCTGAAAGGCAAGTCCAGTCTAACTGCAATACAGATGATGATTTGATCCTGAAAAGTTGCTGGTACCATGTGAATCTGTCAAGGTCAGGTGACTGCCAAGTGAGCAGATTGTATAAGCAGTGACCACACAGAAGCCTTAGCTTTCACCCCACAGACGTGCACAGAGTCACAGACAACATCCAATCCATTTTAACTACACACAGGAATCCAGGCCTTGTGTCTGAGCAGAAAAATGCCAAGTTCTTAAAACAACAACAACAACAACAACAACAACAACAACAACAAAGGCTGGGGGTACAGCTCCTGGCAGAGTGCTTCCCTACCATGTACAAGGTCCTCTGTTCCATCCCCAGCATGACGAAGCCACATTAGAGAATATATGCAAAGGTCCCACCCAGGGCAAGCAGACTAAAAACTGGAAAATATGAAGCTAGGAAGACCGTGCATCAGTAGGACGCTTGCCATGCAAGTGTGAGCTTGAGTTTGGAGTATCTGTAAGCACTGGAGAGTATGAGGACAAGTCCAAGATCCCAGTCAGGAGTCAGGGACAGGAGAGTCCCTAAGGCAAGCAGGCTAGACTAGCCTAGCAGGAAACTTCTGGGTTCAAATGAGAGGACTCACCTCTATATATGAGGTGGAGAGTAAAAGAGAAAGACGCCTGACACATATCTCTAGCCTCTACATGCACGCACACATATGTACATTCATATACACATGCCCATACTCATGCCAACATACATATAAACATATACATATATATCATAGACATAAACATGAGAAAAGATAAGTATAATTCTCTTGAGATGAAAACTAATCAGTTTAGACTTACACAGGTTTAATAAACATAATTCAATAAACAACATTTCTTAAAAAAAAAAAGGATCAATCATTCACAATTAACTTTACAAACCTGCCGAGAGGAAATCAGTGGGTGGCAAGGGAGCCCAGCTTCCTCAGAGGCCAACAAGAACACCAACGAGATGTGTGCACTAAAATGCAATGCTATACTGAGAAAATGCATGATGCTTCTTACCACAACATCCATACAGAGCACACAGCCTGGCCTTGTCTGGACAAAGCTCACTGACACTGACATTGAAGGAGAGTTTACTCATAATATCCAAGGCGACATTAATCATGAGCCTCCCTGGTTTATGCACATGTGTGCTTTATGTGAGCTGGGACAACAATGAACCCCACAGCTGAGGGCTGTGCTGCCCCATACTTGCCTCCCATTCAATGTGTAACCTGAGCCTAAGAAAGGGTAGTCACTTTTCAGGTATTAATGAATTCTGCAATAGTTTTATAAAGTCATTACCAGAAAGGGCAACTATCTAATAACTGTGTTTGTAACTATCAGGTCTAACTAGTAATTACCTATAGCAACGAAGAGCTACATAATTAATACTCCACAAAAGGCCTTCCTCACCACAATCATCCATAGCAGAATGGATTTCTTCTGTTTATTCCTGTGCTTTTCACAAGACTCTTAAGCTGGCTCAGGGTAATGTTCAAAAGTTGAATCCAGTTGCTTGCAGGGTTTTGCAGTGCAGTGCAAGCAGGGGGCTGCAAAGGCCACAGGCCAGAGCCAGCGCCAGCGGTTCAACCTTGCTTCTCCCTGGGGAACAGGCCAGAGCCAGTGCCAGCGGTGCAGCCTTGCTTCTCCATGGGGAACAGCTGATGTGGGGTGGCTCTGCTTAACGGGACTAGCCTTTACAGCCCCATAAAAGACATTAAAAAAATTAACTGAAACTATCCCAGCCAGTCTCATCCAAGAGGGGTCTGTTACAGTTTGCTTACATGAGATAATATATCACTTCTTAAAACTGCAGTGCAAGTTTAATAAAAAAGTATAATAAAAATTTATATATATTTTTACATGAAAATATAAAAATAAAAGAGTTATAAAGTTATGCAATTGGAGAAATAAGTTCTAGCTTTATGGAGTAGAAGCTGTGTGCAAGGGTGTCAAAAACAATCTTTTGAAACAGCCAAAACACAAAGCATCCAGGTCTAGAGTGGAAACCATCCCAAAAGAAAGCATTCAGACCCCAGACTCAGATGCAAATACAGAGGTTCTGTGGTTTCCACTTGATTCCTGAATGTGAAACAAGACAAAACAAAAACAAAACCCAACTTAACATAACCCAATCTAACACAACCCCCTCTTCTTCCTTGGGATATGAAAGTCTATGTTACAAGTCATGCCTGGGACAGATCCACCTGATCACACACTGGTGCCTCCTCTGCACTTCAGCTTAGAGTGAGCCATCTTGGTGGCCTGAGGCCAAGCATATTTATCTACATACTTTGTACCCAAAACCTACCATTATTCCTCTGTATTTGGGGTATTTGTTGGAGCGCATTCTATACAACTGCTTGACTTTTTCCAAGTCTCTTACTCTGTACACACCAACTGAACTCGAAGGAATCTAGAAGGATCTAGAAGAGCATGGTCACTTCTATATGATATGAATGGAAATGCATGATAACTTGATAAGTTATAAAATGAATCACAGGTAGTCATTTATGGGACAGTGCGTTAAATGTTACTGGGAAAGAAACCTTAGAGAAGATAAACTGAGATTTCACAAAGCCAGAAAGATCAACATGCTTCTTACTGTGAATGAAATCAAACTGTAACATGCCTAAAGTAGCAGATCTACACAACCAATAGTTATAATAAGCATGGGGAACATCAGTAAACAGCAGCTCCAATTTAAACAGGGCTTTGATTTACCAAGTAAAGAAATGAAACATTGGGAGACCAGTAGCACAGAGGCCAACGGGACTTCCACAGTAGGCTTCCATCTTAGATAGCTGGTTTACATAATCAGAGGTTTTGACACACTCCAAAACGTAAGCAGAGACTTTCTGTCACTATGCCTCTAAATGAAACAGCTCTTGAAAACTCATCTCAACCTATTCTATCTGTGTAAACAAGTAGCACAGTAGATTCTCACAGCAGTGACCAGCAGCTTGAGAGAAATGATCCTCAGATGTACCAAGCCCAACCACAACTATCTCATAGCTTAGCAGCATCCCGTTTGCATGGGTGTGACACTACGGGACACGGAAGTGATGTATAGCAGGAACTTCCTATCACACATATGTAGTATGCAGAAAGAGCAGTTTCCTGGTCTCGAAGTGACACCTTCAAGGCTGGGTTCTCACTGCCTCCCGCTGAGGTGCTGAGTCCACCCTCCAGGCCCTGCTCCCAGCCCTACTCTCAGAATTATGTGGCAATATGAATTTTGAAAGACATGAACGTTCACTGAATGTTCCTAATAATGAAAACTTCCAAGTGCCCAGAATGTGCACTTGCAAGAGTAAACACTGGAGGAACTATACACTTTGGGGGACATTGGGAGGGCCGTGAGCTTTGTAATGTAGTGCTACTAGGAAAACAGACTATGTACAAGTTGTGTGTGTGTGTGTGTGTGTGTGTGTGTGTGTGTGTGTGTGTGTGAGTGACTGGGAACACCAGGAAGAAGGGAACTCCGCAGATTCCATACTCTAAAAACAGTCCTGTCAGTCAAGTGGAAAGAGAAGCTCAGACAGCCACTGCTCATGAGGAATTCATCATGAAGTGAAGTACAGCAACCGGCACGTGCACAGGAAGGCTCTAAAGCACAATTTAAAGCATCTGACGTGGAAAACATTCTACTGCTGTCCTCAAATTCTTTAAAATACTAATTCAAATTTTAGAAGCTAAAAAGCATTTAAAATAAAAGGCACCACATAGAATGACATGATATATATTAGAAAAGCGGCCTCCCAATCTCAGGGGAAGGTGTTTCTTGATCTCTCTCCAAACATATGTGCAGATGACCTATAAAAAGGGCATAAATGATGTTTTGGTGTGACTATATTTTCATTTAGGTGGCTACTGCAAGACTGTGCGGTTCTGTCAATACTCACAGAACAATGCACCACAGTGATGAGCTTAGTGTGAAGGGCTTGCTTTTTCTGTCAGTCAAACCCAGGACTTCAGGTCCCATTAACATACCTCCTGTCTGTCAAGTCTTCCCACAAGCTCAGGAAGAACTATCTGTGGCCCACTGGCATTTGCTTTCAGAGCCAGTACAGTATCATTACTACATATAATATATAATCCATGTTATATCCGATTCTATGGCGTACTATTTTCTTAAAGACACAATGTCCTATATTTAAAGTAAAGGACATACATATTGAAAGCTCCAAGAGTAAGTTAGCCACACATTATACAGACAAGTTTGTAAGCCCAGTATATCATCACAACTGCCAATATAACCAAAGAAAAGCGAGAATTACGTTAATTCTTGACTGATAAAAACAAGCAGCCAGTTTTTCATGAATCATGTTGAGAGGAAAATAAGGCTGGCATCCATCTAAACCCTGCACAGAAAGTGGCCATAAACTAATTAAATAAGGACCTACATCATTACAATTTAGGTAACACTGCTGCTACTTTATAAACCACTCTGTAGAATTTCTTAATTCTAATAATTAATAGCTAATTATACTTGCTATTAAACAACTTTCATACAGCCTGAATTCTGATGCCAGCAGTTTCATCTAACTTTACCCATGTAAGTATCAGTATGCAAAAGTAGTAAGCAGTTACTTAGTTACTGAGTTTTAACTTAGTTACTGAGTTAGGTAAAACCTGAAGATTTTATGGAGTCTGTATGGGAGCCAGACTTCCACCCTCTGTAATTTTAGTATTTGGCACTGGAATTCATTCCTCTGCTTAAACAGACAGGCTACAGAATGGACACTGGGACACCGGGCATTAGACAATGCTAGGGTGAGAGCCTTGAATGAATAAAGGCTCCCAACACCTATGTGGACTCTGCTAATGGCTATCTAAAGTACATCAGACAAGAACCCAGATGTGCAGAGAGAAGAGCCAGGTGCACTGGAGCATCTCAGGCAGAGGAAGAGAGCCTTAGAGGTACACATCACTAAGGGCAGGGTTCACCAAAGAACCACTCACTACAGGCCTGGAGGACAGAAGAGGCAGGGAGAGGGAGTCAGCAGGGGTGGCTGTGTAAGAGGACTGGAAACTCACACAAGGCTATGCTGCACTGAGTAGAGTACTTCTGTGTCAGGAAAATACTTAAAGCCTTCAAGTGATTGAGCTTAGGATTTAGAGAAGGTATGACATCATTCTAGCTTTCAGAGTGTCTGCCCTTTTATCTCTTCAAGTATGTCTTTATCTACATATGTGCACCCTTTTCTTTAATCTCACATCCCTCTCCCACTGTATTTCTCTGACACGGCATTGCACATCCTGTTTACAAGTGCCTTCTTGACTCTGAAGTTGGAGGAAAGCTGACTGCAGTAGCCTCCTCTGCTTTGGGAAAGACCACTGCTAAGTCACAGTTCAATCTCTGTGGAACCTATTTCCCATCCTTTTTCAGCCTTTATTAATTTCCTCTCTGATGCAGTAACATTAAAAGCTATTTTCTAACAGCACATTATTTATCTATGATACCAATCTCACCTGTCACAAGTTTCAAAATACATTTTATCTGAGAAACAGAGCAATGACAATATCCTTTTATCTGCTTTCATGCCAGTCTGATCCACTGAAATTACAGCTGTGGGGAAGCACAAGCCCCCTCAACTTTTATTTCATAAAATGAATTTATTTCAGGAAAATAAGTTGTCACAATACATGTCTGTGTTTTCCTTGCTTTCTGACTTAAATTCCTTTGGTATTGTTTATCAATATCTGTTTTCTCAAGTACTTAACTGCTGAAAACCTAGTACCTGCACTACTGCCCACTAGCAGGGAATAAAGGAGAGACACAAGAAATGAGCTTGGCCAGGCCTGGGGCAGGACAGTAAATGGCTGAGTCCACCAACCAAGACAAGCAGGCTACCTCAAAGAGGACAATAACAGGGTGGAGCCAGCAGAGAGCCAGGGGAAACAGCCCATGGTCAGAGAAACAAACACACCCAAGAGAAAGAGGCCGAAATACACAAATCTCATAGAACAGAAAGTGGGAAATGCCCTTGAACATATTGGTACAGGAGACACTTTCCTGAACAGAACACCAGTGGCT
>LR749533.1:1975886-2117421 GCA_902729485.2 Mus minutoides
AAAAAAAAAAAAAAAAAAAAAAAAAAAAAAAAAAAAAAAAAAAAAAAAAAAAAAAAAAAAAAAAAAAAAAAAAAAAAAAAAAAAAAAAAAAAAAAAAAAAAAAAAAAAAAAAAAAAAAAAAAAAAAGAAAGAAAAGAAAACTGAAAAGCTTCTGTAAGGCACAGGATACTATCAATAAGACAAAATGACAGCCTACAGAATGGAAAAAGATCTTCACCAACCCTACATTTGACAGAGGCTAATATCCAAATTATATACAGAACTCAAGAAGTTAGACACCAACAAACCAAATAACCCAATTAAAAAATGGGGTACAGAGGTAAACAAAGAATTCTCAACAGAGGAATCCTAATAGCTGAGAAACACTTAAAGAAATGTTTAAAGTCCTTAGTCATCAGAAAAATACAAATCAAAACAACTCTGAGATTCCATCTTATGCCTGTCAGATGGCTAAGATCAAAAAACTCAAGTGATAGCACATGCTGGTGAGGATGTGAAGCAAGGGCAACTCTTCCATTGCTGGGAGGAGTACAAACTTGTACAGCCACTTTGGAAATCAATTTGGCAGTTTCTCAGAAAACTGGGAATAGTTCTACCTCAAGACCCAGCTATACCACTCCTGGGCATATATCTAAAAGATACTCCAACATCCCACAAAGACACTTGCTCAATATGTTCATAGCAGCTTAATTTGTAATAGCCAGAAACTGGAAACAACCCAGATGCCCCTCAACTGAAGAATGGATAAAGAAAAAAATGGTTCATTTACAAATGTAATACTGTTCAGCTATAAAAAACAAAGACATCATGACTTCTGCAGGCAAATGGATGAATCTTGAGAATATCATCCTGAGTGAGGTAACTCAGCTCAAAAGGACATGCACGGTATATGTTTACTTATAAGTGTATATTAGCCATAAAATACAGGATGCCTGTGCTATACTCCACAGACCCAAGGAGTCTGGACAGGAAGAAGAGCATAAGCAAGGATGCTTGAGTCTCACTTGGGAGGGTGAGTGGAATGAGGAATGGTTGAGGAAGACAGATGGGTGGAAGAAACTGGGTGGGTGAAGCACTTGTGAGGGGTGTAGGGAGGGGCAGAGGGAGGGGCAGATGCCCACTAAAATGAAGAGAAATTTGTACCAGATGGGGGGAAGGGTACCTCCAGGAAGAGATGGAGACATACCTGGGATGTGGGGGAGCCACCAAGAATCAATGGGGGTGGCTTTAGCTGTGACTCAGCGCATTGGGAATATGCACCTGGAGAGGCTGCCTCCTGCGGCCAGGCAGGAACCTTGGTGGAGTGATATGGACACCAACCCACCTACAAAACTTTCTACCCAAAACTTAATTCTATCTACAAGAAATGCAGGGACAAATATGGAATAGCGACTGAGGGAAAGGCCAACCAATAGCCAGCCCAACTTGAGACCCATTCCACGGATAAGCATCAATTCCTGATACTATCAATGATACCCTGTTATGCTTGCAGAAAGGAGTCTAGCATGTCCTCTGAGAGGCTCCAGCAGCTGTGGATCAGACAGATGCAAACATCCACAGCCAAACAGTGGATGGAGATTGGGGGCTCTTATGGAAGAATAGGAGGAAGGATTGCAGCCCCTAAGGGGATAGGAACTCCACAGGAAGACCAACAGCATCAAGTAACCTGGACCCTTGAGGCTCTCAGAGTCTGAACCACAAACCAAAAAACATAGACAGGCTGGACCTAGGCCTCCCTGCACATATATAGCAGATGTGTAGCTTGGTCTTTATGTGGTTCCTCAACAATAGTAATAGGGGCTATTCTAAAAGCTGTTGCCTGTATGTGGGGTATGTTCTTCTAGCTAGGCTGCCTTGCTAGGCCTCAGTGGGAAAGAAAGCACCTAGTCTTGTAGAGATTTGAAATTTGAGGGATGAGGAATACCCTGAAGGGCCCCCACCCATTCAGAGAAAAAGGAGATGGGGGGATGGATGGGAGAAGGGCTGTGGGAGTGGGTAACTGAACAAGGGGGCAGTGAACAGGATGCAAAGTAAGTAATCAAAAATTATTAAAAAAGGAGATTGATCTATTTCAGATAACATATACATAAATAAGTTTAAACTAATTTACATCAAATACTTATATACCTCCAAAACGGAAATCATTTGAAAGCAAACATAAGAGAACATTTTGAGACTGAATTATATGAAAGCTGTTTACCAAAGAGATTGAGATAAATATGAACACAGGTGGCCACTGTTAGGTATCTCATGATGCAACCCACCTCCCTGTCAGACAACTCCCTGTGTGCTCTAACCTGTGGCTGGGGGAATGTTTCTGTTCCCACAGCCTTACCCTAGCATTCATAATTCTCTCAACTTGAGATTTTTACTATGCTATACAGAAACACAACCAACAGCTTGCGGCTTTGCCTTTAGCAAGCAGAGCTGACTGTAATAAAGCAGTGAGAGGCCAGAGACTAGCTGCTACCCAAGATGATCCTGTGCACAGGGTTTCTTTCAATTTTCTTCTCCTTCTATTGTGTGTGTATATGCACACTTGTACACACAGGTGCTTTCAGAAGCCAGAGGTTGTTATGATTCCCTGGAGCTGAAATTACAAACTTGCAGCATTGGAAGACAGAGGCAGGAGGCTCTTGGAAGCTTGTTGGCCAGTCAGGCTCAGTAAAAGGTCCTGTCTCATCAAAAGATGGAGACAGACATTACGTTCTGTCTCTCTCCTTCCCTGCTCAATCACACACACACACACACACACACACACACACACACACACACAGAGAGAGAGAGAGAGAGAGAGAGAGAGAGAGAGAGAGAGAGAGAAATCTTTAACAGAAAAGATCCCTACTTGACTCTAGCCTACTCATAAACCTCCACCAAATTTTATACTTAATTTTGATTCCTCAATTATAGTTAATTTTCTTCCTAACCTATTAAAAAGCTGCTTCTATTTTCCAAGTTTTATGTCATAAAGCATCACAAAGAAGTATCTTACAAATATTACTGACTATGGTATACCCATAAAAGGTCTTCGATTGGATTAATAGCTTAATTTATGTAAAGTAGCTCAGTGTTTTAGCTTTTAAAAACATTAAAAAGTTCACAAAGAAACCATTAGTTAAGAGAATTATTAAAAACTCCAAAATTAACACCCTGTTAGCATATATTTTGTTTATATGTATCTGTGAAAAATTAATCTTACATTCTGAGCACCAACTATCTCTCTGCTTCTGTGACTTTGTCTACCTTAATATAACCCAGAAATGGAAATGAGAGTGATCATGGATTAAGGGGAAACCCACGTAGTGTAGGCCTTTGGCCCTGTTTGTCGTAGTCTATTATAAAGTTCTCTAACTACATTTATTCAAGGGTACTTGTTTCCAAGATACATCAAGGAGCATGGACGGCTGGCAGCTGATAGAGAAGAGCCTTAAGTCTGGAGGAGGGAGGCAGGGGGAGCGCTGGTGTGTAGAGGGCACACAGTCAGTACCTGAGCATGCAGGAGCTCCTCACACCGGTGAGCTTGTTTCTCGATTGCAGACACATACTGCTTCTCGATGGCATCTAGCTGCTGCTTAACTGAAGACTGCAGAAGTGCCTAGAAAAAAAAAAAAAAAACCTTGGATCAGACAACCTGGAGCTGACTGCTGGCACCAGAGTCTTTACAGCTTTGCATCTCAAGTAGGGCAGTCTGCACTCCAGAACCCACACACACGGCAGCAGGGTGCACTGACACGGGACATTAAGCATCTATCTTTAGGTTTTATTGCTGCTAATACTACACTTTTTTGGCTCCGATTCTACACACCTTCTCCTTAAAAAAGTCAAGCCGTAGACAATGATAAAGAGAGTAAATAGTTTTGTAAAATAGCAATTCAGTTCAGTAGAGACCACACAGGATGAGGAGCAAATGAAAGTTGGGGGTGGGGGGGGGGAGGATTGGTAAGGGGAGGAAGAAAAGCCAGACATATTTCACTGGCTGACAAAACTCCACATCCTCTGGGCACACTGCAGTACCCATGGGCCAAGCATGATCTTCGAGACCACAAGGCAAGTGGAAGCAGATGGAGGCTCTGAGCGATTTTACTGAAGCCTGCCCCCCCAGGATGCTCATGCCCCCAACATGAAAGGGTGGAGGCTGGGTATGTGTGAGCTCGCCATACAGCAATACCCACAGGGCAAGCAGGACTTGTGAGATAGAACTGTATAATGTGGACACGGGAGGCCAGGGAAAGACATAAGAAAGTCAAGTCGGCAAATGGTGGGGCCAATGGCCCCTTCCTGGACATGTTTACATGCCAACTCTTCTTTTTCCTTCTAAGCACTGTGTGAGTCTAACATGTTTCCATAGTGCCTTATGTGCTATTTATAGACTCTAACATCCTAAACGTGCATAAGGGCTTTTTAGCACACTCTGTTGTTAGACCTATGCTATAATAAACTACTCACAGTCAGAACAGCAACCGAAGGCAGACACATCTTATGGGAAACAGACCTTTGGCATATTCACCAGTAAAAAAGTGTGCCAAATCTCTTAATCTTTGTTTTGAAAATAGACTTATTCAGTTGGAAACAACATGCATGCATCAAAATCCTAAATAAATAGGCATTTATTTATTTATTTATTTATTTATTTATTTTTAACAAACTAAAAATACTTTTTAAACCTCTGGGTAAGTCTCAGATGCTCAGAAAAAATTTAAAAAAATGTTTTGTTTTTTTTTTTGTTGTTGTTGTTGTTTTTTTGGGTTTTTTTTTTTTTTTTTTTTTGGTTTTTTTTGCAATGGGAGCTGTGAGGCTGCTGTCCCAGCTCCATTTCAGGCCTGAGCAGGGTAAGAGAGGACACAATGCTCCCTCAGTGTGAGTGTTCCCTGAAGCTGCTTCAGTCCAGGTTGACAACCTAAAGCAGTAGAAGAAATGGTGGTCAGAGAAGCCAAAATTAAGCCTCTGAGCTGGGGCTAGATGCTGTAAATCTCTAATTTTCCTCTCACAAAATTATTCTTTATTAGATTTTAAAAAAAATATATTTTCAGTGCTTTGTTCTGTTGTTTTGTTTGAGACAAGATCTTACTATATATGTAGCTTTGCTTGGCCTGAAACTGACTATGCAGAACAGGCTGGAGGTGAACTCACAGAAATCTGCCTGCCTTTGCCTTTCAAATTCTGGAATTAAAGATGTGTCACCATGTTTGGCATAAAAAAATTAATTAAAGGATGATATAGATACTTTTCTTGAAATAGCAGGTCTTTTGTAAGGAGTATCTTCTTGTTTTGAGAAGGGGTGTCAGATAGCCAAGGCTGCCCTCAAACTCACTATATTAGTTTCTTCTCCTGCCCCCACCTCCCAAGTCTTGGGAGGTCGAGTGTGTATCCCCACACCTGGCAAAGCTGCCATTCTCTTCGAGAACTTGACAAACTGTTCAGTGGAAAGAGGTGTTCTCAATTCCCTACTTGCCGTGGTCCAAAACTACCCCAAATTCAAATGGCTAATTCTAATTTCTGGACAGCTATGTTTTCAGAAAGACAATTAATAAATAAAACAGCCTCTTCCCATAGTGGAGCCACTATCTGAACTGCTGTCTGCCTTCTCTACTGAGTTATGCTATCCCTCTTTGAACGTGGCTTTTGAGAAGAAGCTGCTTGGGAACAGGAAGGAAAGCCACAGGAGACAGGCCAGCCTCCCAGCCACATACACTCCTATCCACAGGACACTTTCTGCCTCACAGAGCGCAAAAAGACAATCATCCTGATATGTAGTGTGGGTGTCGGGCCTGCCCATAAGGCTCAGCACAGCAGTTGGCATGAGGAAGCCAACAGAGGCGAATTCAGAAAGCTGAGTTGGGGCAGTGTAAGCAAGAGTCACAGCTATCCCTTCCAGACTGTCTGGTTACTGAGCAGTGGGGCTCTAAGTGCCTCTGTCCAGCTAACCAGGAAACTCTCCAAAGCCATTCTCCCATCTGGGTTTTATCCTTTGTGGACACAGGAAGACACACTCACAGTAGCCACTTTTGTTCCTGGCTTTCTGTGTTACTATATAAAATAGTTGTCTTCCTATGTAAAATGCTCTTGGACTTTATGTCAAAAAGGCATATTAATAGTAACATTCTGTAACTTGTCTTCTGCAATCATCTTTACAGATAGCTGCATGGAACAAAGGCTTCAGTCTGGATGTAAGGTGGCCAGTTACTTCATCCTGGCTCCTGAGTCAGGCAGAGGCCATCCAGACCCCATACACTCAACCTCTGAATCTCAGGAATGATCACTACATATCTGAAGAGAACCAACACAGATTTGATTCTGTCATTAAAAAAAAAAAAGAAAAAAGAAAGAAAAAAGATGAAAAAATCCTATTGTCTAAGTTTCTTAACAACTCAATTGAGACATCAAAGTTTCTCCGGTTTTTCCATTTTTTTCCCATTCTTTTTTTCTTTTTCTGTTTTAAAAGACGAGCGCCAGCAAGGTCACACAGAGGCTGCTGGAGATGTCTGTTACCATGCTGGGTGTGTGGAGAAGTACTGGCATGTAGTGTGTGTGTCAGAGCTTTTCTGTAGACTGAGGACCAGTGCAGCATTAATACACAATCCAAAGACAGAAATGTTAGCTGATGGGCGTGGATCTTAGCGGAAATTCAATACAGTCTAGCCATGTTATAAAGTGCTTTGGAGGTTGCGAAGGCCAAAGAAAACCATCAGGACAGAGAGAATGGTTCCTGCTGGCCTTGTCGTTACAGGACTCTAGTAACATAAGAGCCGTTACCTCAAACACCACAGAAGTCTCCCAGTGAAAATTTCTTTTGTGCCATGGACAACACATTAAAATTAAGAAGTTTCTAAAATTAAGCACAGTGCAGAGGCTATGCATGTCTGCCTTCCAGATACCTCAACCTTTGGAAAAGCTGCCATGTGGGCTGGCCTCCTTCTGATACCACAATCTTGTTCCTTGTGACTTGAATCACAACTATGGTTTCAGTTGAAAGAACAAAGAAAGGATAGCGAGAGCTACTTCTGTCTGAAACAGCCTCCTCCTCCTCCTCCTCCTCCTCCGAGGATTAAATGAGATACGTGGTCACTACAGCAGGAAGTTTGGTGGCATTGGGGGGTCATCTGCAGGACTAGAATGGACAGGTCTAAACTTCCCAAGCACAAGCAAGCCCTAGATCAGGATAGGAAGGATCTGAATATATACAAATATGTGTGTGTGTGTGTGTGTGTGTGTGTATACACACACACACACACACACACACACACACACACACACACACACACACACACATATATATATATATATATATATATATATATATATATATATATATATATGTGTGTATTTCCCTATGTTGCCGGGGTAACTGGGACGAATGGCAGGCTCTCCCCTTGGTGATGATGCTCTCTCTTATAATGGTGGCAGTTTTGCCTTCTTATTAATGAAATTACACAATGGGATTGTTCTAACATCTTTCTGATAGATTCATGGTTTAGGTTCCTCACTGTATATATGTGAAATAGACTCTCTGAACCAAGTGGTGCCAGCATTACTTTTAGTAGTTGTAGAAATCATTACTTTTTCCAACTTGGTAGGATCAACTCATAAAGTACAGGTCTCTCTGGAAAGTAGAAAAGGCTCTTCAATTTGAACCTTTACCAGCATTGAGTGTTGAGAGGCTGTCCTCAAATCAGCTCATCAGAGCAGCACCAAAGACACACACCTGCCTTGATATGAGGAGAAGAATTATGAGGGACAGCAGATGACTGAAGACACCACAGTAAGGGCAAGACCTGAAATCCTTGAAAACCTGTTGATGTGGACTCTGCAGTCAAGAGCAACTGGGCCCAGAACTCAAGCTTCCCCACGAGTTAGGAATGGACCACATGGACTCTCAGTAACTAGCACAGAATAATTTCACCATTGAATAGTGTGAGGTAGCCTGGCAGACTTGCCACCAACCCAAACTGTTCTTTACCAACAACTTTCTAAATTGGGGAGGAACACATGAATATCCCATAAAAACATGAGACCTTGTGTTCTGCTACTGAACGTAGGGTGGAGTCATGGGTTACTCTTCCACTGAAATCCTTTCTCACTGAGACAGAGAACCTTACAACTCTTCATAAATAAGAGACAAGGAGATTTGAAGTTTCTACCTCTAAAAAGATAGTCAAATATTTTCCAATTATTCATCATGTTTGCTAGCATGCACCCCCCCCCAAAAAAAAGGCCAAGTAGTTTTAGTAAGGCAAAACCTTTAATAACATATAATTGTATAGAAAATTCTATGTTCTTACACACTGTGTGTACACAGAAAGTGAGCTTGAATGTAAGGATTAAAATCCAACTTGACCTCTCTGATCTCAATAGTGGGCTACACACCACTGAGAACCAAGACAGACAGTGGGCTACACACCACTGAGAACCAAGACAGACAGTGGGCTACACACCACTGAGAACCAAGACAGACAGTGGGCTACACACCACTGAGAACCAAGACAGACAGTGGGCTACACACCACTGAGAACCAAGACAGACAGTGGGCTACACACCACTGAGAACCAAGACAGACAGTTAAAGGGTTTTAGGGATCATTACATCTCTGCTGTCTGTCCTCAGGGTCCATTACACAATAAAGAACAAATTGAACCATTTCTCTCTTACATCTGTCAAACAGGCAAGAAATTTCAAAGAAAAATGCATTCTTATAGATGGTCCCCGCACAGAGATGTCTGTACCATACCCTCATCTGCAGGTGGAGTTCTGTTGAGGTAAGAATGATAAACTCTCATCAGTGTCTTCTCTGCTAGTGATACCAGTGCCATCTCTTCCACACCAAATGGAACATTTTTGACAAGTGAACAATAACTCTGTATTATAAACATGTCTATTCTTTGTCCAGGCCAATTCCTGTGTCCCAGGCACTTTCTCAATTGAGTCTGTAGACCTGCATTCCTGGAGGCTCAAGGACTGCATGGCTGACACATTACACTAATCAGGGTCCCCAGAAAATGTGTTTTGATAGATATTCCTCTTAAAGTTTTGGCTAAGGTGGGCACTGTTGGGTCAGCTTGGATTTCCAGCTGTGTACTGCATTAGAACATGCTAGGCCTTAACCATGTGATGAATAAGGAGATGGGGAATATTAGCCGTGAACTCACTAGCCTGTCCAGTTACTAAAAGAAGTTTCAGGGTAATAACCAGAAGTTGGCCATCTGTTCTATCTGGTAGAATAAGGTGGACACTGATCAAAGGCTGAACTCTGAATAGCACTGATCACAGAACTCTACAGTTTGTACAGTGAATGCTCAGTGTGAGGAAGGCAGGTGGTACTCACTCAGGGAACACACCGCAAGTAAACCTGGCTCATTTTCAACTTCACTGTATTGGAAGTGTTTCCCGGAGAGCTGCTACAATGAAGGGAGGAGAGGGAAGGGAAGAAAGGGGGGTGGGGCAAGGGGAGTGGGGGAAGGGTGGTGAAGAAGATCTGTGTCTTCATCTAGAAGTCTCCCTCCTGCTCCATAACCAGGCTGCCACTCACCAACAACACAGGCAAAGCCCTGACCTATAATAATAAGCCTAGATTCCTTCCAATGTTCCAGTGCCTTTCGGTTTTGGCCTGGCTAGAAAAACCACAAGAATAGCCTGGCATGTAGAGTTCTGGCTCAGTCCTGTAAACTCAGAGGCACAGAAGAGCCATTCTCAAGTACTCAACCTTCCTCGGTCTTCCAGTGAGATTCAGCTGGGTGGGAGGGACAAGGGAGAACAGGCCAAGGGCTGAGTCCTATCCAGTCACTCATATCTAGCAGCAGGCTACTGGGCCAAACTTTGCTGGCAACAGCAAACAACTTTAGTGTCCAGGAAAAATCTGATCACATGATAAAACATGGAATTTATGAGAGTCTACGCTCAATCAAATAACTGAAAGCTGTAAATTTATTTCATACCTTTGGGCTAACAGAATGGTGAGATTCAAATAAAAGTATCTTAAAATGTACTTTTCCCATCTTTGGACGAAGACCCAGAAACATCTAATCAATGGAAAATACTCAACAACGAGAAAACAAAGTTGTTTCTCTAGTTGGGAAAGAACTTTATATAATATGAAGAAACTGTACACCCTGGGAAAAAGCCTCCTAAACGCAGTATGCTTTCCCTTACTAAATGGCACAGTCATCTCAAGAGCTGCAATAAAGCACAGGCCAGTGAAGGCTCTGGAAAATGGATGCAGCTGAGAATATAGGCTGGCATACAACTGACACCAATTTACTAAAATTCAATGTAATCTTTTCAAACAGGAATTTAAGGCATATTCAAACTTTAAAAAAATAGCAAAAGACCAATGCTCCCACAAAACACGGTTTAGTTATTGTAGGAAACTGAGACACCAAGATTGAGTTGAGATTATCCCAGAAAAGCTGTATGGGGCAACCTCACACCACTTTTCCATTGTAAGAAGCAGAAACTCCAGTCCTTACACTTCAGTGCCTCTGGCTCAGTAGCTGAATAATAAAGGGATTGGGGGAGCATCACAAAGCTTTCATCATATGAAAACGAATCTGCACATGCATTGCTTCCAACAGTCTAGTGTTTACAAGTGCATTCAATGGGTAATGAGGGGACCTCGGCTTCTTGAATATGCAGAGAATTAGAGATGGTATGTGGAGTTATGCTCAGAAGGAGACTGTGGGAATTAAGTAAGCCATATGTGCTTGTGGGGAAGATATCTCTAAGTGTATAAATACCATAAGGTAAGGGTAAACTGGCTGGTTGCTTGGCTGTTCGGCTACTTATTTGGCTTGTTGGCTAACTTGGCTGTTTGGTTGGTTGGTTGGTTGGTTGGTTGGTTGGTTGGTTGGTTGGTTGGTTGAATGACTGACTAGCAGGCTGGTTGGCTAGCCAGTTGTTTGACAGGCTGGTTTGCTGATCAGTTAGTCGTTTGGTTGATTGGTTGGTTGGTTGGTTGGCTGGCTGGTTTATATATTTATTCTGATACTGGATTTTAATAAGTGGTTCAAGTTGGCTGTTAATTCACTAGGCAATTAAGTTTTGGAACTCAGCAACTCCTTCTTCAGCCTCCTGAGTGCTCTCACACCCAGCCAAAAAAATGAGTTTCTTAAATATATGCTGCTTGGCCAAGTGTATGTCAACAATGAACTGGAGAAGGAAAAGGTACCCACTATTGGAAACATGAAAATTCTCTTTTGGTGTATGGCCAAGCAGGTAATTTTCATTTCACAAAAAAAAAAAAAAAAAAAAAAAAAAAAAATTGTACAACTACCCACAATGTACCAAAACTCATGACACATCTTCACAGTTATAACTTGTTAGGCATCACCTGTGAAGAACAAAATCAAACTCTACTCAGTATTTTAACTCATGAACCAGGAACTGCTCAAGGTTTTAACAGCTCTGTCCCTGTAATGCCTAAACTTTTTAATTAAAAAATAAATATTAAATTTGTTTGAGTGAGATAAAACCAGAGATCCTACTGTCCCCTAAATCTTTAATTTAAACGATAGCAAAAGAGTACAGTTTAATTCCAAAATTAAACAAGTTGAGCTAGACAAGAAAATAATTTATAAATGCCACTACAGAATAAAATTCTAAGTCCATATGTAAGAACAGGAAAAAAAAACTTTTATTAATGATTGATTTTTCAATAAACACTATGCTAGGTTTAAGTTAAAAAACAAAAATGAAGATAGTGGGGAAGGGTGGAGCTGCCACTGAAAAAGAATATCATCCGTACAGTAGCAAAACAAAACTTTAAGCAAAAAAATATGTTCAGATCTGACTTGTGTCAAACTGGAATTTTTAATGAACTGAGCTCCAAGTGAGATAAAATAAAAGCAACATGTTTCTCTTAAGTTTCTTGAGAACTCCCTCTTACTATTAGAGCAAGCTAGAAGCTGGATTTCAACATACTGAGTCAACTAAGTACTTCCCTTGGAAAATTTTCCCCTAGAGCCTTTTAGGGCAGAAAGAAAAAACGTTTTTGAAGTGAGTTTAGTAGTGAAAATTACTTTACCTCAAGTGTTGATGGGCACTGTACTAGCTGGACTAAGGCATAAGGAGAAACTTGGCAAAGAGCAACGGGAAGTGAGTGTTCTCTCTTTAGAGAAGTCAAGACACCACACAGTCCCATCTCTGTCAGTAAATATGGCATACCTCTCTATGTATAACTTTCCTTGGTATTCCCACTATACTGACCCACCTCCGTAAGGAGGTCTCTGACTGGGATCACTTATCCCACTCCAGAAACACAGGGCTGATGTTTGTTATAAACCATTTTGACATAAGTCAAATCCTGCTTGCTTAGCTACAACTAAAACTCAAGTTTTTCTTATTTGTCCCCTTAACTCAAGAACAAAGGAAAGTCCTCTCTATACTTATTTCCTTTCTCTGAGTTTACCTCTTCTGTCTTCTATGGGATTTCAGTGAGAAATCACACATTTATGTGCACACATGTTCACACAAGTGGATGAATGCATATCCATACAACTTAGTCATTAATGGGATGAGAGAGAGAGAGAGAGAGAGAGAGAGAGAGAGAGAGAGAGAGCGCAA
Source organism: Mus minutoides (assembly GCA_902729485.2). NCBI lineage: Eukaryota > Metazoa > Chordata > Mammalia > Rodentia > Muridae > Mus > Mus minutoides. The sequence goes on from LR749533.1 coordinate 1,988,439, forward strand.
TCGCAACAGCGAGCTGAAGCCAAGCATACTGACAGATGAGAAAGTGGAGCAGAATGGCTATGACTCACAAGTCCTTTCAGGAAGTAGAATAACATCCAGAGCTCCAAATAAAGACACAGGCCCTAGCTGCACCTATTGTTCTAGAGTCCTGGGATGATACCTACCATGCCATGTGTGTCTTCAACAGCAACCCAAGGTATTCATCATGCCCTGTAAGATCTGAGAACCAGAATTCAGTGTTCTGATCCCCACAAAATTGCTCAGATTACCTTAAAACAAAAACCACAATGGTGGTATGGCTACTTATGTACTAGGGGGAATCTGTGCTGGTGACCCTGGGGAGATGACTGGATCAGACAACAGGATTCCAAGGTCATCAAATAAGCAAGTTAAAAAAAAGCTTTTCTGTTGATTGTATTCAGCAATGTCAGGTACCAGAATCTAGGAAAGGCCTTTCAGGATTTAACTTACATTTACTTCACTGTACTAAATTCTAAGAAAAAGGACTTTCAAAATCAGGACCTAAAAGGAAAATGTACCACACTCAGTAGCATTACAGGAGAGTATGAATATGGAGTACATTGGAGTATGAATATGGAGTACATTGGAGTATGAATATGGAGTACATTGGTATTTCTGTTTAGTTTTCTTCTATTCTATAACAGATCTTCCTGTGTCTTTCTCATCGTACTGGTTAAGTACTGAATTTCTGTGAATAAAAGAAGTTGGTCTTCAACCAGGAGCCTAGAAGCATAAAAGGCTAGGATGGTCTATCATCTGCTCTCAAGTGAGTGCTTCTGAGAAGTTCCCAATAAAAGTCTATACTACCCTATTTTGAAAAGTAAAGGATAGTCGCCAATCATAAAATAATGAAAGGACAGCCATGTGCTACGCTAGGAAGCTGACAGCTAAACACATGAGCCACCATCTTCTAAGGCATCGTACCTATGCAACAGGTTCCTTCAGTATGCATACAGGAGTAGCCTGTGACCAGGATGCATCTTTACTCTGTACATACCGATGAAAACACTAAAAAGATCATCAGAGAAGCTACCCCAAGATCATAGGAATCAACAGCAAGGTATAATGTACACATGCCACATTATAAGATATCTGCTTCTGGGCCATCTGGTCTACCAGCAGGAGGTTTTGGCCACTATAAAACATTCCTCAGTAGCAGGCTTAGCAGAAGCAAGAGAGTATGTGGTAGAGAGATGACAGAGTAGATGTCCATGGTCTGTACTGAAGCCCTAAAGCCATGTTGATGTCTGAGGGCTGCACTGAGCCACCTGTGCTCCTTAATGTCATGGGCCAGCAGTGACATGCGTGCTGAAGAGCTGGCCCACCCCTCACATGGCCAGCAGAAAGCTGGTTCCAGTGGCATGGGAGCAGGGGAGCTGGTATGCTACCACCCAGCCCAGATCCCAGGGCTTGGAGATGGCCTACCTCTTCCCCTATGAGCTGTTGGAGACATAAGGGGGTCTTTAAATCCTACACTTATTAAAGCATGGCCTTGGCCTGCACATATTCTTAGGCTCACAAGAACTAAATTCCCTTCCTCGCATTAATCCAGGAATGACGCCAAGGAGGTCAGAACTTTTGCATCTTAAATAATAAATAGTTCACGTCATGACAAGGCTTATTTCTGTATTGGGTTGAAACTACTGGTAACATCATTTGGACATTTTAAAAAGTGGCATCTCACCTGAGCAGCAGCATGCTTACACAGGGACATCCCTGCCCTCTAGAAAACCTAGTCAACAAGCATAGAACAAAGACTGCGCTAACCTAGAATCCATATCACACCCTCAAACCACCTTATGGATCTTTGTGGAGAGGGGGTTGCAAAGAGCCAGAGGGGGTGAATGACACCAAGGAAACTGCTATTTACACACACAACAGTACAGAAGTGACATGAACTCACAGAGATTGTGTCAGCATGCACAAGACCCGCTTAAGTGCTGGCTAGAGAAAATCCTAGCACATAGGAGATGTGGACATGTAATCCCATTAGCTGAGAAGCAGTGAGCATCTGATGGCTGCTGAGAGACAAAGTACAAGTTTTCTTTAACTATGGAAGGTTGGTGGGCTGACCACAGATAAGAGCAGGCCTTAGGCTGACCGCAGACCATCAGGCCTAACCCCAAGACTAGCTGGTAACACCAGCCAGACTCAATGGGGAAAGAAGGGCTAAAAGGTAACCTTAAAGTGGGAAGAAACAGAAGGGAGCATTAAAGGATCCTGCTGAGACCATCTCTGTGGGATAAAGCATACTGTCATAAGAACCACAGGGATCTCTAACATTTCAGTCTGACCCTTGAAGGAGCATAAATGTGGTACATAACACAGCCTGGCACCTGAGGGTCACCAGTGTATCTGAGCTGTTTCTCCTCAGTGGACTCAACTCCCTGAGTTGCACGAGGACCTTAACAAAGAGTCAGTGAGGAGAGGCACATGGAACAAACCACCAGACGGTTCATGGGGATGAGTTTAGGCTGTCTGAATATAAACTCATTATCTAGGATATGACAAATTCAATTATCACTCTGTAGGCCACTTGATTAACTCCCAAGTCTTTTCAGTAAATCACAACAGAGCACACTGGAACTTTTAAATCCTCTTTGAATGTTAAGCCATGGCAACAGCAGACAAGCAGATACAGTGAGTAGCTCTCAGCCAGGCTCTTTCAAAAATGCCATTTGCAAAGAATATTACAGAATACACATAATTTAAATCTCATTACCAGTGTATAGAATGATATCAACTTGTTTGTTGAAAACAGAATACTGTGAGGCTGGAGAGATGGCTCAGTAGTTAAGAGCACTGGTCATTCTTCAGAGGACCTGGGTTCAATTCTCAGCTTTACAAAAATCTATAACTCCAGTTTTAGGAGATCTGACTACCTTATAGTAATTCCATACTAACTTTACTATATATCACTAATATGACATTACAATAATCTGTTATTACTTAAATATATACAAATCTATTTAGCTAATTTTAAAAATAAAGGTGATTAAATGATTTTTTAAAAATTTATTTAATGCCTTAAGTTTTTCCTATAAAAAAGGTAAGCAGCACATCATAGGTGAAGATAAATATAGTAATTAATTATACAATATTTTGCATTAGGCTTCACCTGCTGATAGTCTCAAATATTTTCAGAGTCTGGCAAATACAATAGTTAGCATAACTCTGTAATCAATGACCACTTCCTCTGCTCAGTGGTTATTCACTAAAATAAAGTGTGTGGTTTGGATCTTTATCCCACAAAGGCTTGTATGGTAAAATCTTGGTATCATATGACTTCTGAAAAATGACTGATTATGGTGGCTCTAATATTTTGGTATTTGGGGGAGCAGTACCAACTTGGAGGCAGGACCCAGTTGGAGGAAGTAGGTCCCTGGGGACATGTCCTCAGCTCCTGGGCTTCCGTATGATGGCCATCTCTGCTGTACATGCTCCATGTGATATTAAGCTTTATCTCCAGTCCAAAGCAAGGGGTCAAAAGACCAAAATCCTGAGCCCAATGCACCTTCTTCCCAGAGGGTTTGCTGAGTGGCAGTGATGAGGGCTGACAGACACACAAAGAGGCATGCAAGACCTGGGACACTTGCATGGCTCCACATGCCCAAGAGTCAAGCTTTCCCTCTCCCTGGGGTCTGCACAGTGAGCAAACCTCCTGAGCCTACCTTGTACTCATCCACTATAATGCTCAGTGCCTCGTGCCCAGCCTTCCTCATGTCTTCCAATTCTTGTTTATGTTTCTCCTGAAAGAGAAGAAAGAAATTCAGTCTATATTTTTTCCTATAGGTTTGTTCCAAAATAGCAATAAACTGCTAACTTTTCCTTTTATATCCTGGTAGCATGCTGAACACTAGGTCTATAGGTGAAATCAAGAAGAAATGGGTTTGTTGTCTTGTGTTTTTTTGTTTGTTTTGTTTTGTTTGCATAAAAGAGTCCATCTAAAGCATGGTCAAGCATAAAGGCAAGGAGGCATCTGTGAGGCAGATCTCTGAGAGTTTGAAGCCAGTCAGGTCTACACAGTGACTGGCACACAAGTCAGGACTGAATACTGAGACTTTCTCTGTCTCAAAAATAAAAAATAAATGGACATATTTGAGTGTTATTCCTCAATAAACAGGTTTGTTTTCTGTATGAAATTCAGTAATACACAGTATGTCTCCCATCATTCCTTCTGAAGAAAATAAGACATTGTGATCACGCTTAGCAACCCTTAAATACCCATATTTTTTAGTTCATTTAAGAAATATCCCAATACAAGTGCTGGGCATCTGGTTGGTATCAGAACCACAATGCAAGCACTCTTTTGCACTCAGCACTTCAGCCCAAATCCCCAGTCAGCTAGCCATCCTATTTCTCAGAGGCAGATGTGATGGGGATTCAAAGAAATAGTTACTGAATGAATACGTATGTAAATGAGGAGCTGTACAATCAGCGACAACTTTTATATAACAATTGGGGGGATTCAGCTATGGTTCACTATTCAACACCCACGCTATAAACTAGTTTTCACTATACACTCTTATACTTTGCCACTGACAGGCCTACTAAAATTCATGAGTCCCTTCTAATAAATTAATCCAGGTAGAGCAAGGGCATCCTTAGCGACACAGATGGTGCAGAGCCATCCTTTGATTGACAGGTTGATAAGGAATAAGAAAACAAAGAAACTGTGTGGTCCAATCGAACATGACATTCTACCTAAGATAAGGTAACTGATTGTGCCTTCTTTTCCAAGACAATACAGAAATAGCCCACTGGAACCGATGTTACTGATGTCATCTAATTGAAGCCATTTCCCAAGTGCAGGCTTTACCAGCACTATCTCTGAAGCCACAGGATGCAACCACTAATCAACCCCACTGGAGAAGGCAGCACTTGAGACAACCCAAAAGGAAAGGAGTGCAGCAAGAGATCAAAACCAAGACAGCAGGGTAGATAGAGCCCAGGGCTCTGAGGAGGCTAGCCTCCATGGTCTGTGGAATGACCCAGGCTGGCTTACTATGGTCTCTGGAATGACCCAGGCTGGCCTACTATGGTCTGTGGGCCTACTGTAAACCAGAACATGGGACACCCATGCTGTCACACACATATCACCTATTCAAGCAAAGAGATATGGTGCCACACTACCTACATGCTTGTCATTCACTATGCCACAAGACAGCTCATTCAGAATCTTTGTTGTTCACATGGGGTCTCCCTTTGCAGCCTAGGTTGAGCTAGAACTCACAATGTAGTCTACTAGGCTGGTTCCAAGCTCATAGCAATCCAACCTCTGCCTGGCAATTCCTGGGATTCAGGCTTGAACCACCATACCCAGCTTACTTCTGATAACTATGTCAAGCCTGGCTAAGCCCTAAGGGCTCCACAGTCCTCGCAGAGAATGCAGGCAAAGGGTGTAAGGCACCTGGCACTTCCGTTTCTTTATACACTTGGTGTCAAGTTAAATATGTGACAGAACACCTGAGAATCTTTCCATGTGTCTCAAAAAAATCTCATCATTTGTAGACAAATACTAAATGGAGAGAAATAACAGATATAAAAATCAGGCTAAAAGCATTTGTCAGAGAGAAGCAAAGCATCATTGGCAAAGCTGTCACAGAATTTAAGTATATGTCCTCAGTAAGACTGTTAAGGTAACAAAAACCTCTCAGGATTCATCTGACCAAAAGGCTTTGACTACTATCGGCTGCCTCTGCATTCTGCATATATTTCATCAGCAAGCTTAGAGGCTTAGAGGGGTCTTGCTGCCAGGCGTGGTGGTGTATTCCTTTAATCCCAGCACTCGGGAGACAGAGGCAGGTGGATTTCGGAGTTCGAGGCCAGCCTGGTCTACAAAGTGAGTTCCAGGACAGCCAGGGCTATACAGAGAAATCCTGTCTCAGAAAAAAAAAAAACAAAAACAAAAACAAAGAAGGGTATTGCTGAGTCCTGCCAACCAAAAGGAAGAGAATAAAGCAAATTCATCCAAAACTCTTCCTAACAAATAAAAGACAGGGTTGTATAGTTGACAGTAGCACAGAAGTGGCTCATTTTCTACATGCTGGTTTTCACTTTGGTTTAGAAATGACAACCTCAGATCTATTTCTAAACCAAAACTAAAAGGAATTAGTACTTTACAAACAAGGGATGCAACTTTAGAGGTGACCATCTTGAGTTTAGTATGGACTCCAAATCCAACTGCTGGAATCCTTGCTAGGAAAGGGGAGGGGCATAAGGCAGCAATCAAAAAAAGTAAAGACAAAGTGGAGGGCAGTCACACTGCAGCTACCCAATCAATACACAGCATCATCCTCACGAGGAGCCTTCAGCAAGACCTGAATGTATAGAGACTTCAGAATGACAGCATGGACCGGGGCTAGGAGGACTGCAAGGTACAAGAGAAAGAACCCAGGACTCTCTAAAGAGCTGTGCTGGAATACAAACACTTCCATAAAGCAACAATAAGAGATCTAAAGGGGCAAAAACAACAATGGGAAAAGCCTCATTTTACGGAAGAAGCCTCCTACAATCCCTCCTTCTGCAGGATTCACTGGGCTCCACCTGATGTTTGGCTGTATGTCTCTGGATGGAGCCTCTCTGAGAGTGATTATGCCAAGCTCCTGTCTATAAGTAGAGCAGAGTGTCATCAGGAGTCATTTAAGTTGCCTTTGTTTGATTTGTTTTGCCAGGCATGTTTGGTTCTAGCCTAGGTCTCTGAGCCATCTGGCCTCTGGTTTCTGGTCCTCTAGGCAGTATCAGGAGTGGGCTCCCTCTCATGACACGGGTCCCAAGCTAGACCAGTCATTGGTTGGCTTCTCCCACAACTTCTCTGTCACCTTTACCCCAACACGTCTGACTGGGAGGAAAAATTGTATGTTGAAGGTTTTCTGGCTAAGTTGGTGTCCCAATCCCTACCCTGGAAGTCTTGACTGATTACAGGAGATAGCCAGTTCAGGCTCAGTATCCCCATTGCTAGGAGTTTCAGCAGGATCACCCTAATAGATTCCTGGGAGTTTCCATTGCACTACGTTTCTACCTTGGCCCTTAACTGATCTCCTGATTCTAGTTGTCTTGCCCAATACTCTCTCCCTCTTATCCTCCTGTACTTGATCCCTCCCCATTTTGGTCCTAAGCCCATCTCCAGACCACTGGCAATATCTATTCTATTTCCTCCCCCTAGGGAGAGATTCATGAACCACCTCTACCTCCAGTTAAGCCTTTCTTGTTACTACTTACCCTCTCTGGGTCTGTGGATTGACAGGGTCAAGGACACCAACAAGAAAACGTACAGAATCAACTAACTTGGCTCACAGGGGCTCACTGGGACAGAACTGACAATCAGTGAGCCTGCATGGGTCTAGCCTAGGCTCTCCTGAATATATGTTATTAGCTGTATAGCTTGCTGTTTTTGAGGGACTCCTAACAGAGGGAGTGCGTGGGGGGGTGGGATTCTGACTCTTTTGCCTGCTTTTGGGAACCTTTTCTTCTGCTGGGTTGCCTCATCCAAGCTTAATATGAAGAGGGGCCTTATTGCAACTTGATATGCCATGTTTTGTTAATATCTTGGGGAGGGCTGTCCTTTTCTGAAGGGAATAGAGGAGTGGAGGGGGAGGAGAAGAGGGAGGGGAAGAGTGAGAAGAAACTGTGATCAGGATGTAATATACCAGAGAATAAATTAATCTTTAAAAAAACTAAAAAGAAGGTAAAAATGCTTATCAAACAAAATGCTGGTGTACATGTGAATGCTAACAGTGGCGCTGGGAGGGCACAGAGAGAATGAGTTAAAGGTGACTTCTACCATAGAATGATGGGCATTATATCATCTACTACTAAGCAGAAGTCAGAACTTGCAAGTGATGTGTTTCCATATATATATATATATATATATATATATATATATATATATATATACATATGCATACACACTACATATATACATTGTATACATTATATATGTGTGTATGTGTATGTATATAATATACATTGTATATTTATGAAGCTATGTCTGAGCAAATGCTTGTTAGCAGTCTCCTTGCTGATTTTAGTAAAATGCAAGAGGAAAGAGAAAAATGATGCGGGAAATCACTACACACAATACAAGGAAGAGATCTGTAGGGGCAACAACAGGCACAAGGGGAGTGCCTTGAGCACCCTGCAAGCTCAAGTGGCTTCCAGCACAAAAGCAGCCAAACTAAGCATGCTGCTGTGCAGAGTGCTTCTGAGTATAAGGAGCAAGAGAACTAAGAGTAAAGGAGGAGAGGCACAAGTTCAAAGCCAGCCTAGGTAGAGCCCGTTAAAGACTCTGGGTTTAATCCCCAGCACTAAAGGCAATCAATCAACTGACTAATCAAAAAAGAAAAGTGGAGAAAGAATCTGCCAATGCTGTTTTCATTTCACTGTGACTATATATAGTTTGGTAATCACCTTGTTTAGATCTTAAAGGTAGAACTGAATCGTTAAATCATCAGAGCAGAGGTTCTGGTTCAGTAACATCTAATACATACAGATCCAGGGCAAGGTGCATGTGACTCCCTCTCACATGAAGAGTAAGATGTTTTTCCTGCTGCAGGACACATTAGGGATGGGCACCTGGAGGCATATGTACTTTGGAGAAAGGGAGAACACTGAATGTGTATGTATACATACTTATAAATACACAGTGTACTTATATATAACTAAAGATTATGGGAGGATCTGAAGAAGCAGTTCTCACAGGCATAGCACTAGGAAGAGGGCACACAGCTGAGACCATGGGAAGGAGACTCCATGGTGCAGAGCCATTTGAACTCTGAACTGCTCAAGTCTGGTTTCATTGCAAAGGCTGAGGACTATATCAGAAACCATACTTTCTAATGATAAGATTCTGGCACCCAGACTGAGGATAAAGAAAGAAAAGGCAGCTTGAGGGAGGAAGCAGCTATCCCAGCTTCCCTGAATCCAGGCTGGCCCTGCCTGGCATGAAGGAAAGGACAAAAAGGAACAAAAGTGGAGTATTAACTAAGGAGAAGAAGAGTGAGAAACTCATGGGCAGAAGGAAGAGCTTAAGTACACACCTAAGAGGGCACTGCTGTGAAGGTGGCATGTGCAGACACCACACAGCCATGTGAGGGACCTGACAAGCTACAGTAGTTTTCCTAATAACTTTCCTTTTGCTTTTGATGAGAAATGGAAACTCAAAAATCAAAGCTGTCACAGCAACGATACAAATTCTAATAGAGTTTGACAAAGAGTATCAGTAAGCATATTACATATGAAAAGAATTTATGCTTTCAAAAGAGTGCTGGGCAGTGGTGGCACATGCCTTTAATCCCAGCACTTGGGAGGCAGAGGCAGGTAGATTTCTGAGTTCAAGGCCAGCCTGGTCAACAGAGTGAGTTCCAGTTCAGCCAGGGCTATACAGAGAAACCCTGTCTCAGGGGGGAAAAAAAAAAAAAAAAGAGGAAAGAAAACATCCATCAAAACAGGAAGAGAGTCTGTATAACCAAGGAAATTTTGTCTCCTCTATCGGTGGCCAGAAAGGATACTCCTACTAAGAAGTATTTACTGGAGTCCAATCATGACCCAAGGAGATAAGAGGGTTAAGTGCATCTGCTGCCACAAAATAAATAAATCAATCCCATTTTAAATAGTCAAGAAACAGTTAATAAAATGGCTTTTGAATTCCAAACTACATATTTTTGTGTAATGTTTAAAACTTCTTAAACTTAATTTTTATACAAATATTACCTTTTTAGTGTAACAGAAGTTTCACTACTTTACATTAAAATTTCAAATTTTACTTTTTTCCTTTTTAGGGATATATCTACCAATTCCAAATAAAATAATTACTTTAGATATAAGATTAGGATACCAGAAGAAACTATTTGTAGTATAAAATATACATCCTAATATCTTGCAAGTACAAACTTCTAACATAAGCATTGGCTCTTAGAAAACTCATGTCAATTTTTCTCAAGTTAACAGTAGAGAAACACAGGAAATACTGCACAAAAGCAGAGGGGGTATACAGGACTCCGATGCGTCGCAAAGGTCAGGTGAGTGAGTGACGATTCTGCTGAGAATGGAGAGCGGAAGCAGATGGTTTTATAGGACACTACACTGACTCTACGCACGTGTACTGCTTGTGAATCTGCGACAAACTAGAGGCTGATCCGCTCATATAGGTATGGAACCAGGAAGACCATAAAGAACACCAAATCCTTTTCCCTGTGAATTTTATAAGAAATAAACCTACAGGTAAAAGAGCAGGAATGTGTGGGTTTTTGTCCAAGTCCACATTTTCTCTCCCTGCCCTCCCTACAGAGGGAGATGGCTTATGGGATCTTTGGTAGTTAGGACAGTTAAATGTGTTTGGCTTGGCGCCTTCCTGTACAGTTTGCTCCCTCAGTCTCTTCCAGACTGTCGGTGGTAGGCTGTTTCAGCAGCAATAGAAACATACCACACAGGGTCCCTGGGATCCTTTTGTGGGTTTCTAAACTTGGGGCAATATCCAAATACCCAGTGAGATGGTATTGTCCTGGCTGCTCACAGATGCTGTATAATTTTCCAGAAGTCCTGGGTCAGGTGATATCACCACAGTGTGGTTCATGAGAACAGTGACATGTAGAGCTAGCTGTGCTCGCAGGCTGCCGTGACTATCAATGCTAGTGACATGTCCTTGTGCTTTCTGAAAACACTGAGCTTCCTCAGGTCCTTCACAGGCAATCTCCTCTGCCCAGCTTGTCCCAACACAAACCTGGCATTCGTCAGATTCAAGCCTTCCCTTCCCAAGCTCTGCGCTCAGATATCTCCTTTACCCCCTACAGCCTAGCAATTACAAGGTCCGATTTGCCCTTAGTCTTCTTCACTGCACTATTAGCAGCTGAAAAACTAAAAATGCGAGTGTGTAATTCAAAGTAGGTCTCCTGGCTTAGGGCTCGGGCAAAGCCTAGTGAATATCCAAGAAGTTTATAATAAAACAATGTCTTCAAATTAATATCCATAACATAAAATTGATGAATATTTAATTCCTAAAGAGCTCAACGAAAGTCCAATATATAATGCTTATCAACTAAAATATGATGGGAGTATGGAGAATACACCTTTAATCTCAGCACTCAGGACACAGAGGCAAGTGGATTTCTCTGAATTTCAGGCCAAGTCTAGTCTACAAAGTGAGTTCCAGGTTAGCTGAAGCTGCCCAGTGAGAGCCTCAAAAACAAACTGTCTCCAATTCAGAGTCTGAAGACAGCTAAATCTGTAAAACACCTGCCATACACACATAAGGACTTGGCTGTGGAGCCCCAGCACCCACATATATACTGGGCATGGCATGGCATGGCATGGCATGGTAGTGTGCCTTTTAAGTCAGTGCTGAGAGGTGAAGGCAGGTGGATCCCTGGAGCTCACTGGCAGCCAGACAAATAGATGAGCTCCAGATCCAGAGAGGGACCTTGCCATACAAAGTAGAGGATGACAGAATATCTGCTACTAATGTCTGTCCTAGATACATATATGCACACACACAGAAAGAAACACACATATGCAGGTATGTATACATATATGCATGCATATACATGAACACATACATATAGGCACATACACACATATGCAGGTATGCACGCACGTGCATGCACACACACACACACACCCTCAAAATAATTCACAGCTAATGATACTATAAGTTCCAGACAAGGCTTTAAAGTGTAATTTCAGTGAGCTCATGGTAAGAGGAGGAATCAGGGACAGTCATCTGGTCCAGCCTTTCAGGAAACCTATTTAATCCTAATGTCTATACTTCTAGCCTTTGACTTAGCAATAATTCCTCTAGTAATTTAGACTAGACTACCATAAATAAAATGTGGTTTTACAAAAGCTTTTAGGTTTGTATGTGTATTTTTCCTACACGTATATACATGCACTATGTATGTGCCAGGTGCCCCTAAACCCCAAAGGTCATATGAGGGCCACAGATTCCTGTGCATCTAGAGTTATGACTGTTTGTAAACCACCATGTGGGTGCTGGGAACTAAATCTAAGTCTCTGTAAGAAGAGGTGCTCTAAACAACTAGGCCTTCTTTCCAACGTTCAAACTGTGCCTTTCTGCATAAACAAATGCAGACAGGCTTGGGATGTAGTTCAGTACCTACATGGTGTGCATGAGAAGCCCTGATTTTGACACCCTCCCACATGTACAAAAGAATCCAGAAATTTAGGGACATGAATTTAAAAGAGAAAACAAAGCAAAAAAATGCAGATGTGCAAGCATATAGAAATCAACTGGGTTCATTCCCATGAGAGAACAGTGTAAAGATGTTTGCATCACAGGAAAACAAGGAATGCTTGCCGGGATGGATGAACAATAAACAGAAAGGCATGGAGTAGACCACAGTCAAAACAACTGTAAGGACAGCAGGCCAAGTGCAGAGCTGGTGTGTGGGGAGAGACACCAGCTGACTCTTGGCATTAAAGACAAACCTCTGAGGGCCAATGATTTTCACAGGAATCATGCCATAAGTAAGCATTTGGTCTGTCTACCCAGGTGATGGGAGTGAAGCCCACGTTAACAGCTGCCACAGTAAACCCTGCAGTACAGATGTTCTGCAAGGGGCACAGGCATGCCTGCAGCTCCTGCTAGTCAGGAGTGGCAACTGCTTATTACAGGGAAGCCCAACTTGTTTCCTCTTTCTGTCCATCAATCTACAGCCCTGGGAGTTATCCACAAGGTGCTACTGGACTGGACTAGATTAAATACCTTACATCATTAGGCAAATGCAAACACCTGAAACCCAAAAAAACATTTCTTAGGTTAAAAAAAAAAAAGCATTCTAAGGACCAAATACAAGTGTCAAAACCAAGCAAAAACACAGGACAGGGTTCTCTAGATGTGTGTGCAGAAAGAATGCATACAAATAGCTCTTCAGACTACTCTAGCACAGGGAACTACATGGCTTCTACAGAGCTTCTACAGAGCCTGAGTGCTAGGGAAAAGGGGGGAGGGGAAGGGGGGGTAAGGAATAAAGCCTGACTAACTCACTCACTCACTCATTCATTCATTTATATCCCAAAAGCTGTCCCCTGCCTCCCAGTCCTCCCTCCCAGAGCCCCTCCCTCTTCTCCTATGAGCAAAGCCTGACTCTTTAGGCAAGTGAACTTCTGTCTAAAAGAACTATTTATCTGTAATTCCAAGAAACTTGTGGCTGCCATTAAATAAACCTATGTTCCCTTTTAAAAACCATTGCTTCAAACTGCAAGGCCATCAAGCTAGATAAGAAAATTACATCAGACTCTAAATGCAGAAACGCAGCCATTCCAATGCAAGACTTGCCTGCCATCAAGAGCACCACATAGACCTTGGCAAATGATGTTCTCAAGCTCCACCCCTACTTAAGATGTTAAAACAACCCTGCCCCTCCCAGAAGCTCAGAAGTCATTGAGGTCCAGAATCCATTAGCACTGATGCTTGTCTTTAGAAAACACATGGGCATGTGGTGGTGGGGAGAGGGTACAACAAGTTCAAGGTCATGTGGTACCAGGCCAGTTCAAACTACAAAATGAAATCAGGTCTCAAAAGTAGAGATTACATATGTGGAAACAAACCATAGTAAACGATTGGGTCTATGCCTCATTGCTAGTCTTAGCAAAGTTGGAAAGGGGAAATTAGGAAAGGGGATAACATTTGAAATATAAATAAAGAAAATAATAAAAAAATTGACAATTGAGTTTGCTTGCCTTCCAAGCCATGCCTTCCCTGGATCATCTTGGCAGCTCATGTCACAAGACTCTGAATGGTTTTCAGTGTATTCCTTAAACTGTGAGCTTATTGAACTAATCATGAAAGCAGCCCTTCCCTTGCCCAAGAAGCTGTGTTTGTCTGCCCAAGCTAACATGCTGTCCTGTTATGCTGTTTTCTATTGATTTGAGGAATCATTACCGAAGCATGAAGATCCACATGTGGTTTACCTATACTTCTGTCAGTGTGCTGATAGTACCCACAGTTTAGCCATATACTGTGTATTGTCATTTCCTACTATGCATGCCTAGTTACCATGAATCCTCCTGATCAAAGGGCTAACACAACTGCAGACAAACCATGAACTGTCTCCTAGATCTCTACAGAGTAATCTTTCCAAAAATAGACTAACTTGTTGTGACTATCATCAGCCATAATGTCCCCGGCTTTAGAAGAGGGGAGAGGGTTCAGATTTCAAGAGGTCTGGCTCTTCCACACTGTTTAAAAGATTCATGGTAAAAACTACAGCAGCATCACCACTTCCAGAGAGCTCAGCACTACAGCTTCTCCCGCCTCCAGAAACGTTAGCCCAGCCTGACACTTCTCCTTGCATGAACCTGTTAGGACAGCTGTGCTGGCTACAGAAACGCGGTCCTGGGTATTCATCCTGAGACCACGGACAGCTCAGAAACCACAGGCCTGGAGTGAAGACAACACTCTGTCTTTGGGGTCAGGATGTAGTTTGGCCTTTAGCTCATCACTTTTTACATAGTGGAAATAAAATAAATTTAAGGAAAAAAAATCCATATTTAACTGTCTTTGTCTCAGAATTATTTCCTGATCATTTCAACAAATGTAGAAGAACCTAGATTACTATCTTGAAAGATGTATTTAATTCAACATGTAATTGAAAACAATTTCTGATCCAAAACTGTATTTGAGAGGAATCCAAAAAGACAGGCTCACTTGGTGTTTTGCTTACTCAAGAAAGCAAGATCACCTTCTCAGAAGATGTCCTCCCACAACAACCAATTTCAGTTCGTTTTTCTTTTTGTAAAGGTTGAAAACCTGCTATGAGCATTCCTCTCCCTGGAGACCTGGGCACCCACCTCCCACTGGAAAGAAGTGAGTCCCAGGAGAGCAACAGCCTGTGAGTGCTGTCTAGCCCTGTGGCTGTTCCCTTCCCTACAGTCATATCTACAAACTCATACTGTCCACACACACACTAGGTCTGACTGTTTGATCACCACTAATATAAGTTCCCTCCAATATAAATTCAAGGCATGCCAAGGATATATGGGAGCAAGGACACAAAATAAAACACATGGCAGCCTGGTATGGTGCTGTACAGCTTTAATCTCAGCACTTGGGAAGCAGAGGCGGTGGATCTCTGAGTTTCAGGTCAGCCAGGCACACTGTCTCAAAAAGGAAAAAATAAGTAAATAAATAAGCACAATGCACTGAAGTCTACAGACAAAGCTTTTGCCTACAGAGAGCAGTATAGCCATGGAGTCTATCTGCAGGATCAGTGGATGAGGGCTCTGCCCCATAGAGAACAGTCTTGCTATGGAGAGCACCTACAGTGTTAGGCCGATTGTCTACATATCTGCCAGTGATAGAAAGTGAGGGTTTCTGTCTGTTTGTTTGTTTGTTTGTTTTTCAGTAAAGGCGGATTTCTTAGTTTGAGGCCAGCCTGGTCTACAGAGTGAGTTCCAAGACAGCCAGAGCTACACGGAGAAACCCTGTCTCGAAAAATAAAAACAAAACAAACAAAAAAAAGTGAGAATTTAGTGGTAATAAAGTTCACTCCACAGTACGATAAACAAGCACACTAAAGTGAAAAGTCAACCAAGGGACAAAGGCTGAGAAGTCCAATCCAAACCCCGTCCTGCAGCAATGATTCCATAAAGCTTCTTGGTCCTGGAGCCCGCACAGCTCAAGCGTCCTTTACAGCACAGGCACCCCGCACAGCTCAAGCGTCCTTTACAGCACAGGCACTGCTTCCCTTTACAGCACAGGCACTGATTCCCATGGTAGCTTCTGCAGTGTGGCATCAGGGATAGTAGGAAGTCATTCCACTCAACATCATCATTACAATCTGAGAGTAATCTCAGCGACCTCGACTTCAAAAGCTCCAACTACATAAGGCATTTTTATTTTAAACATTTATTTTCACTCAGTCTACTACTAAGCAATTTAGAAATGAAAGGTATTTATTCTTAGTTTATAAATAAAAATAAAAAGGGTTTTTAATATGTTGATTTCATCTCTTACTTAACACCTTTACAAAATATGCCATGATTCCTCACAGCAAACTCCCTGATGCTCTCTGGGCCTCACAGTCTTCCCACCCTGCTCTTCTGCAGTGTTCCCTGAGCCTTCGATGTAGGAGTTATGCTACAGATGTATCAGCTGGGACTGGGCTACAACTCGGCAGTTTGATTCTTGTGGTATCCTATGATGATCTTCATCTCTATGTCATAAGCTACAACCATGAAGTCTCACCAACATGACTAAGCAAGAGCTGAACAAGGACAACACCAAGAACACACTAGGGTGGATGGGGAAAAGCTGCTCAGCCCTCCATGAAGAACTACAGGCAACTAAGGACACTGAAGGACAACAAAATAGTCTTCCCTGGGAAGGGCACACCGACTGGTTAGCCAACTCCAAGAGGTCAGACTGAACAGTTTTTATTTGGAGATTTAGAAACACACATATTAAATATTTAATCTATATAACGCTATAAAGATAGAATTTTTCCAAATACTCGCACAATCCTAATTTGCTCAAAAACTGCTTTTGGGTTGAACTTCTGACCTCACACCTGTGGAGGAGGAAGGAGAGCTGCTGCCTCACTTGCAAGCAGATCTGAAGCCCCATGCTTCCAGGGCAAGCACTGAAAACAGCCCAGAGTTTCTAAAGTGCTCTGCTCATCAAATGCTTCTGTTCCATTCATTAGACACTTTCCTTTAAAGAACAGGAAATATTTCAGTGGCTCCATCTCACAGTAGAGGCACAAACTATAGATGGCCCATTGCCTACCAATGCGTGACTCTTAATATATGTATGTGTATGCATGTGTGCATGTGTGTGTATTCCTGTGTGATCCCGCCTCTGCTTCAGTTTCCAAAAGTTTCCTCAATATTCCCAGATGATATTCATTTCAATCAGAGATGAAAACATATGAGTACTTCATATTATTATTATTCACTGTGCTAAGTTCTGAGAATATAAAACCAAAAAGCATCCACCATTTCAGATCTGAGTGTTCTTACAGTTTAGAAGGGAAGTTGGATTCTTAAAAAAAAAGTAACAAGAGTAACAGGAAGGAGACTGTAAGGTCTTGAAATTCAGCCCTGTTTTACAGCCATCCGACTGTGAGCTGGTGTCATCACAAGAGTTGTCAGGGAAGCAGAGGTGCTGACTCTTACTACTCCTTTTTTTGCCAAAACATGAACAGAGAGACAGAAGGCACACTGAGAATAACAGAGTACTAGTGAAGAGTTTCAAATCAGAGAAGAAATAATCAGATAGAGAGCCACACTGCCTTCAGCCCAGAGTGACTGTCACCCACCAGGATAGCTTCTTCAGAAAAAGAGCCTGAGATTCCAGTGAATTTGCTATCTGACTGCCCTCCACACCTTCAATTTCAATGTTAATATACTATATGGCAATGGAAACCATTATTGTTATGAAGTATACATTCAGTAGAAATGATTAACAGGAAACAAGGCCTGGGAAATATCATACAACAGAAGGCAAAGCCTTCTGGGTCTTTCTATCCTTCCTGAAAGTGACAGGATTCACTTTCTTTTTGTTTTTTTTGTTTTGTTTTGTTTTTTTTTATTAGATATTTTCTTAATTTACATTTCAAATGCTATCCTGAAAGCTCCCTATACCCTCTCCCTGCCCCGCTCCCCTACCCACTCACTCCCACTTCTTGGCCCTGGCGTTCCCCTGTATTGGGGCATATAAAGTTTGTAAGACCAAGGAGCCTCTCTTCCCAATGATGGCCAACTAGGCCATCTTCTGCTACATATGCAGCTAGAGACACTAACTTTGGGGGTTCTGGTTAGTTCATATTGTTGTTCCTCTTATAGGGTTGCAGACCCCTTCAGCTCCTGGGGTACTTTCTCAAGCTTCTCCATTGGGGGCCCTGTGTTCCATCCAATAGATGACTGTGAGCATCCACTTCTGTATTTGCCAGGCACTGGCCTAGCCTCACACAAGACAGCTATATCAGGGTCCTTTCAGCAAAATCTTGCTGTCATGTGCAATAATGTCTGAGTTTGGTGGCTGATTATGAGATGGATCTCCAGGTGGGGTAGTCTCTGGATGGTCCATCCTTTTGTCTTAGCTCCAAACTTTGTCTCTGTAACTCCTTCCATGGGTATTTTGTTCCCTATTCTAAGGAATGAAGCATCCACACGCTGGTCTTCCTTCTTGATTTTCTTGTGTTTTGCATATTGTAACTTGGGTATTCTAAGTTTCTGGGTTAATATCCACTTATCAGTGAGTGCATATCTAATGACTTTTTTGTGATTGTATTACCTCACTCAGGATGATATCCTCCAGATACATCCATTTACCCAAGAATTTCATAAATTCATTGTTTTTAATAGCTGAGTAGTACTCCATTGTGTAAATGTACCACATTTTCTGTATCCATTCCTCTGTTGAGGGACATCTGGGTTCTTTCCAGCTTCTGGCTATTATAAATAAGGCTGCTATGAACATAGTGGAGCATGTGTCCTTATTACCAGTTGGAACATATTCTGGGTATATGCCCAGGAGAAGAATTGCTGGATCTTCCGGTAGTACTATGTCCAATTTTCTGTATTTGCCAGGCACTGGCATAGCCTCATACGAGACAGCTATATCAGGGTCCCTTCAGCAAACTCTTGCTGACATATGCAATAGTGTCTGTGTTTGGTGACTGATTATGGAATTCACTTTCTGCCGGAACACGGTCAGGCTCACCATCATCTAGACCTGCATTCCATTCTTTACATCACCACTTGTGGCATCCTGTTCCCCTGTCAAATCCCCTCAAAACCATCCAAACAAATGTCTTTTTAAAAAATAAGAGGAACACATCTTTGGCAGGCTCTAACAACTTCTGATTTGACCCCCTAAGTGGTTCCCACCCCTACCAGATCCCATATGGACATACCAAAACACCCTCACACTCACCTATACTTTTCAATCAGAACATAGAATGGCATAACTCTGGGTGCTGTTCATGACCTCTACAATAAACGCCATTTGGCTCAATTCCAGAAGCTCTACTGATGAGGCTTCTCCCCAGCTGGGAGCTACTCTCAGCTGCCTTCACAGACCTAGGCTTCTCCCCAGCTGGGACCTACTCTCAGCTGCCTTCACAGACCTTTCCACAGCTGGGAGCTATTCTCAGCCACCTTCACAAACCTCCTGGCAACCTCCCATGCACATGAGCTTATGCATTCACAGCCTTACATGCAACTGTTGCCATTGCCTAAGAGAAGATATAGAGATCCTAGTCTGTTACCAAGTTTTAGTACAAAATCCACAGCAACCTTAGGTGCTGGCAGAATTTTAGTCTTTCAGGATGGTAACAGGAAATCTACGATCTAAGTGGGCTGACCATTACTGGAAGTGAAGCAAACTGTCTTTAGAATGTGTGAGAACAAGTTGACAAAAGTGTCAGAACTCTAAGTAGTAAACTCTAGAAGTTAGCAGATCCCAGCTGTAGAGTTCAGAGCAGAGACAGGATCTATCCTAGCAGAGACTGATCCACAATTCTCATCAAAATGCCAGTGAGGACCTGTGAGACAGCACAGTAGATTCTGTGTCTGGACCACATGTGTGAGGATCACATTCATATCTCCAGAAGCCCACATACATGGAGAGCGGATTGGCAGCACACACATGAAAAATGGCAGTGGGGGGGTGCAGGATCTCAACATAACCAATATCCATTTTAGTTTGAGTTTTACTGTTGTGAACAGACTTTGTCTTAGTCAATTCCTGCACAAACATCATGACTAAAAAGCAAGTTGGGGAGGAAAGGGTTTATTCGGCTTACACTTCCACATTGCTGTTCATCACCAAGGAAGTCAGGACTGGGACTCAAGCAGGGCAGGAAGCAGGACCTGATGCAGAAGCCATGGAGGGATGTTCCTTACTGGCTTGCTTCCCCTGGCTTGCTCAGCCTGCTCTCTTATAGAATCCAAGACTGCCAGTCCAGAGATGGTCCCACCCACAAGAAGCCTTCCCCCCTTGATCACTAGTTGAGAAAATACCTTACAGCTGGATCTCATGGAGGCATTTCCTCAACTGAAGCTCCTTTCTTTGTGATAACCCAGCTGTGTCAAGTTGACACAAAACTAGCCAGTACAGACTTCATGACTACAGCAACTCTTATAAAGGATAATGCTTAATTGGGGCTGGTTTATAGGTTCAGAGGTTCAGTCCAATAGTATTGAGGAAGGAACACGGTAGCATCTAGGCAGACGTGGGCTGGGGAGACTGAGAGGTCCACCTCTTGTTCTGAAGGCAGCTAGAAGACTGGCTTCCAGGCAGCTAGAATGAGGGTCTCAAAGCTTATCCCCACATTGACACACGTGCTCCAACAAAGTCACAGCTACAAGGATACACCTTCAAATAGTGCCATCCCTTGGGCCAAGAATATTCAAACCACCACATTCCACTCCCTGGAACCCACAGACTTGTTCTATGGTTGCCATACCTAAACATAGCATAATGCAAAATACATTTAGTTCAACTTCCAAAGTCCCCATAGTCTCAACAATGTTAAAAATACAAAGTTCAAAGCTCCATCTGAGATTCATCCAATCACTGAACTGTAATCCCCAAAGCCAGACAGGAAACCAGCTGGGCAAACTCTAAACTCTTCATCTTCACATCTGATGTTAAAGCAGTCTTCAACTTTTTCAACTTTGTTGACTGCAACAAATTCCTTTTTATCCTGGGCTGATTCCACTCCCTGTTAGCACCTTTCCTCAGCAGAGAGCCAATAGCTCTATTGAACAAATTAGGGTCTCCAAGACAACTTCAACTTCACAGCTTCCTGGGCCTTCATCTTTGGTGATCAGAGTAACTCCATCCTGAACAACAATTTCCCAGAAATGATTTAATTGTTTAATTTCTACTTTCTCTCGAAGGACTTCCAGGAAGCTGTTGAAGCGCTGTTCTTCTGAAAACTGAATGGCTTCCTCCCGGAAAGCTTTGATTCAGTCCATACTTTTCATAAAATACAGTGTTTCATTGGTATCCAAAAATTGTTCAATGTGACTTATTAACTGGAGACTCGCTTCCTCAAAGCTGGCAATCTTCTGTCTTACTAGGAAACGAAAGTTTTCAACAGGATTCACACTTCCAACCTTGGTGATGTTCCCTTCTGCCAGGCTGGAGATGCTGATGTGACCTTCTTCTTTCTCAGTCTTGTATTTTTTAGCAGCAGGCCCCTCTTCATGATTGTCTTGGAAAACGTCCTGAGCAGTCACTTGGTTCTTTTTCTTGATGACTTCTGTTAGAGGGAAAAGGGTCTTTACTTTAGAGAGTGGACTCTCACATTTTGCTTTCATCTCAGTGGGGGGATCCAGCATATTCAAAATGTGCTGCTGAATTGGGGGCAGCCACTCCTGGAGATGTAAGGCTCTATGCAGCAGACCCTGGTACAATCGCTGAAATTCAGGATTTGGAATTTTGGAGGTTGGAAACAAATCTTCAATGATATCTTCTTCCTCGTTTTTCTTTACCAAGCTCATGGAATCGATCAGATCATCAATAGCGCTCAGCTGTGCCTCTGTGGGAGTACACTTCTTATTGTTTTTCAGCGAGGAAAACATGTACTGTTGTACTGCCGCAAGTCTTCCATGAAAGGCAACTGCACATAAACTAAACACTCATAGGCATCCTTAATGTAAGGGAAGGCTACACCAACTTGAGGATTGGATCTTTTGTCATAAGCATATTGGAGGATGGCGACCATGTTTAACTCCTCCAAACCATGAATGAGGGAGGAAAGGGCAACAGCTGCCGCCTCATCATCCTTTGCTGCAAAGACCTTTAGAACTTGCTAGCTCATGAAGAATCTTCTATGAACCTGAGAAGATTTACAAAATCCCAAAACAGAGAAGCACTTCCCCTCAGATTTATATTTCATTTGTTCCTCATCCACTTTAGAAAAAGGAATGATATCACTTCCGTAGCAGTACCCTTGAATAGTGTACTCTTCGGAAACTTCAGTTTCATCATCATCATTTAGGCAATAAACCGTCTCTTTTTGTATATCTTCCTTCTTCAGAGTTCTTGCGTGCACAACTATCCAACTCTTTTTAAATTTCTCCTGTATGATCGATTTATAGGCTACAATCTTTATAGACAAGTTGGGGCCAATGGTCAGTTGGCAGGGCCAGGGCATGAACGCCTCTCAATCTTCTTAAAGACACACAGTTGTCGTAGACTTTCACTGAAGGAATAAATTTCATCCAGCCCGTCTTCACCCTTGTCACCATGCGGATGCCTTCCTTTTGCTGCTCAGTAAGTCCTTTTTGACGGAAGGAGGGTTCGCAGTGGTCCAAGCCAGAGTCGAGGTCTCCTCTCTCGCCAGGCTCACCATTCTTGTCGATTGGAAAAAGCAGAAAGAACTGCAGAGAGATGCCAGACTTCTTCAAGTGACAAATTATAATGTCCAGTTGGTCTTGGCTGAAAGGGCTGCTGAGGTCAGTGAACACTTCAATATGCTTCTGCCCAAACTTCTTCCCTATGGTTTCACGCTGAATCAAATCCATGCACACAATCAGGGCATCCAGGAAATCAGCTTGTTGAGAACTTGCTTGGATTTTGTTTCCGATGTCTTCCAGCAAATCAAAATCTGGTAGCATCAGGTGTCTGTGCACTGTGATGTTCTGATACTGGTCCTTGCCAGCAAGAGCATTATCAGTGCTGTCTGTGCCATAGAGGACTAACACGATCTCATCCTTGCTCTCCGAAAATACCTGTCGCTGGGCAAACATAGTCATCACTTTCCTTGCTTGTTCAATTCGGGATTCTTCACCAGGAAAGGAGTTACCCATGGCAACCCCCACATCCACACACAGCACAACAGCTGCCTTATTACCTACCGGACCACACCATGCTGGTTCTCAGGTGGTTTGGTTACTTTTTCCAGGCAGAAACCTAGAGTGTCAAGGCAACTCTTATAAAGACAACATTTAATTGGAGCTGGCTTACAGGTTCAGAGATCCAGTCTATCATCATCAAGACGAGAGCATGGTAGCATCCAGGCGGGCATGGGGCTGGAGAAGCTAAGAGTTCTACCTCTTGTTTTGAAGAAAGCTTGGAGAAGACTACCTTCCAGGCAGCTAGGAGGAGAGTTTTAAAGCCTGTGCCCACGGTGACACACTTCCTCCAACAAGGTCACACTACTCCAATGAGGCCACACTACCAAATAGTGTCATTCGCTGGGCCAAGCATATACAAACCACCACAACATTTCTATCTATAAACCTAAGAATTTAACACAATTCTTATCAAAATCCAAATAAGGTTTTGTAAAGCACAAAACCCATACAGGCAAGAATAGCCAAAAAGGGACACATGGCTGCACTAAACTAAATACACAGCATGACATTCACTGAAGCAACACAAGAGCCCTGCTACATGAACACACTAACATCAGTGGAAATGAGAATGGATGGAAAAGATTAGCAGGTTAGGGTACTGGACAGGTGAGCACAAAATGGAACAAGCCAGGAAGGGGTGTTCTTTAAGAACACCACTGTAAGAGCAGCCAGCCAGACATCAGACAGAAAAGTAACTGGACCTGTATTACTCAGCCCATAGGAAATGTAGGTGAGTCAGAACCATAGTGACCAACCCATCACAGACTGCAGGACAGAACAACGGACATCTGCATCCACTATGAGAAGGAAGAGCAGTAACATAATGGTGTATGAATGCATAAAAGTGGTGCACACCACCTGTTATGTGCACACTGCCTGCTATGTGCACACCACCTGTTGTGTGCACATGGTCTGCTATGCGTACACCACCTGTTATATATACTCTGCCTGCTATGTACACACTGCCTGGAGAAGTGTAAATAACCCTACCATAGAATAGTCATTGTAAACCAGATCAATTAAAATGGAGATGATAAAACAACAAAAATAAGAGATATGGGAAATGCAGAAATCGAAACCAATCAGTGACTATTAGAAAAGCTAATAAAGTATTTAAAATGAGCAAATCTATACTTCTCCAACTGGCACTTATCTTTGGTGTAGGCAAGCATGTGGCAAGCAGGCTCTTCCCTCAGGTGTGGGCTAGCATGCGAATCTGCATGACATCATGGGAGCAATCAGCAGTCTCTGACTGACTGCAAGAGTGTCACCGGAAGGTTGGAGACCATGGGCATCTCTCATGTCATGGATGGATTTCTACACTACTTGAAATTCTTACAGACTGTGTTGCTAGGAAAGAAGTTTTAGAAAAGTACAAAAAAAAAAGGTAAAAATCATGAAGTCAGAGAAGGTGTCTGATTAAAGGTTAGGGTTAAAGGACAAACACAGAAAACAGTACAGGAAGCTGGACACTACAGAGCAACTAAACACGGGGTGGAGGGATGGATGGGTCTGCAGCGATGGGATCAGGGTCCATGAACCTACAGGAAGACAGGGAGAGAGCTCAATGGATTCTGAAGTGGGTGATGTCCTCAGTGAAAACTTGTAGCCAGGCTGAGGCTGCAATAGCCTCAATAGTTCAATAGTTCTGAGGGCTGCCCTGACACTGCACACTGCTCTCTCTGTGAAAGACATTCTCCAGTTAGCCAGGGTCTGGTGCAAGGTCTGTCCTACCGACCTCCACTCCTCTGACAAGGTCTGTCTCTACCAACCTCCGCTCCTCTGGCAAGGTCAGTCCTACCGACCTCCACTCCTCTGGCAAGGTCAGTCCTACCGACCTCCACTCCTCTGGCAAGGTCTGTCTCTACCGACCTCTGCTCCTCTGGCAAGGTCAGTCCTACTGACCTCCGTTCCTCTGGCAAGGTCAGTCCTACTGACCTCTGACCTCCGTTCTTCTGGCTCTTGACTGTGCTGTATCTGCAGCTACCAGCAAATACAGTATTTCTAGAAAGATGTCATGTAATAGCATATATTGGCTCGGAATAAAACATTATTAATACTTCTAATACACACACACACAAAAAAAAATCCCAAAATTGGTGCTGAAGGGATAGCTTAGCAGTTGATAGCAC
The DNA here is from genome assembly GCA_902729485.2 of Mus minutoides. Taxonomy (NCBI): domain Eukaryota; kingdom Metazoa; phylum Chordata; class Mammalia; order Rodentia; family Muridae; genus Mus; species Mus minutoides. The sequence goes on from LR749533.1 coordinate 2,013,419, forward strand.
TGGCTGCTCTTCTATGAGACCCAGAGTCAGTCTCCAGAACCCACATGGCAGCTCAGAAGTGTATAACCCAGTCCCAAGGAATCCAATGTCCCTTACTGGCCTATGCAGAGAAAAGTCCCACAGTACCCATAAAATAAATGATTAAATTTACCCATATTGTAAATTCACTTAGTTGCTTTATACTGTGAACTAAATAGTGTTCTGATCATACTTTAAAATTGATGTCAACCAGGTCGAGCACTGATGGATGAACAGGGTACATGGAGAATTAGAGTAGAGTCTGAAGTTGAAAACTTACTTCTCTGCTTCATTTCTTAGAATGTTGTACAGTCTAATGGAACACCAAAGAAGGACAGCTCAGACACCAAGCATTAATACCTCACATTTGTGGAAGTACAGGAGCAAAGGCCAGTGTGGCTAGGTTCTGCTGAGGGCTTTTCCAGAGCCATTACAATGACTCCATTTACAGCTGTCTCCCGTAGACTTCACCTCCACACATCCTAGGCCTGAGTCTTAGACATGGCCAACTGGGGCCAGCGGCGCACAATCATTCTGGATGTCACTCACTCAGGGCTTCCTCCACTCCCCACAGGAACAGAAGTAGTCAAGCAATGAATACTAATGTCTACTAAGTCCTCACGAAAGTAACAGATAGGGTAGGAAAGAGAAGATCAACTTTAGCTACAGGCTGGAAAAATTCCATCTGAAGTCACTTCAAAATCAGTATGACTTAAATAATGAAGCTGTAGCAGTGATCCACAATGCCCATAGTGCCCTAGTTCTCAGACAGAATGGATGAGGCATAAAGCCTTCTCAGCATTGAAGGGGTAAGCAGGCAGAGCACCTCAAACACAATATGGACACAGTAATATCCCTTCAACTATTGTCATAGTGTACAAAACTGAGAAAAGTCTGCAACTTAAAATCCTTCAAATGAGCACAATGCAAACACTGCCCTGGGAAATACCTACCTCTTCACAAAGTCTTCTCAGATACCCAGCTTGTGTGCGACTTCTCACCATTCTCTTCTGACAATCAACAAACGTATTTTTTTTCCTGTGTTTTATATGAAACTTTGCAATTGCAGGGAAAGGTCTCTGTGGTGTAGCCACTAGATAGAGTATAAGAATTTTATGAGACTTTGCCCCAGACTCGGTCCCTTCATTCACTGCTGAGGTCTGTGGCTTGGTTCTAGAATGGCTGAGGTCAGAGTCCAACCTCAGATAAGTGGAGAAGCAGAGCAAAGGCATCCTTGGAGACTGTAAACTGGTGTTTTTCAAAAATAACAGGTTCCTTTACCACTGGGTGAGAGCAAAGCTTAGCCATATTACAAGTTCATGTTTTCCTTTTGTGGCCATGTCACTAAACACACAAAAAAACAACCTATCACGAAGACTTTTCAAAGAGATTTACCAAGTACAAAAACCTGCACACCTGACACTTTTCTGTGAGACACAGCAGAGTGCATGAGAGGTGACAGCAGGTGACATAAACATCCTTGGAGCAAACACTGCAACTGTGGACAGGAAAACTGCATTTTACCGAATCCTACATTATGAGGACAACCTGAAATTTCTTTCATCATATAAAGTGAAGCTCCAATTCCATCAGTGAGTACAAAGCTGTCGTTTTTTAGATACATTTTTCTACAAGCCTTTACAGCCCAACACCAGTCCTCGGAGGTCCTGGGTTATTGGGCCAGAAAGTTCCTGCAGCCAGCACTGAGAATTAAATGACCAAAAACTGTATGATGGGGGCTGGTGAGATGGCTCAGCGGGTAAGAGCACCCGACTGCTCTTCCGAAGGTGATAAGTTCAAATCCCAGCAACCACATGGTGGCTCACAACCATCCATAACGAGATCTGGCTCCCTCTCCTGGGGTGTCTGAAGACAGCTACAGTGTACTCACATATAATAAATAAAATAAATCTTTAAAAAAAAAACTGTATGATGACATGAATATACAATAGAAATTTGTTTGCCAGAGACTTCATATAGAATCACCCAAGCGGAGACCTAACTGGAGCATTAATTTTATATTATAAAGACTTTGCTTTTTAACAGGCTTAATGCATTTAAGCTGTGGAACTGGCTTTAATGTGGGGTGCCTGCTGTTGTGCTGCGCCTCTGCCAACAGCCCCCCACCCCCTGGCTCTCTGGAAAATCTGGCTTGTAGTGGTAAAATCCGCAACTTCACCCAGAACCTCCTTTATGCCTTCAGAGCCACCTGGGAGACAGCCTTGGTCCAGTGTGGATCACAGCCTCTGTGCACTTATCCTGAAGAATCAATTCCCAGATTTGATCTCAACAATGCTGGTCTCTTCTTAATCACAGCTGATTCTGTGGCCTTAGAAGATTAGGACTGACTGATTGTCCCAGCAAGGCAAAAGTTTCACTTTAGTGGTTCTTTTGGTTTTTGAGACAAGAGTCTCTGTAGCCTTGGCTGTCCTGGAACTCACTCTGTAGACCAGGCTGGCCTTGAGATCTGCCTGCCTCCCGAGTGCTGGGATTAAAGGTATAACTGACCACTGTCCACACTTTAGTGGTTCTTAAGTCAAAGCACTGGGCACCAATAGAATTTCTAAGGGACTCTTGACTTTTGCTCTGAATTTCACAAGCCAGGCCTCCACTGCCTCCACTGCTTTCTGCAGTACCTTCTACATTCTCACACAGTTCATCAGGCTCAGAACACTTACTGGCTTCTCCAGAGCAAACTTCTTTCAGAACTCTTCCCCAAACACAGGTCTGTCTCAACAACGGTCTCCTGGCCCACTCTCTGGTACCAATTTCAGTCTTAGTAGAGGTTTTCCTATTGCAGTAATAAAACACCATGACCTAAATCAACTTGGGGAGAAAAGGGTTTCTTTTGATTATCCATTTACATCATAGTCCATCACTGAAGGAAATCAGTTCAGGAACCCTCAAGGCAGAGCTGAAACAGAATCCATAGAAAGGTGCTGCTTACTAGCCTGTTCCGTGTGGCTCCTACACTCCTGTGTCAGCCTATATTCTTATATCACCCAGAACCAGCAGCCCAGGGGGTGGTACCAGTCACAATGGCCTGGACTCAACCACATCAATCATCAATCAAGAAAATATACCATAGGCTTGCCTATAGTACTGTCTGGTGGGAGTACTGACTCAAGTGAGGTTTCCTCTTCTAAAATGACTGGAGTCATTGTCCAATTGACACAAAAACTCACCAAGCACAACCTTGCCATAAAAGCAGGTCCACAGGACTTCTGGTTAGGCTTCCAGTGTACTTCCTGCAATACTCTTCAGACAGTACACGTGCTGTTTTCAGAACTGGTTAATTCCGGACAACATGAGTCACCAAATAGAAGGCCTGGGGCTATCAAACCACCAACTTAATATACTCTTAACTGAAGTCCTCAATACAGTGTGACCATAGCAGAGTCAAGCCAAGAAATCAAGGGTCCAAATCTTGGATATTTAAACCATGGCAATACTGTGAATAACCCCCACTCCTAAAGAAGCTTCACACGGTCTTCTAAGGTCAGGAAGAGAACACAGGTAGTGACCTAAGGCTACACAAATCCACTCATGTACATAAAGTCTTTGAAACACTTCATTTTCCCATAACTGGGTGTGTTCTTTAAAACACATTTTTAATTTTCAAGCAGAAAATACTCAAGCTCCTGTAAGCAGGAAGCACTTTTATAGAAGAATGAATGGGGAAGAACTGGGATGTCCACAGTGATGAGAGAGCAAGCACTGCCCACTCCATGCTCACAGAAGAATTGGTCACCATCAGGGAACGGTCACAGCAAACAAGCTTGGTCTTTCAAGGCTTAAGCCAAGAGGCCCTGAGCTGGCTATGGCTACCGAAGCCAACAGCTATTAGAAATGAACCTTAGGAACTGGATTTGTCTGTCAAAATGTCTCTGAACACTGTGCTGTGCTTTCTGAGACGCTAGCAAACTCTGCACCACTGCTGTAGGAAGCCCAGAAGGAAGACCCTGGAGGCATATGGGAAAGGGAAGGCAGACTCCCTCCACTGCAGTCACTGGCCCCCTCTGCTCAGTCTGCACGCCCTGCACAGGGCAGGAAAGGGAAGGCGTCCCCACTGTTCACCGGCTCTCACAACTCTCTAAGTATCTGTGTGCCTTGGGATTTTCACACTTCTTCACTTAGCCCAGTAATGAGAACGTATCACAAATTAAAACTCTCTGCAATATTTCCTTTTTTAAATAGTTAGCTAAGGCTTTACATTCCATTGGTTGATGATTCTCTCTCTCTCTCTCTCTCTGGTCACTGAAATACTCTGCTAACATGCATCCCATCCTGACCTTTCAAACTTGAAAATTAAAAGCCAAATGTTCTGAAATCAAGTGAAAATATTTTTAATGTTCCTTGTGGTAAATAGTAAGAATTCTGCTTCTTTCTCTGTATTGTCTGTCTTTTCTAGAACTAGCATGTTATTTTAGAACTATACACACTAGGGGAATTTCTTTGGACAGATGCTTTTCATCCAATCCACATATTTGCCATTGGCACATCCTGGAGTAGCTTACGCAGACACTGCAAAAATCCAGACTCCACTCCACCAACCCCCATCGTTCTAACAAAAGAAGAAACTGGCTCCTTTTTCCTTAGCTCTGGACATATTCAGAAATGCACAGTCAATACAGTAGTGTAAAAAGGCAGGGACCATGACATCAAACTCTACAGAAAAGTTGAGTGTTAAGGTCAAGGATGCCTGGAACAGACTTAGAAATGAGCCCCAGGTACAGAAATGACAATGACCCAGCCTGACTTCCCTCTTCCTCCAGTGACTTCCTAAGTGTAGAGTACTGCCCTCAAAAATAGACTGTTTCCCAGCTGTGCTTTGCAAGTGCCTTCCACAAGCTGGTGCACATTAGCACCAGGGTCAGTGGTCATGCTAGTGTCACAAAACATCATGACAACTGAATGTGCCGCTTTCCTCTTCTTCCCAGACTAGAGGCAGGAACAACATTCTTCACTGTCTGACACACTCACTCGGGACCATCACTGAGCATTCTGGGGGCCGCTCACCTGAAGCTCACGGTATCTGGCTTGAAAGGATACGGCATCCTGCTCCTTTTCCTTCAGGAAGCCTTTCTCCAGGACACTGTGTTTCTCCATCAGCGACTCCACATCCTACAAGGAAGCCAAACACAAGCTCTACAGTGTTCCACAGCACAAACTACTTTTTCAATAAACAGAAAATATTTATCAGAGAAGGAAATTGGGGGAAATGGCTTAATGTCTAAGCTAACTAATTTCTAGGCCAATATGGAATATTGATGGAACACTAAAATTTTAAATGAACAAGAGCAGGCTGGAGAGGCAGCTTGGAGGGTAAAATGCTTGCCGGGCAAGCATGAGAACCAGAGTGCCGGCTCCCTACACACCCTCATAAAAGCCAAGTGTATAACTCTAGCACAAAGACACAGAGAAGGGGCTGTCCACGGAGCCCAAGGGCCAGCCACTAGCCCTAGGTCAGAGTAGGCAGAGTGCAGAATGAGAGATGAAAGTATCCTGACACTCTCCACAAGAGAGCACATGAACATGTCCTGCTACATGAATGGGCATGTCTTCCTACATGCAGGGGCATGTCCTACTACATGCACATACCTATGTATATAGGTACACACCACAAACACAAAACAATGAATAAAGAAAAGGAGCATATCAACCAATGCAAGGGACAAGACCCAACCTCCATAAGTCCTTTCCAAGAACTGGCTTATATAGACACACAGATGGGTGGACAAAGGGACAGACAACAAAGACACTGATGGATATATAGAAAAGATAACACTGATAGATATAGATAGATAACTGAGAGATGACAAGTGATAGAAGATATGTGATGGATGGACAGTCAGACAGACAGACAGACAGATAGAAGGACAGAAGAGAGCTGAGAGCACATGCTAGTATCATCCCTGAAAAGGTGTGCTGGAACACACACACACGGGCATCTAACATCTCATATGCCAAACCTGAAATCACACATGTAGTATAATACTGCTTGCTTTGAAAATAAATGAAGACAAAACAGAAATGAAAGCCTTGGGGGAGCAGGAAACAATAAAAATCCCCATCAAAACCTGTTTTTTTTAAAAAAAAAAAAACAACAACAAAACCTTAACAGGACACACAGACTTTGGTTCATACCAGCCCCCGCTGACACCAAAGACCCAGGGGTCTAAAAATAGCACAATATTTTCATATAACCTATGTATCCTACCACATACACTAAATTGTCTCCAGCTATTTAAAATATGTACACAATAGGAATATAAGTTAGTTTCGTTTGTGGAAATGAGGGCTCTGTGAACATATACCTACAACATATACAACATGTATCTCTGAGTACTTTTGATATATGGTTGGTTGAATTAGATGCTGAATGCATGGATATGCTAACCACTGACTACAGACTTTGTTTAAGGTTCAGTTTATTTATGTATATGTGTGTGTGCCTAAATATATGTATTGCACTACATGCAAATAGCAACACTTGGAGGCCAGAAGGAGCCATGGAACTAGAGTTACAGACAGTTATGAGTTGCCATGTAGGTTCTGGAAACCAGAACTGGGTCTGCTGGCAAGAAAGGCCAGTGCTCCCACCCTCTGAGCCACCTCTCCAGCCCACGACTGGAGGGTTCTAACAAAACGCCTCCACGGCCTGCCTATGTGGTGTGACTGACCAGAGCCTATGCTCCTGGGGACTTCCAGTCCATTTTGGATGATATCATTTGCTAGCATATACAATTCTTCATTCTCAGGCCAATGCACACACACCTTTTTAATTCTCTGCTTTTCTTCTTCAGAAGCTTTCAGTTTAGTCTCCAGACTTGATATTTTTTGCCGGAGCTGAGAGTTGGACACGTGGACTCCAGGACCCTCGGGCTCATCCTCCAGGGCAAGTGCTCCATGGTTCGGCTCATCCGTTAAACCAAGTGGGAAGAGAGGGATGTTCAGATGTGTGTGCGCTGGCTGCTGAATCTAAACCATGTTAACAAAACACAGACCAGACAGAGAAGAGTTAGGCTGATCCATTAAGGAAACATCCAAAGAGCTTCAGATGCCACATTTGGAGTTAAGTTGTAGTAAAGCAATGAAATTATTCTATTCTATGCCACTCAACAAACGACTTCAGACTTTGACAACAGGCTGGTCTTTGACACCTTAAAAAAAAGCCTCTTATGTCTGTAGTACTCACTACTATGTGACTGTTAACACACGAAACACTTAACCTTGTGGAAAATAGGCCCCATCGCGCACAAACACATCTGAGACGCAGCTACTCTGACGTGAATATGCAGACTGAGGATGCACTGACAAACTGCAGCTCAGAATCTCACATTTATTAATGATGCTAACCTATCAACTTCCAGCAAAATTAACAGGTCACATAACACCGCACTTGGCAAGGTATCTGGATGACATCGTGCAAAGGTCTCTGCAAATATCTGAATGAATACACTATGATGGTGCTGTATGGGGCTTCTGCTCTAAAACTGAAATAGATGTTCTTATACCTAAAAACACATTATCACTCCCAGAAAAGAAAAACTACTCTCAATAATTACCTCTCTACTTGAAGCTTAACTTTGAAATCATGTTTAAAATGAAAAAGTTACTGTTTTGTTATTATTCTCCTTTAAGTCCAAGAATTCATGAGCAAAGCTCAGTCCATTTTAACAGCCACACAGCTGTTTAGCACAGTAAAGAATGGGGATGACAGAAACAGCATCAGCTGGGCCTCGGTTCCCCAGCAGAGCTCAGTTTGTCTCTGTCAGCAATGTGCTTGTAGGACGATTACCCTCTGTGCTTTGGCTTCCTCACCTTTGAATAGGGAAAGCAATGACACATTTCTTTTCTCTCATTTGTTGTCTATGTGCAGATGTGTGCACATGTGCGTGGGTGGCAGCAGAGGCCAGAGGGAATAAATCCCCTGGAGCTGCTCAATGTGGGTGCTGAACCAAACTCGAGTCCTCTGCAAGAGCCCTATGCACTCTGGACTGCTGGTCCCTCTCGGAAGTCTCAGTGGTCAGAAAATGGCTTCCAGGATGGGACGACAGTCATGCTGATACAGGAAGCTCTGAGCTCTATATCAGTTCTCAGGCTATCACAGGTTTATGGAATGAGTCCTGCTACCTAGCTTTCTTTTTTTGAACCTAGTGTCCTCTGAACATCCTAAGTAGAGCCTCAGGCCTGAGTAATTCGTCAATTCTATTGAATGAGACACTCACAGCAAAGTTTTGCAACTGAGGTACTTAAATCTTTTGCAATCATTTCACAGAAATATACTTACAGAAATGTTTATCTGGGAATTCTTATTTTAAAAGGTCATCAAGCATGAATTAAGTCAGCATGCAGCCTCTGTCCTCAAGCCTCCTTCTGAGACATGCCTGTGCTCACCTGAGCCTTGGAGATGGTCTGACTCCTGAGACTGCTATCTGCATGCGTATCATCTGCTGAGGAGATGACAGCATCTGGAGGGAGGTGGCCAGAGGATGGAGATGAGTGGTCATGGTCCAGGATCAGCTCCGGAGAAGCTGGGGAGAGTCGCACTCCGGATACTGCAGACAGAGCACAAGGGAAAGGTCAGAACACAGAGATAGGTTAGGTGGATAGGAGAGGGTGTAACACTTAGAGAAGTGAGGGTGAAAACACTCTAAAAGGAGTGTTTCTGAATTACACATACAAGATGCTTCCATGTTCTAACATCCTAACACACAAATTGGCCAAGCCTTCTAGAGAGGTTTGCTTCTACCAGAGCAAACATTGAACTTAAGAAACATCTACTCACTAGCACCGAGTTGAACAGCTAAACTATTCATCAGAGCAACAGGAAGGAGAGGAGAGGACTGCTGTAGAAACCTGGAATGTCCTCTTTTAGAATAATTTTGTTAAAGTTTCCATTATAAAGTCAAACTTCACTTACTGGATTATTTCTACAAAAGCAATGCTGTGAGACAATTTTGCTATTATTTCCATAATGAACCTTGTTATACTGTGATTAAGGTTCACATTAGGAAGTGTGGAAGCAGCTGGTTGGCCAGGACAAGAGAGACAAAAATGCAAATGAGGAAAAACATATTTATATTAGTTTATTTTTAAATGCTTCCAAAAGTTCAAGTGAATCTAATATGTTTGAAATGTAAGGACTCATCTTCAATAGTCAACTCATTCACACACACAGCAGCCTAACTGCAATGACCTTTATTCCACATTGGCATCAGTAGCTCTGTCCGCGGGGTCCTACCACAAACTCTGAAGATGGCTCACAATGGAGACTGCGTGTTACCCTGAAGAAAGACACGTATAAGGCTAGTAAATACTAATGAACTAAATGTACAGATTTCTGATTGCTACTTTAAGGACCTTCTTAATTATGTAGTGTTTTATTATATCTAACAATGTTGTACACGTATGTTATACATGGGTAACAATGTACTTTTTAAGAGTATATTACACATTGGACAATAGGGATAGAAATAATATAAATATAGTAATCAAACATGAAATTCTCAAAATAAAATTAACTTAAAAGAAAGGAAATCATTTAGCTGTGGGATGAACTTATTTCTAAATGTAAATTAGTATACATAAGCATGCGTGCCTCTATGCACCTCTGTGTGCATGTACATGTGTGTATGTGTGTGCCTCAGTATGTGTGTTTGCATGCCTTTGTGTGTGTGTGTGTGTGTGCATGTGTGTTTGCATGTCTCTGTGTACTTTTGTGTATATGTGTGTGTCTTTCAATTTTTAACAGAAATACAAAGAGGCATTTCAATTTTTTTCTCCTCAAATACAAAAAGAAAAACTTTTATTCAAGTTTGGACTTGGCATATATTTTTTTTCTAAATCTTCTCTATAGATAAAGTGAATTATCTAAAACTGTCAACATATTTCAATTTCTAATTTTGAATTTTAACTGATTAACAAGCATATTAGTGAACTCTGCAAGATATGAACAAAAAATCCTGTCCAAGAAGGAGGAACCCACCTCACAACTGAGAGCTGGGCCTAGCACCTCAATGTTATACCAAGCTTGGAACACTGAAGCCTGCCCTTCAGGGGCTTCTCTGAAGCACATGAAGCTGATGAAGTAGGTCTGTGTCAGCACTTGGCACACTGGCTATTATTTCAGAATGAATTCTAAACTGTACCACCCTTATATGTCAACTTGACACCAACTGTAGTCATTTGGGAAGATTAGAACCTCAGTTGAGAAGATAGCCCCACCAAGTTGCACTCTGGGCAAGCCTGAGGTACATATTCTTGTTTGGTGATCCTGCTGGCATAAGAAAAGAGGTGGAGTGTGCCAGAACAATTCAGTAAGCAGCACTCTTCCAGGGCCTCTCATGATCTCCTGATCCCAGGCTCCTGCCCTGCTTGCATTCCTGCCTTGACTTTCTTCAGTGTTGGTCTGTGCTAAGGATCTGTAAGTTGAAATATACCCTTTCCTCCCCAAGTTGCTTTTGGTCATGGTGTTTCATCATAGCAATAGAAGCCCTAGCTAAGACAGCCTAAATGCCTGAGTATTTCAGTATTTATGTCATTCACATCAATGGCCATGATTTAAAACAAGATGTGTATTCTTAAGTAAAATTCTCCAAACACTGAATATTCAAGTGCATCACATGAAGAAGAGGAGAAAGGACAATAGGCAGGAAAGCTAAAGGACAGGACAGGGAGAGGAAGGAAGTAGAAAAAAAAAAAAGCAAGTGGAGAGAGGAGGTTACAGGAGAAAACAGGAGGAAGGAGGAAGGAGGAGGGCCTGGCCCTCAAACAGGCACGACCACCCTGCACCTTCCCTTCATAACCACACTTCCTCAGCAGTCTTTGTCCATCTCCACCTTACTCACACCCATCAGGACCAGTCCCCTGCAGCGCTCCTTTGATGAACACTCACATCACTCTCCTGACTTCTGCAAGTATACACTTAGCCTTCCATTTCTCCAACCACTTTCAAACCCACAGAGCAATAACAACCAAGTTCCCATCATGAGCATCAAGTTCTCCCTGACCTCTAGTACCACATGCTCACCTGATTACCACAAGGATCCATTTAGATGTCCCACAGGCACATTGTGGCTAACTATCACTTCACACAGCCCAGATTGGCCTCATGTTTCACTCCCATTAACTGAACACTGGATCTGCCAAGCCAGTGGTAGGTACCTCATCCAGTCTCCCTGTGCTGCTCACATCCAAACCTTTGGCACACTGTGCAGTGCCTCTATGACATCACAGTGCCATTGCCCAGACACATGCCAACCCTGGAGCTCAGACCAGGCTTGCAGTGTGAACAACAGTCACTTCCCTGTCATACAGACTTCAGCAAATTACATGAGCTTTTCATAGTCACAGCGTCCTCTTACAGAAGCAGGGAAATAGCATGTACCTTAAACCCTTCAGATTGACATTTGAATGCTGAAGTAAGCTGACAGATGCAGCACTTAGCAGAGGTGCAGGGTGTGCTGAGTGAGCAGAGCAGTGACCGGAAGTGGGGACACTTACCAGGACATGGAAAACCAGCTTTCCCAGGATCATCCCACCTGTCTCCTTATCCACTTAACCACAATGGAATTCCAATTACATGCTTTTAGTTAAGAATATTATTGAGTGTGTAAGAAATAATGACCTTAAAATATTACATATTGCCAGGCAGTAGTGGTGCACGCCTTTAATCCCAGCACTTGGGGCAAAGGCAGGTGGATTTCTGAGTTTGAGGCCAACCTGGTCTACAAAGTGAGTTCCAGGACAGCCAGGGCTATACAGAGAAATGCTGTCTCAAAAAAAAAAAAAAATTACATACCAAACTTTGGGATATGCACTACAAGGTGATATGTATACATACATATACATATGAATACATACACATTTATATATATATATATATATATATATATATATATATATATATACACACACACACACACACACACACACACACATATATATATATATATACATTTTTTTCTAGGACCTTTCATAGAAACTAATTAGTTTCCCAGATCAAACTAAAAAAATGGAAAAGAAAAATTAGAATAGGATATGGGAACTGAAAATAATAATACAAATATTGAAGAAGACATAAGTTTGGTCTAATCTTTAAAATTCTGGATTCACAATAGCAGCTAATCTGATAATATGGGCAATATACAAATATACACAATTAAATAGCAATGAAGACAGCTTAAAAATAGGAAATGTCCCTTGTTTTAAGTCTTTAGACTTTTAAGTAATTAATTTTGAATTTTTCATTACAATTGCAAGTGCTTACAGAAACACAGTTTGTAAAGTTGATTTGGTTAGTACTTTAAAACAGGTCTCTTGAGGAATTCCTTTAGGGGAATCAAGCCACCAGGCAATAACCTCACAGACAAACATGAGTCTTCAATGACTTGATAATAGAAGTAGCTGTGTGACACTTGTTGGTCTTGTCTTCACTGATCTCTTTGCTGAGAAAGGCTCAACCAAGAACTTCTGGCACTCCTCTGGGTCCCTCCTGCTGTTTGCGCCAAGGCAGAGTCCTGGCTGTCTCTGCTAGGTAATGCTACAGCTGCTGATTTATGTTGCTATCCCGACAGTACTGAACTGGACTGCTGGTATATCAATACAGTGTTTGCAAGTGGATCGAGCTTTTGCTGCTAATCCTATGAATTGACCTGCCACTTTCCAGACAACACAGACAGGAATTGCTCCAAAAAAACATTTCTAAACAGGTCCATTTCCTCTGTATCCTGTCTCTTCCATTACCTCTGGTAAGTACTGGGCTAAAAGGGAGGTTAAAGTATTTAAGAACCATCATTAAGATCTTTCCTCTGAGCCCAGTGGACGCAGCTAGGGCCTGTCCTGTGCTCTCCACAACACAGGACTTTAAGATCACATTGGGGTTACGCTTGAGTGGAGTGCAGCGGTGGTTTTGGGAGCAGTGGGGGAACAGTGGCCCACAGGGGCAGGAACCGAGGAACTCTGCTCCACCAGAGGCTGGGCCTCCTCCAGCCAGAACACCCCCACCCAGCCATCTTTCCTCTGAGTCTCCAGCGGACACAGCTAGGGCCTGTCCTGTGCTCCCCACACCCCAGGACTTTAAGATCATATTGGGAGCTCGGGCTCGGGTCGCAGGTGCTGTGCACACTCCTAGGCTCTTTCGGGACTCCCCAAGCTATCTTGGGACCTGAGGTGTGTGGTGTCCCTTCCCCACCAACATGGTGCAATAATGACCGGAGCCGTGCCGCACCCAATGGCATCCATTGTGCTGTTAACTAGGCTAAGAGATAGCCCGGCTCCCCCCTGCAGCCAGGCTCTGCACGCTTCCCAGATCCCCCGGCTCCGCCCAACCCACCTGCACAATATCTCAGACTTCCCGCCAAACTCTAGAACGCCTGCGCAGAAGACTGGGGGTGGGGCTTCCCCTCTTTTTCCCTGAGTGCATTGGATTCAATAAACAGTTGCCTTGAGCAGAACCCCAGCCTTGGCCACATTCTTTTCCCCTTCCCCTATCTCATTACAGCTCCGGACTATTCCATCCAGGGAACCCAAATCTGTGAATGTAGGGGTTACTGCTGGTCGGGCCCCCACAAGGTGAGCAGGGGAACACAGCCTCTGTTCCAGCCCAATCTCGTGGAACCTGAGACACCAGCAGGGAGATTGATAGAGGCCCAGGACAGGACAGCCCCTCCCTTCCGGTCCGGTCCAGTCTGGTACAGCCCGCCCTGCACCAGCTCGGGGTTCGGGCCTCAGGCAGGCGCTGTGCACTCTCATAGTCTCTTTCGGGACTCCCCAAACTATCTCGGGACCTGAGGTGAGCAGGGGAACACAGCCTCTGTTCCGGCCCAATCTCGTGGAACTTGAGACACTAGCCGGGAGATTGATAAAGGCCCAGGGCAGAACAGTGGGCCCTTTCTGGTCTGCACCAACGCCAGGTCTCCTGCAGAGATGGCAGGAGGCAAGCATAAGAACAGAAGCAACAGAATCCAAGGGTACTTGGCATCACCAGATCCAAACTCACCCACCACATCAAGTCCTAGATACAACAGCACACCAGAAAAGCAGGACATGGATATAAAGTCACTGGTCATGATGATGATGGAGGACTATAAGAAGGAAATGCAGGAAATCACAGATAAACAACTTAAAGAGATAGAGGAAAATAATACCAAACAGACAATTGAATTCAACAAAGCCATCCAGGACCTAAAAATAGAAGTTGAAACAATTAAGAAAAACCAAAAGGAGATAAACCTGGAGATAGAAACCATAGGGAAAAAAAATCAGGAACCATAGATATGAGCATCAGCAACAGAATACAAGAGATAGAAGAGAGAATCTCAGGCACAGAAGATTCTATAGGGAGCATAGAAAAGACAATCAAAGAAAATGCTAAATGCAAAAAGATCCTAACGCAAAATATCCAGGAATAGGTCCTACGTTACTCTTCTGGTTTGAATTCCTATTATCCTCATCTACTCTTCCTTCTGAGTGTTTGATTTCCCGGTCGTTTATAGAAGTTGTTTTAATATCTTCTTTTGAAAGGTATGGATTTCTTACTCTACGGGTATTTGATACAAGAAGCCTACAGAACTCCAAATAGGCTGGACCAGAAAAGAAATTCCTCCCGACATATAATAATCAGAACAATAAACGCACTAAATAAAGACAGAATATTAAAAGCAGTAAGGTAAAAAGGTCAAGTAACATATACAGGCAGGCCTATTAGAATTACTCCAGACTTCTCACCAGAGACTATGAAAGCCAGAAGATCATGGACAGAGATTATACAGACACTAAGAGAACACAAATGCCAGCCCAGGCTACTATACCCAGCAAAACTCTCATTTACCATAGACGGGGAAACCAAAGTATTCCACAACAAATTCAAATTCACACAATATCTTTCTAGCCCTTCAAAGGATAATAACAGAAAAACACCAATACAAGGACGGAAACTCTGCCCTAGAAAAAGAAAGTAATCCTTCAACAAACCTAAAAGAAGACAGCCACAAGAACAGAATCCCAACTCTAAAAACAAAAATGACAGGAAGCAATTACTGTTCCTTAATATCGCTTAATATCAATGGACTCAATTCTCCGATAAAAAGACATAGACTATCAGACTGGCTACAGAAACAGGACCCAACATTTTGCTGTCTACAAGAAACACACCTCAGGAAAAAAGACAGACACTACCTCAGAGTGAAAGGCTGGAAAACAACATGCCAAGCAAACAGCCCGAAGAAAAAAGCTGGGGTAGCCATTCTAATATCGAATAAAAAAGACTTTCAACCCCAAATTATCAAAAGAGACAAAGAGGGGCACTTCATACTCATCAAAGGCAAAATCTTCCAAGAGGAACTTTCAATTCTGAATATCTATGCTCCAAATGCAAGGGCAGCCACTTTCATTAAAGAAACCTTAGTAAAGCTTAAAACACACATTGCATGTCACACAATAATAGTGGGATACTTCAACACCCCACTCTCATCAATGGACAGATCCTGGAAACAGACACTAAACAGAGACTCAGTCGAACTAACGGAAGCTATGAAACGAATGGACTTAACAGATATCTACAGAATATTTCATCCTAAAACAAAAGGATATACCTTTTTCTCAGCACCTCATGGCACCTTCTCCAAAACTGATCACATAATTGGCCACAAAACAGGCCTCAGCAGATTCAAAAATATTGAAATTGTCCCATGCATTCTATCAGATCACCATGGACTAAGGCTGTTCTTCAATAACAACATAAGTAGCAGAACACCATCATTCACTTGGAAACTGAACAACGATCTACTCAATGATACCTTGGTCAAGGAAGAAATAAAGAAAGAAATTAAAGACTTTCTAGAGTTTAATGAAAATGAAGCCACAACATACCCAAACTTATGGGACACAATGAAAGCATTCCTGAGAGGTAAACTCATAGCTCTGAGTTCCTACAAAAAAATTGAAAAAAAAAAAAAAAAAAAAAAAAAAAAAAAAAAAAAAAAAAAAAAAAANAGATCAATGGAATAGGATCGAAGACCCAGAAATGAATCCACACACCTATGCTCACCTGATCTTTGACAAGGGAGCTAAAACTATCCAGTGGAAAAAAGACAGCCTTTTCAACAAATGCTGCTGGCACAACTGGCAGCTATCATGTAGAAGACTGGGAATTGATCCATTCTTATCTCCTTGTACTAAGGTCAAGTCTAAGGGGTTGAAAGACCTCCACATAAAACCAGAGACACTGAAACTTATAGAGGAGAAAGTGGGGAAAAGCCTCGAAGATATGGGCACTGGGGAAAATTTTCTGAACAAAACAGCAAAGGCTTGTGCTGTAAGATCAAGAATTGACAAATGGGACCTCATAAAGTTGCAAAGCTTCTGTAAGACAAAAGATACTGTCAATAAGACAAAAGGGCCACCAACAGATTGGGAAAGGTTCTTTACCAATCCTAAATCAGATAGGGGGCTGATATCCAATATATATAAAGAACTCAAGAAAGTGGACACCAGAAAATCAAATATCCCCATTAAAAAGTGGGGCATAGAGTTAAACAAAGAATTCTCAACTGAGGAATACTGAATGGCTGAGCACATGAAAAAATGTTCAACATCCTTAATCATCAGGAAATGCAAATCAAAACAACACTGAGATTCGACCTCACACCAGTAAGAACGGCTAAGATCAAAAATTCAGGTGACAACAGATGCTGGCGTGGATGTGGAGAAAGGGGAACACTCCTCCATTGTTGGTGGGAATGCAAGCTTGTTCAACCACTCTGGAAATCCGTCTGGCAGTTCCTCAGAAAATTGGACATAGTACTACCGGAAGATCCTGCAATACCTCTACTGGGCATATATCCAGAAGATATTCCATATGGTAATAAGGACACATGTTCCACTATGTTCATAGCAGCCTTATTCATAATAGCCAGAAGCTGGAAAGAACCCAGATGTCCCTCAACAGAGGAATGGATACAAAAAATTTGGTATATTTACACAATGGAGTACTACTCGGCTATTAAAAACAATAAATATATGAAATTCCTAGGCAAATAGATGGATCTGGAGGCCATCATCCTGAGTGAGGTAACCCAATCACAAAAGAACTCACATAAGATGTACTCACTTATATGTGGATATTAGCCTAGAAACCTAGACTACCCAAGATACAATTTACTAAACACATGAAACTCAAGAAGAAGGAAGATCAAAATGTGGACACGTCACCCCTTCCTAGAATTAAGAACAAAGCACACATTGAAAGAGTTACAGAGATCATGTGTGAAGCTGAATCCCAAGGATGGGCCCAATGACTGAGGCTGCCAGGGATCCATCCCACAATCAGCCACCAAACATAGACACTATAGCATATGCCAGCAAGATGGTGCTGAAAGGGCCCGGATATAGCTTTCTCGTGGGAGACTATACCAGTGCCTGGCAAACATGGAGGTGGATGCTCACAGTCAGCTATTAGATGGAACACAGGGTTCCCAAGGAAGGAGCTAGAGACAGTACCCAAGGAGCTGAAGGGGTCTCCAACCGTATAGGTGGAAGAATAACATGAACTAACTAGTTCCCCCTGAGCTCGTGTCTCTAGCTGCATATATAGAAGAGGATGGCCTAGTTGGCCATCATTGGGAAGAGAGGCCCCTTGGTCATGCAGACTTTATATGCCCCAGTACAGGGGAACGCCAGGACCAAGATGTGGGAGCGGGTGGGTGGGGAGCATGGCCGGGAGGGGGGAGGGTATAGGGAACTTGCTGGTTAACACTTGAAATGTAAATGAAGAAAATATCTAATAAAAGTTGAAAAAAAAAGTATGTTCTCCACAAAAAAAAAAAAATAACCATCATTAAAAGTAGGACTGGAAAAAATTAAAGTTATAAGACAGCTCTAAGACAGTTCTTAAAGAAGAAAGGGAGTAGTAGAGTAGTGGAGCTAGGGGGTACAAAGAAGTGAGGTATGTGTAGTTTTAAGTACAACTCAGCTGACAGTGCAAAATTTAACAGGAAAATCAGGGACAAGAGGCAGCAAGAGCCACCTCTAGACTGTGCACACAGGGAGGCTAGGAAGGAGACACTGGGGACATGGGCATGGGGGATGGACATAGGGGAATGGAAATGGGGAGGTTCAATGGAAAGCAGATGCTGAGTAGACTTGTGACTACAGAAAAGTGATGTGCACTTGTGCCACACCCACTCCAGTAGTGACTTGCTTGGCAGGCCTGATAACCTGGAAGCAGTCCTGAGGCAAAGAGTTTCAAAGGAAACCCATCCTCCTGGAACCTTGGCATTCCCATAGCCAGAAAGCCCCAGATTTGTCCCTACATTAGTCTGGCTTATGGATCCATGCACTCATTCAATGGGAATTTTTATATTAAGCATAGAATGAATCCTGACACAAGCTAAGCCTTCCAGTGTTCCAATGGTCCTAGAGAATTCTTGATTTTCAGTGGGAATTCAGAAAACTATCTAGAGACAGGGAAACTATTTAGCTTTACATAGAAAGGAGCCAAAAGCAACTCAGAGCTGGTCTGCAGAATGTTTGCTAAGGACAATAGCTTTGATCTGCAGAATGTTTGCTAAGGGCAATAGCTTTAGGGAATAGATGAACTTCCCACTGAGAAAGGAATCTTCATTACAACCAGGTAAAGCAAACGAATTGTAAATTAGAAGCAAGTTAGTAAATTCCTCTTCTTTAGAATCTACATAGACCTTAGAGATAGGGAAGTTGTAGTAATATATCAACCCCCTGGCGCCAGCCCCCACAAGGAGTAGAGCAAATTGTTATGTATTCATTCTTATTGTATTGTGTAATTGTAACTTGATTGATGTATCTCGGCCTGGTTTCTTCCCCTCTGTATAAAAGTTTGGTGCTCAATCTCACAATTACACTCAGAACTACACACTCTCTCCTGTGGTCTCTGTTTGTCATTTCGCAGATCCCCTTGCCCACTTGCTTCAGAGAACTCGACACACACAAATCCAGAGGGTCTGTAGCACACTTGTAGAAATGCAGAACATTCCAGAAGGAGAGAAAGCCAGAACAAGAAACCAGATGCAACAAGATGTCAGGACTGTGCTGGGTGCCTACATGCACATATCTAAGCCATTGGAACAACAAGTGTGACACTGAGTGCACCCCTCACACCAGAAAACACAAATGTATAAATAAAGCAGATCTGAAGGCAAAAAAGTCCAGGGCATTCACGCTACAAGCCATTGGATGGGAACTTGACTAGCAGAGATCAAAACAAGGGGGCTAAGGTGAGAAACAGAAATACAGCTGACACTATCAACAGGCTGCACTCTGTGTCTGAACTGATACAGTAACAACACCACACCAAGCACTGACACCATTGCTAAAGAAAGCAAACACTGCTCTGCTGCCCACAGAAAGCCAGTGTTGTATAGAATTTGGGGGGGGGAGGGGGAGGGGGCTTGATTACTACAGGCAGGAGAAGCTTTGGGGGGTCAGTCATGTAACAATATATTTTGAAACTGCTTTTTGCAATTTGAAAACATTAATTAATTCTAATATCCACTGTGTAAGGACTCACATAGAAATGCTAGTACTTCTTACCAAATAAGAAGAGCTACCACTATGAGTTACAGGCTTGCAAAATGCAACTTTAATTAGCGTAAGGGCAACTGACATGTATCTCTGAAAGTGAATTTCCAGTAAATCTTAGCACTTAAGTAAAACATAATTATAAAATTAAAATTCTAAAACAAAAGCTGAAATTTCTTTAAATGATACATGTAAGAGATGCACATTGACCTTTAAAATGTAAATTTACATATAAATTTCAATCCACACAGAAAGGCTTATAGCAGACTGGGCTACTTAAGTTGTTAGACTACAAAAAAGTCTTATCTGGCATTTTTAACAAGCAGAAAAATGAACAGCTTTCCTAAATAAATATAACCAGTTAAATTTCTGTACTTTCAAACTCTGTGTATGTATCCATTTATGAAAACTAAAATTAAGTTGTCCAGAAAACTAAAATTGGGCTATAGAAGACAAGAACTGTGTTCAGAACATGGTGTCCTTCTCACCACAGAACACAGGAACTTTGCTCACACCATGGTGTCATTACTACAGAAGACAGAAATTGCATTCACACCAAGATGCCCTCCTCACTATGGAAAAGGGTAACTATGTTCAAACCAAGGTATCCTCCTCACTACAGAACACAGAAACTGCATTCACACCAAGCTGTCCTCCTCACTATGGAAGAAACTGTGTTCACACCATGGAGTCCTCCTCGCTACAGTCATGGGAACTTCATTCAAACCATGGTATACTCCTCCATACAGAACACAGGAACTTCATTCACACCAAGGTGTCCTCCTCCATACAGAATACAGGAACTTCATTCACACCATGGTGTCCTCTGCACTATGGAAGACAAGAACTGTGTTCCCCATGTAGCTATGACACAAGTGTCTGCTTAATTTGCTTTACAGAAAATAGTGCATCTCTGATTTACACCCGATGAAAGCCGAACTGACTTCAAGATAGAGATTCTAAGTAGGAATCTTGTGAGCAACAACACCTCTTCTTCAAAACAGAGAAGGCAAATGCCTACAAGGCCATCACTTTAAACAGGGTCTGATATCCCTGTTCCATGCAGATGAAACATTCTTTTTTTTTAATTAGATATTTTCTTAATTTACATTTAAATTAAGAAATGAATTGAAATTCATTTCTTAATGAACTTAAGCCCTGCTCCCCTACCCACCCACTCCCACTTCTTGGCCCTGGTGTTCCCCTGTATTGGGGCATATAAAGTTTGCAATACCAAGGGGGCCTCTCCTCCCAATACTGGCTGACTAGGCCATCTTCTGCTACATATGCAGCTAGAGACACGAGCTCTGGGGGTTCTGGTTAATTCATATTGTTGTTCCTCTTATAGGGTTGCAGACCCCTTCATCTCCTGGGGTACTTTCTCTAGCTTCTCCATTGGGGACCCTGTGTTCCATCATATAGATGACCGTGAGCATCCACTTCTGTATTTGCCAGGCACTGGCATAGCCTCATACGAGACAGTTATATCAGGGTCCCTTCAGCAAACTCTTGCTGTCCTATGCAATAGTGTCTGAGTTTGGTGACTGACTATGGGATGGATCCCCGAGTGGGGTAGTCTCTGGATAGTTCATCCTTTTGTCTTAGCTCCAAACTTTGTCTCTGTAACTCCTTTCATGGGTATTTTATTCCCTATCAGATGAAACATTCTTAAACACAACCAAGAGATGTGACTGGCGATCTGCACAGTCCAGAGTTCTGGAACTCATCTATCCACGTGGTTTCCATGAAGGCCAGGGGTGTCCTCCAGCCTCTGGTCATCCATCCACGTGGTATTGTCCTCCAGCCATAACCTTACTCTCTGGTCATCCATCCACATGGAATCTATTGAGGACAGGGGTGGCCTCTACCCATGACCTTATTCTCTGGTCATCCACCAACATGGTTTCTTTTCTTTCTTTCTTCTTCTTCTTTTTTTTTTTTAAATTAGGTATTTTCTTCATTTATATTTCAAACCTTTCCCGGTTTCCTCTCCGAAAATCCCCTATACCTTCCCCCCTCCCCCTCCTACCCAATCTACCTACTCCCTGCTTCCTGGCCCTGGCATTCCCCTATGCTGGGGCATATGATCTTGGCAAGACCAAGGGCCTTTCCTCCCAGTGATGGCCAACTAGGCCATCCTCTGCTACATATACAGCTAGAGATACAAGCTCTGGGGGTACTGGTTAGTTCATATTGTTGTTCCTCCTATAGGGTTGCAGACCCCTTCTGCTCCTTGGGTACTTTCTCTAGCTCCTTCATTAGGTACCCTGTGCTCCATGCAATAGATGACTGTGAGCATCCACTTCTGTATTTGCTAGGCTCTGCCATAGCCTCACAAGAGACAGCTATATCAGGGTCCTGTCAGCAATATCTTGTTGGCATATGCAATAGTGTCTGGATTTGGTGGTTGTTTATGGGATGGATCCCCGGGTAGGGCAGTCTCTGGATGGTACTTCCTTGAGTCTCGGCTCATGGCTGGTGGGATTGCAAGCTGCTACAACCAATCTGGAAATCAGTTTGGTGGTTCCTCAGAAAATTGGACATAGTACTACCAGAAGATCCAGTAATACCATTCCTGGGCATATACCCAGAAGATGTTCCAACTGGAAATAAGGACACATGTTCTACTATGTTCATAACAGCCTTATTTATAATAGCCAGAAGCTGGAAAGAACCCAGATGTCCCTCAACAGACGAATGGATACAAAAACTGTGGTACATTTATACAATGGGGTACTACCCAGCAATTAAAAACAATGAATTTATGAAATTCTTAGGCAAATGGATGTATCTGGAGGATATCATCCTGAGTAAGGTAACCCGATCACAAAAGAAGTCACTTGATATGCACTCACTGATAAGTGGATATTAGCCCAGAAACTTAGAATACACAAGATACAATTTGCAAAACACATGAAACTCAAGAAGAAGAAAGACCAAAGTGTGGATACTTCGTTCCTTCTTAGAATGGGGAACAAAATACCCATGGAGGGAGTTACAGAGACAAAGTTTTGGAGCTGACATGGTTTCTATGGAAGCCAGGGGTGTCCTCCAGCCACCACCTTACTCTCTGGCACAGGGTAACTTGGCAGGAGACTTGCACCCGGACTCTACGCACCCAGACTCTAATGTCCCATCATTTTCCACAGCAACATTCTGTCACTTTCAACAAAGATTAACTGTTAGAAAACTAAAAGAGAGAGGGTTTGAGTTCTATTCCCCTTCTTTTAATTAACTTCAAATTTTCTCTTTCCAGCAAATAGGACGTTAGGTACTGAGCTAAACCACTTACAGAATGCAATTCTGTCAGCCAAACTGAACACTGATGAAAATAAATAGAAAACATTCAAGCATAAGGGAAGTAAAGGAATTAATAGGATAAGCAAATTTTACCCAACTCTGTAAACCTCAGCCTGATCGTCAGGCTCTTGTGTGGGTAAAGAACAGGGTAGGGCCTGGCCACACACTTGCTTCATCCCCATGGACCTCAAGATGAAGGTGAGCTAAAAGGAGAGCAGTGAGGGCCTGTCCTACAGCCAGCTGGCACTTGTAGGGAAAGGGGGAGGGGAGAAGGGCATAGAAGACAGATATGGGGATGGAGGCGGGAAGAACTTCCCACTAAATCCCAAGAATGGACAATGTGAGACATGAGGACAGGGGGGGACAGTGAGGATGGATGTGGAGGGGACACCAGAGGCCAGGGGTGGGGACAGTGAGGATGGGGGACGGGGGAGACGAGACAGCAAGGATGGAGGTAGAGGGGACACCAGAGGCCAGGGGTGGAGAGGACAGCAGAGATAAAAGGAGAGAGCAATGTAGAAATACCTCAATGGACAAGTTTCACCTCAGATTAAATGATGACAGGAAATCGGTGACTGACAGGCTATGTCTGGATGACACTCAGCAACAGGGCTTCACCTACTCACCCTCACTCTGCCTCGCCCTCTGACAGGCTTCCCTGGTCCTTGAAAGGACCACTAGTGCCAACACAGCAGGACCTCTGTGACCATTTAGTTTGGGGTATTTTACTAGCACAGACATGGCAAAAGGCAGAATTTTTATTCTGTTCCTCACCATCCTCCTGGGCTCAACACAACCTATAATTAAATGTGGGGCACCCTGCTTCAAATTGGCAGATAAATGGGAAGAATCTAAAACAATGGAGAGAAATAAGACCTGTGTCATGAACACACCCCACAAAGCAGACACTGTATTTCAATCAGAAGCCCAAGGGTTTAAAAATCTTGAAGACTGATCCATCGGGGATAGGAACACCCAGTGAATTTGATGTTTACTAAAGAAAAGTACAATTCTATCAGCAACAGCTGCCTTCAGATAGAAAACAAATGGTACTTTGTGCTCATTTTTAAAAGAATGTTAAAAGTGACCTTTGACTAAGTCTGCTGAGGCCCTTGCTAACATGCACTGCTGGACAATAAAAGGTGACCATAGGGTGCTCACTGGCCTATGTGTCAGTCAGACTCAAGTGGCATCTTATCCAAATTGACAGAATAATTTTAAAAACCTTAAACAAATTTGTGTATGTGTGTTGTATATGTGATATGATGTGTGTGATGTAGGTGTGTGCATGACACTAGTATGTATGTGTAATATATGTGATGTTTGATGTGTGTGATGTATGTGGTGTGTGATGTGTTTGATGTGTTTGATGTGTTTGATTTGTGTGATTTGTGTGATGTGTGTGATGTATATGTGTGATGTGTGGTGTGTATGTTTGTGTGTGTGATGTGTGCAAGCACTAGGGCAGGCATGCCACACTGCCAGAATAACTTCCTTACCGCTGGTCAGGTACAAAATGGCTAAAACTTCACAGGGACAACACTTCTGCAAAACTAAGCCTAGGTAAAGTTTTCACTATTTCTTCACAGTTCATACTCACACACACACTCACACACTCACTCACACTCACACACACACACTCACACTCACTCATACACACTAACTCACACACATACACACTCACACACACTCACTCACTCACACATACACACACACACACACACACACACACACACACACATTTCTGTTTTACTTTCTTAGTATATTAGGCGGTTTCTATGTTGTTTACCCTAAAATTACTTGGCATGGTCCAAAACAATCTATCTGAAGTTGTAGACAATAAAACTAGCCTTCATTACACTCACCAAAACAAAACAAAAACCTCAAAATAGTTTCCATGTTAATCAAGAGGAAGGGAGCTTTGAGTGCTGGGAACTGAACTGGGTTCCTTACATAGGCTTGGCCAGCACCCAGCACTGGGATACATGCCCATCCCTCTTCCCACTTTTTATTTTGAGACAGGGTCTCACTTAAGTAGCTTAGGGTGGCCTTGAACTAAACAACACTCCTTCCTCACCCTCTGGAGCAGCTGGGATTATAGACCTGCACCACCGGACCCGACTTCAGAAGTTATGTTAAAGGACTACCTCTTCACACCAGGCATGCTTTAGTAACCAAAAACTATAAATTAGCTGCAAGGCAGGAGAATCAAGTAAATCAATACAGAAGTCAAAAGTGAGATTAAAAGGCTTCTATCAGGCCTAACAGCAATACTTTTAAATCAAGTGAGATTTTGTAACTGCACAGTTCATATGATTTATTCAGAAGAACATGGTAATTATAGGTACAAGCCTGCAATACACTGCAGAGGTTACTAAAACACTCAGAGAAAGATATCATAAAAATAGGTCAAATTACAATCACCAAAATCATAGCAAAGTACATGTTTTATACTTCAATATTTTAGAATCCATAAAAAATTAGAGGAAAAAAAACTTTAAAATCAAATTCCACAAACAACAAATACACTAACAGCCCTGCCCCAGCCTGCTGGGTTCTCACTGGAGACTAGAGCAGGCACAAGAAGTGAACATGCTCACAGCACAGTGGTGGCTTTGCTCAGGCGTGAGCAGAAGTGGAGAAGAGCAGAAAGGCTCATCTCACATTTGGCTGATATATTGATGGGTTGCTGGGCAGCCACAAAGCAGACAGGGTGTGCGACAGATTAACCACAGAGGAGACACAGGATGCGGGACAGATAACCAGACTAAAGAGACATGGAGGGATTACAGGATTCCAGAACCTCAAGAAATAAAGCCAACTCTCCAGTGGAAAGGCCAGAAGTATAGAAGAGCAGACAGCAAGCTCTGATAATCTGAAATCACACAGACCTCCAAGGCAGACAAAGAAGAACCTGAAACGTAACTCTACAGCACAAAGTAAGAGTTGATTTAAACCCACATTAGCAAGGATGACATGTGAAGGACAACAATGACCAGCCGGGACCCCCCCTGTATTTGTCAGGGTTCTCTAGAGAAGCAGAACTTATGAAAAGAAGAAAACATATGTGGGATTTATTAGAATGACTTACAGGCTGAGGTTCAGCTAATCAAACAACGGCTGGCTGTAAACAGAAAGCCTAAGATAAGAGTGTAGTAGTTGCTCAGCCCACGAGGCTAGATGTCTCCTCTGAACTTCAGTGGACACTAGAACCTAAAGAAGTAGGTTCTAATGCCAGTGAAGGAATGGACCTGCTAGCTAAGCGGAGAGCAAACAGGCAGAGAGCAAAAGCTTCCTTCTTCCATGTCCTTATGTAAGCTCCCAGCACAAGATGTGGCCCAGATTAAAGTCTTCCTGTCTCAAGATATGGATTACAAGTATGTATCTTCCTACCACAAAGGTCTTGACTAGAAGTGGATCTGCTCACTTCAAACCAAGCAACATACATACATGCATGCATACATACCTCACAGGTGTTCTTTCTGGATTATACTTCATTCCATATGTAGCCAAGCAGACAATAAAGAATTGAAGTCTAAGCAGGGGGCCTCTGCCAGAGATACGCCAGCCGGCTGCCTCACCTCATCCTGTCCTGTCCATCTTATGCCTTAAGAATTCCCACTACAGAAAACTCACTGCTCCTATAGATAGTTAGGCTTGCATGCTAGGAACAAAGAAAAGGAACATTCTTCTGTCTACTGCAGTGGCCGGTCCTGGTCTCTGGAATCCATAACAGAAACTGTAGATCAAATGTGTAAATTACAATATATATAAAACAGGGCTGTAAGGCATTTTCTTAATTGCTAATGGATGCAGGAGGACCCAGCCCACTGTGGGTGGTGCCAGCCCTATTCTGCTAAAGAGTACTTGAACTCTTGGGAACAAATCAGTAAGCACCTTTCCTCCTCCATCCTGTTTCAGTCCCTGCCTCAAGTTCATGCCCTGTCTTCTCTCAGTGATGGGCTATCACCATAAGCCAAACAACATTTTTCTCCCCAAGTTCCTTTTAGTTGTGGTGTTTTTCAAAGCTAGAGAAAGCAACAACACCAGTTTGACTTGAGCAGCAACTCACAGCTCTACGGAGCTGTCATCCTTAGTGCGATTTAAAGAGACTGGCCATGACAATGAAAAGCAGAAAGGGTGGTGAACAGCCTTTGGCCTGAGAAGAAAATGCATGAAGTAGCAAAAGGAAGCTACATGAAAACCTTCACTCAAACAGTAAAATCATAGTGCTACAATATGACACCCCAGGGCTAGGGAGAAAACGAAGTTTTGAGGGCCTTGGCTGCTCTTCCAGAGGCTCAATTCCCAGCACCCACATGACTGTTTATAACTCCAGTCCCAAGGGATCTAAAGGTCCCTCCTTGCCTGTACAGGTACCACAAATGCATGTGGTACACTGACATTCATGTAAGCAACACACACACACACACACACACACACACACACACACAAATGAATTAAAAGTAAAACCCAGTGTTCGACCTAATAAGGTGTCTAAATGGATAGTAGACAGGGAGCAGAGAAAGTTTTAAATGTTATCACTCTGCTGCCATCCAGTCTGAGGGTCAAAACTAATCCTTCCAAGTCAGGTCCAGATGCTCATCCTCAGTAAGTCAATTAAAAGAGCCAAACTAAAAGTATAAAGCAGAAAAGAGGGATTTCTTTGATAGGACCACATTTGGAAGAGGGGTAAAGTTTAACAACAGGGCAAAATGCACATCTCTGCGGTCCTGGTCAAGGTGTGGCTCTGCCCAGGACTGCCTGCCACTATCTGGACTCCAGTCTCATCTGTCAGGTGGTCTGACAAGTTGTTAGAACTGTGAAATCTCATTCCAGGAAACAACCCCACCCCCTTTCCCTGCTCTCAGCATGAAATTCCTGGGAAACAGAGTCTATTATTTCACCATTCTCATGATCAGACTAAGAGGCTCAGCATTTCTTTAAAATGCCTTCACATGCCAGCCAGTCATACTGCCTGTAAGGCACAGGTATGTGAGCTACGTAGGAAGGCACTTTCCAATTTTACCACAGATGCGGATCAGATCAATGAATCTTGTGGTTTTTTACTACCACGTGTAAACATACAATCTCATATAAAACAGCGTTTGGACTCAGGTCCTGAGCCCTCGTGATGTGTCACATGGATTCCCCTGGAAAATGGGGCTAGTAGTGAGAGGTATGGCAATTAATAAATGACCGTTAGCTGTCCTAGGCTTTCCTGGCCAGGAGAATGGAGAACGCAAAGACTGAACCATGAAATCAAAAAGGCATCTGTCTTCCAGGTTCCCCTCTGCCAAGGTCTTAAGAGGAATGTTTGAACTTTCCTGTTGGCTTTGTATGCAAATAGCTCCAGATGCGAAGGAACCACATCTAAGTCACTTGCTTCAGCATCTGCTGGTCCAATTCCCATTATTCCTTCTGCAGGGCTGGCCTGTGACAGACAGTTTAGTCTGCCCTCTTTATAAGCTGTTTTTAAGGAGCTAATTTGGATTACAGCATCTATCTGGAGCACTTGTTTTTCCTTTGATGGTCACTGAGTTCTAATGTGGTCTGTAGCGAGCTGCAAGGGGCTCAGAAGCCCTATTGGAAAGGACAGTACTCAAGGTTGTGCCTCCCACCGCGCCTTCTACACAACTTATATCTGTACGGTCAAAAGCAGAAAGTGAACAGACTTTTGCCTCTTAAAACTGTGCCACCCACAGTGTATAAAATGGCTGCATAACACAGCCTGACTGCAGGCAACTGCTATCACAGACGCGATGCTGACACTGTGTGAAGGTCTGCCCACGCGAGAAATGCATGCCATCCTAAGCAGCAGCTTCCAGTCACTCGGTGGAACTCACAGAACTAGTGTGTGACACTTCAAGAGCCTTCTGAATCTATGGCAAAGGACTGAATCGATGGTGAACACACAAACAACCCTATTCAGTTTATTCAGCTACACAGATTCTGAAACTCTGCAAGAGGAGGCAAAAAAAAAAAAAAAAAAAGCCTATGGACTACAAACCAAGACAAAAGAGGAGGAAGAACTGACAACGTCAAGTAAAGATGAGTCTTCTTTATTTCACAAGGACACAGGGTACTCAGGGGACACAGGGGACTTGGGGGACACGGGGGACTCAGGGGACTTGGGGGACTCGGGGGACACGGGGGGGGGGGGGAGAATGGAAGGGTAAAGCAAGTGCAGGGAGGACATCACCACACAGGAGTAGGTCATCAACAGGAACAGGTCAAGGCACACTCCACATATCAGGGTCTCTGCATGTACACAAGCTTTCATACTCACATGTGCACATTACATGCATGTGTCTATCCACAGACAACCATCAATTTCAGGAGAATAAAAGAAGAGTGTTCCTTTTATAGACGTTAACAAAGGTAACTATTTTACAACAAATTCAAAACATGATTTCTTAGTGACAAAATTTTTACTTACTTTTCTAAAAATTATACTCCTATGAGCAGCCATCCTGAATGTTGCTCTATTATCTACCACACAAACCCAAAAATTATTTTCCCTTGGAAAAAATGGTATAAAAAATATTAAGTAAAGTACAAAAGATAGATCTGTGGTAAATTGAAATGTGACCTAAGTGTACTGTTTCTGTCATACAGGGAGGATTCGAGGAAAGATCAGCTACATAGGTACTCCATGCTTCTGAGCATCTGTGGCTACCACTGAGCACAATGTGTGTGCAGGAGGCATGCTTCTGGAGTACTCCTAAAGTCAGGACAACCTGCAGTTAGTTCTACACTTCTCCCAGGAGACCCAGAGATTGAACTCAGGTGCCTGACTCAATGAGCTGGGTCACAGGCCCTGTGACTATTCTTCCCAGTCATTACTATCTGAACTGAAAGTCATCACAACATTTAATGCAGACACACAAAGTACAGCCTCTTAGCAAGTACTGAAAGTTAAGGTATTTTGAAGCAAAGTTTAGTTTTCTGCTACTCTACCTTATCACTAAGACCATTTAATTATTCCCATGGATTGAAAATAACCAAGAGGAGAAACCAGCAAGTAAATCTACCACATAGCACTGGCTTCATGTATCACTACCTGAGCAGTTGTAATGCCAAAGGATATAAACCTATTTTCTGCAATACAGAGACTAAAACAGGCAGGTAAAGACAAGTTACAGATAAAATTATAGCTAAAATCATAGTTAACAACCATCCTGCATTGCCGCTACTCAAATGAGCCAAAGGTGGAAGGACTAAGTGTCCATGTACATGAGTAAAATGATGGCTGTCAGGATTCAAAGAGACATGATGACAGTGAAACTGGAGGGCGTCATTTTAACTGAAGGAAAACACAAGACTGTGCAGTCACCTGTGAATACACCTGGAACATTCAAATTCTGAAACAAAGCACAGTAGCAGTTACCAGAAATGAAGGGCACAGAAGGGGAAAGCCACTGCTGTCTGATAGTATGAAGTTTCAGTTGTACAGGATATGGTATTAACAGATACACTAAAATAACAAAGATGGTAAGTCTTACCACCATTTTAAAAATATGAATTAGGATATACTAAGCACCAAACGAGCGGTACAAAAATAACATTATGACATATTTGTGTTACTTCTAAAATTTACAATGATGGCCACTATAATTGGGAAAAAGTTAGGAGACACTTGCAGGGTGTTTGGCCTATAATTCCAACACCTCTCTGGGTGTTTTAACGTTGCATAGTGAAACTATGAATTTAAAGAATGCTGCTCTGCTGAGCTTTGATGCTGAAGATACTGCTGTTCAAATTATCCATGGCCTGAAGTCAGTATTTCCATCTTGGTCAAGCTTCTATATATATGGCTTGATCATGCTAGCCCTTCTTGTCCTGGGAATACTTTTATTCCTGCCCATCCTGTTAAAGCTTGCCTTTAACATCAACATGTTGACGGTCCAAGTACATGGCTTGAAACTAAAAATGGACCCCCAAACAGAATTATTAATTTAACAGGCTGGCAAGCCAGGGAAGGGTAAGATTCTGCACAGAGCCTTACCAACCTAAGACAGAGGCATGTGCTGAAAGACCATGTTTGTTTATAACAAACATAAAAAGGCTGTGTTTGTTCATATTACACAAACAAGCTGTGCATGTCTTGAGGATGGGTAAGGAAGGCATTCTTGTCACAACAACCTAAGACAGGCTCAGCCTTGTTTATTTATTTAAAAGGGGGAAGACGTGGAGAGCCTTTTGGGGTACCACTTGGCAGAAATCTAACATTGGCCAAGGACAAGGAAATGAGCTTCTGGCAGGAATGTGACATTGTCCATGACTCAGTATGAAAGGAATCTGACATCATAATTCTTATCAGCTATCTGAGCACAGGGAAAATAACCAAGAAGGTCAGATGCTACACAAGAGTGAGGAGGATGAACAAACCTAGAGTGTGCACAGAGGACAGGGCACTCCTTGTCACTCCTGCATCCCACGCACAGCAGAGCCTTGAGTGGCACTTATATAGAAGATACATGTCCTGAAGTACTGGGAAGGCTCTCCACAGGCTATGTGGAGAGAGATATTAATTATCCCCACATGGAGCAGAGAAGCAGTCATCTAGCTTGGTTTGAAGTGGTATAATACTACACCTCTTATGCTCACTGACTAACAAAATTCAAATCTTGACCCTAAAAATTAGCCTTTCTATATTCTCCCCAAATAATTAAAACTTAAACAGAATGTTTGAGTTATCTTCCAAGATATGTCCTTGAATACATATTTTCTGTACAGATGACAAACAGGTGTAGTGTAGAAGGGACCATCATGCATAGTAACCAGTTCACACCCTGGAAATGATCTCCACACAGACCAGATAAAATCCTGGATCCTGGATCTACCTACCTGAATCCAGCAGCCAGAGAAAGACAGCTGTACAAAGAAGAGGAAAGACAGACAGCCATGGCTTTAAGGACAGCACTTAGCCAGGTCTGCTAGTATCCATTTCTGCAAACCCATAAGGAAACCTAGAAGAACACCATCGTCAGAGCTGGGATTTTGGGGGACATGAAGGAAAGAGTGAAGGGGGATGAGAGAGGTTGTTGGCTCACTGGCCTACACACAGCCTGCACTAGTGACAGAAGCTTCTTGGGAACTACCTCTCACACCCAGGCACTGAAGGAGCCCCTCTCCCTCATCTCACAGGATTCTGCCTCTCCTACTGCTTCCATTCCCTGACTGTGAGCATTCAAACTAACCATGTCTTTAACGCATGGTCTTCACATGTTTACACATCTTTATCTTGTTCTTGTGAGGTGGGTAGCATTGAACAAGGACAAGCAAGTGTCTCTCTGTAAATGCCTTTAGGCACAAATCCAGGAGTGGTAGAGTTGGGGAATATAGTGGCTCCAGTTTTACTTTCTTGTGAAATCATCAAACTGACATCAGGAGACTGTGTTCCCAGCAGCAGTGGATAAGAGCTCCTCTTTCCTCATATTCATTCCAGTATCCCTGACTGGTATCTCATACAAACACAACCACTGCCATCAGCAGGAAACCTTCCCAGCCAGGAACTCCAGCTCTGGGCTTTCCCATGGGTTTCTGGCTCCACAGATACATAGGCTGTAGAGATTCCACATGATCACCCTGTAGGAAATCCAACCCACCCTGCTATTTCTGTTTACAGAGGCATTCTATCAGAACCAAGGCTTGATCCTCAAAACTCAACTCCACCTCTTATGCCATGACCACATCCCATCAAGTTTTCCTACTGACAGATTTTCACATGCTTGAGCTACTGAAAAGGAACAAAATGGTCAGGAAGACTAGAAAGAACAGGTCTCATCCCTATACACACCCCTTCTAACAAACTAAGCAATCTTTCTAAGTCATAATTTCCTCATCTGTTTAACAGAAAGAGGGTAGCTAACAGCCCACCTTCTGATAAAGAGCTGACAGCAGAGGCACCCTGAGACACTGGATAAATGCAAGATGGCGCTGATTCTTCCTCCTGATTCTCGCGGCCATCCAAACCACACTATGATTGGGTACCAGTCACACGACTGTGAGTCTATACTGAGGGCGTCTAAACCCTACACACAGCACTTAGTGCAAGACCACGGCAGGCTGGGGAAGTTCTGGGATTAAGAGCACTTGCTGTTCTTCTACAGGACTGTCTGTAGCCACAGCATCGAGGAACCCGGCATACTCTTCTTGTCCCCAAGGGCATCAACACACACATGCACAAACATACACGCAGAGACAACATACACATAAAAAGGAAATCTTAAAATGAGAAAGATATACCCATCACACAGCAAACACGATGCCTAACCCCACCCAACTAAAGTGTCAAACATTGAAAGTCTGATAATTGGTATACTGAGACATGGGAGGAAGGACCTGGAAATCTCCATGGGAAAAAAAGAATACTAATACAAGAAACACGTCAAACCAGAAGTCAGAATATTGAGCGGGTAGGAGAGTACAGATGTGGAATGCCAGAAGACAAAACTAGCCTGAGAATTCTTTCTTTCCTATACTTATATTTTTGTCCTTTTCTTTCCTTTTTGTTTTTCTTAACATGCAAAGTGGCAACTTTCCTTATGGTATTTTCATACTTACTAGCTTTTATTTAACCCTTTCTTCCAACCCCCTAACCCTGTAGTGCCTGCTATACCCAAGTGCAAGCTCATCCACTCCCAGGACCTTCTCTACCCACTATCACATCACGTGTGCTCCAAGACCCTCTTGACCAGTCTCCGTTACAGTTCTCTCCATCGACGCTCCTCAGTCCCAGGTGCATGCGCATATGTGAAAGTCAAAAGCTGAGATACACATATGACAGAATACATGCATAACTGTCTGAGCCCAGCTCACCTCACTTCATACTTTCCAGTTCCATCCATCTCCTACAAACTTTGTAACTCCATTTTTTATAATTGATCAAATACCAATGTGTATAAGTATGTCTTCATATCTCTGTTGACAGTATCTACTCCTTGCTTCTGGGTGAGATACCCAGCCTGTTAGGCACATGGCCAGGAGTGGTAGAACTGGGTGTGTTCCCACGAGCACTGGGTGAGAGCTCTTCTTTTTCAGCATTCATTGTCATAATTTCCTAGATGCAGGCATTCTAACAGAGAGAAGAGGAAGTCTCAGAGTGATGTTATATGCATTCCAAGATGGGTAGGCTATTGAATACTTTTTGAAAATATTTATTGGCCAATTATTATTATCATTATTATTTTTTGTTTGTTTGTTTGATTGTTTGTTTGTTTTTCGAGACAGGGTTTCTCTATATAGCCCTAGCTGTCCTGAAACTCACTTTGTAGACCAGGCTGGCCTCGAACTCAGAAATCCGCCTGCCTCTGCCTCCTGAGTGCTGGGATTAAAGGCGTGCGCCACCGCGCACGGCCAATTATTATTTTTAATTTGTAATACTTCTACATTTAAATGATAAATTACTTTAGCAGAATGGGGTATGGCATATGCAAATAACCCAAGAAGCTTCTTGATAGCTTTTCCTAAACCAAGAAATTTGAACAATGGATGTGTACTTAGGTTCATTTACTCTTAATAATCTCCTCTTATAAGCAGTCTCACTCTAGCACAGTGTGTGCAATGTAATTCATGCTTTGAAAAAAAATAAAATTTGGATTCAGAGTGAATTGAGGACACTACAGTTTTCAGGTCAGAAAAAAATGTAAATTTAAAAAAAGAGAGAGAAGTAGATTTTAAAAACAGCAAAAACATGGTGCATAGAGAAAAGAGAATCCTGTGACTAGGAGGTAGTAGTACCTGCAGGAAAGGTGGCCCAGGGGACAGCAGGAGACACAGCTTGGTTTCCGCCTTGCTCACCATCAAAGGTCTCTGCAGCCTGGAAGACAAGACAAGACAACCTGAAAAGACCTATAGAGCTGGACTTTATACTAGTTGTCACATATAGGCAGGCACGCCTCTGTGACATGCCTCTCACTCACATTCTCTCTGATCAGCCCACTGCCAACCTCTGCACTGTTCTCCATAGGGAGTGCCTAGGCCCCAGTTCTCAGTTCTAAGCAATTCCCTTCCTTATTCCAATAACCTCCTGCCAATCAAATGTGTGTTTCGTATATCTGTCATCACGCTTTCACTTGTGCACTTCATTTCAACTGTTCTAATTTAACTCACCACAACATTCATTCATCTATGTAAATTTTTCTTTAAGTATAGACATTCTTTTATTTTAAAAGATCACTTAGGTTAGCATAAGTCTTAGAGACTACTCTGAGTGAGCATTGAGCCTGACTTCTTCAACAATCTACTCTGGATTCATGAGCATCAAACATTAGAGAGCTGCAAAAGTTCTCTGTATCTCAGGTAACTGTCAGAGCAAGATTACTACAAAATCAGAGCTACAGCTTCACACAAGTTAATTCCTATTGTGCACGGAGTCATCAAACAAGGAGCCAAAGGGCAGCAGGCAGCAGAGGATGAGGCTGTGCTGCCCACTCGCTGTGAAGATTAGCACACTATACTTAAACACAGGACAAACACCTTCCCCTCCTCCCTAGCAGAACTGAAAAGGAAACAGGTGAGCGCCATGAAGCTGACATGCTGGTCAGTGCGGGATCTGGTTTGGAAGGGACCAACCACATTGTGAAGAGATGCTGGACTCACAGCATCTTGTGAAAGCACAACAACTGTGACTTTGCTATGGATCTATGACGGTTTAGAGATAGGAGAATATGCTTGAATGGGGCCCTTAAATAACAGCTTCCAAACACTACTGCAAGCTATGTAATGGTATGGAACTCATCTTCTCATCTATATCAATGGAGTTTTTACAAATTTTTAAATGTTTCATTTCAGGAACATGAAAAAGATTCAAAACATGAAATAGTAAATAAAAGTATGAAGCACGCAAATGAGCTTAAAAAACATTTTTGGATAAAATGTGGAATACATGTTTGTCAATACTGCCTGTCTGGACATAGAGAACATGTGTGTCTATAGCAGCTGCCTGCACATGGAGAACATGTGTGTCTATAGCAGTTCTCTGCACATGTAGAACATGTGTGTCTATAACAGGTCCCTGCACATGGAAAACATGCATGTGTCTCTATAGTAATTCCCTGCACATAGAGAACATGTGTGTCTGTAGTAGCTGCCTGCATGTGAAGAACATGTGTGTCTGTAGTAGCTGCCTGCACATGGGGAACATGTGTGTCTGTAGTAGCTGCCTGCACATGGAGAACAGATGTATCTGTAGTAGCTGCCTGCACATGGGGAACATGTGTGTCTGTAGTAGCTGCCTGCACATGGAGAACATGTGTGTCTATAGCAATTGCCTGCACATGTAGAACATGTATGTCTATAGTAGATGCCTGCACATGGAGAACATGTATGACCACAATGGCTCCCTATACACTGACAGCTATGAAAGACAGATAAAACATGATCTGCTGCTGAAAAGAACCATAATATTCCTCCTTGAATAAAACGCTGCTTCTCCTACTGACATTTATTACACTCCCTAACTTTTTTACCAAATCCAAACTATATGA
Organism: Mus minutoides; assembly: GCA_902729485.2. NCBI lineage: Eukaryota > Metazoa > Chordata > Mammalia > Rodentia > Muridae > Mus > Mus minutoides. The sequence continues at coordinate 2,049,790 of LR749533.1, forward strand.
ACATCTAAAAGAAAAAAATAGTAGAAAGAGGAAGAAAAGGAAAAAGAAAGTCCTCCTGCGCACTGCGGGTGGCTCAGGCCCTGGAATCCCAACTCTTAATCCAGAGATTTTCCTGCAAGACTATACTGGCTCCATAAAAAATAACTGGGTTATAAAATATTTCAATAAAGTGAGCACACTTTGGAAAGGACTAAGGAAAATACTGCATTTGCAGCTAACAATGGTACTTCCAGAATGGCACCGAAACCTGAGAGAACACTGTGACAACATATAAGTGTCATCACAGATGGGAACAGCCATGACGGCATCGAACTCCCATTTCTCAGTGCACCAGCACTTTCTAAAGATGTGTCCTCAGTCCCATCCATGGCTGACAATCTCAGAAACGCTCCCTGATGCTTCACCAGCCACAATAAATTACCCAAGTTAAACCATTCCTATGGTGGCGAGATCAAAGCTTCAACAGCAATACACCTCCATGTTTAGGTAGATGATATTTCTTAATTTTCCTTGATTTTAAATCTATGTTTCAGAGGTACATCAAAGTGATTCAGAATAGATCCTGTGTGTAGGACCAATAGTTCAGTTGGTAAACTGTTTGCCTTGCCAACACAGGGCCAGAATGTATTCACCAGAACCCACTTTTAAAAATCTGGGCAATGGCAGCGTGCATTTATAATTCCAGTGCTTAAGAAAGCCAGTCTGAGGCTGGCTGGCCAGCCAACATAACCTACTTGACAAGTTCCAGGCCAGTGAAAAACCTTATCAAAAAAAAAAAAAAAAGTGAACAGGATCAAATATGAGACATAAGAGGTTGTCCTCTGGCCTCTGGATACACACACACATGCACCAGCAGACAAGATACACACAGAAAGAACAGACAGAGAAACAACAAAAGTAAACACACTTTCCTAACAGTTCACTGTTACCTGAGTTAACAACAGACAGTACCTACCTCAAAGCCACCAAAGTCGTCGTCATCCATTCTTTAAGCCGAACCTGAAACACAGAACAGTTGAGATGAGCCACCTGCGTCAGAACACACCCGTGACTTAAAGGAGGATAGTGCGTTATAAATGAAAACTACTCCACCCAGATTATGAAATTATTAGGTTTTCTTAAACTGTATGTGTCCATTTTTATCACTTAAAAAAAACAGCTGGTAATTGGCTTTTACTTTCTGACAAAATTAGCAATTTCTGGAACCTTTTCAGTAACCATGTATTTTGCCATTTTCTGTTGAGACTCCAGGAGTGGAAAAATATTCTTTTACATTTTAATTTGCTTTTCCCAAAGTGGCGCTAGGGCCCCATCAGTAATGCTTCCTGCTTTCTGCATCTACCCCTCAGCTGTCTGGCAACATCAGCACAAACTCCAGCTAAGAACAGGACTGTGGTGAATTTTTGGAAATCTGTCCCCACCACAAAGGTTCTTCCCTCGGTTTCATGGCCGGGCTGAGTTAGATTTTCAAAATTGATCAGCATTTTTGAGCTGTGGCCACGACTTCTGGAGCATTTGATATGTGTATTTTTAGCTAAAACTGCTTTGCACTTTTGGAAAAATGTGGAGCAAGTTACTGGGCTGATCAAGGTAAATCAAGTTGTGTGTTCATGAGAGACAAGGCAAAAACATGAGAACATCCAGGATCACTCATGCCCTCGCTCTCAAGGTAGGAGAGAGACAAGCTTCAGCAGGGTATCAGCACCCAAAACTAAAACAGCAAGGAAGGAACCGCCTGGGAAGGTGAAGGGGCGGCAGTGTGTTAAGGGTCTCTGCCTGCAGCTGAGTACAGGAAAGCAGAAGGCCTGCATGCAGTGGAGCAGCCCTGGCGCTGCCATGCTCCACGTCTTGAGGAACACATAGCAACACCTCCATCAAGAAAACGCCACCCATTTCACAAAATTAACAGCAAAGAAATGCACGCATCACAGATTGTTTTCACTAGGCTAAGCCAATTTATTTGCACAAAAAGTAGAAGGGACAAAGAATGTGTGTGGACGGAAATAAGATCAGTTTATAAACAGCACTGAGTCACTAGAACTGCTAACACAGAAGAGACAGCAACTCTGTCACCACTCACTCAGTCTGGTTGACACTCCTTAAAAGATATACTTCTGTTTACAAATTTAAAAATTAAAGCTAAGCTAGCCATCTCTATGCAGCTACTTATATTTTATAGAAAATATAAACTGGACTTCCAGGAACTGTCGACAGTGGTTATTCTGAAATGAAGTGACATTCACTGTGTCTCGACTGAAGAGAATTCTGCTATGATCACATCTGTCCGGAAGAAACTATGGCAAAGGACGCTATGTATCCAAAAACTTAACAGTCAAGCTGTAAACACCACACTGTCTTCCACGTGGGTAACACAACCTCCAGAGCCAATTACTATTTTTAGCATCTGTGAACCCTGCTGTACTCTGTGCGCGGTGTTCATTTCAAAGGCATAGTTTTCAGAGTTAAGGCTCCCATGTTTTCACAAGGCACATCCTGACATGGGATGGAAAGGGTTCCAGCAAGCAGACAACACAAGCACACAGCATGTTCGCCTGTGGTAAGAAAGCAGATTCCTAAGTTCTGATTGAGCTGTGCAAAACAGCAGAGCTGTGACCACGGGTTCTCTAGGTTCCAGCAAGCCTAAGTTAGACAAGGCGGAGTTTCTCTTCCATACTGTCAAAAAGTAAATGTGTCCTAGACAGCTTAGGAGATGGTGCTACAGAAATGTTATTTTAAAGCCTTTCTACAAACAATGTAGATCCAAATCCTATGACAGTGTCCTTTTGCATATTTAAGAGACTAAAGATACCAGATGTTTTTGCTGCTGATTATGTGTACATTTTGTGTGTGGGGGAGGGGGTTGTTTGTTTGTTGTTTTTTGTTTATTAGGGTGCTTTGTTTTGTTTTCTTTTTTTGAAACAGGGTTTCAATATATAGCCCTTGCTGGTCTGGAACTTGCTATGTAGAACAGGCTGTCTTCAAATTCAGAGATCTTTCTGCCTCTGCCTCCTGAGTAGTGGAATTAAAGGCTTGAGCCACCAAACCTGACCTCAACAGCACTGGTTTTTATAACCTAACTTTACGGGGCCAGAGAAAAGGCTCAGTGGATAAAGCACTTGCCACTCAAGTGTATGAACCATTGTTTAGATCCCCAGAATCCACAGTGAAACCAAACATAGTCTTCTGTAACCCCAAAACTTGGGAGCAGAAGGTATCCTGGGGCAAGGTGGCCAGCTAGACTAGTCAGAATCGACCCGCTCTGGCTTCATGAAGAGAATATACCTCTAAAAATACAGTGATCAAAAATGATGCCCAACATTTACTTTGGGCTTCCATACACCCTCCCCACACATGAACATGTAATATGCAGCCCACAACACACAAACGTACAAAAAAGTAATTTATAATATTCAAAAGCTAAAAATTAATTTTTAAAAAGGAACTAATACAAAGGTGGCTTATTGATGGACTCTCAGTTGAATACACTTGAATCTTGGTTGTACCAAAGGTGATTCTTTTAATAAGGCTTTGTGGAGCATTTCTGTAATTTTGTGTTATAGTCACGAGCACTGCATCAGTTACCAGGATGTGCCAACACCGAGTAGCACCTAAGTCACAAAGAGAGGAGTCTCAGGAAGGGTGGGACTACAGAGCTACATTCTGCTGGTTTAGGGACCCAAACTAGAGGTTTTCATAGTATCTAGGTTCGACAGTCCCAGATCTCCTTATGTAAACTAGCCTGCCTGGTTGCTTTATTAACTACCACTCTGCCATCCTCAGTACTGACAACAGAGCTGACAGGAGAAAACTAGACAAAGAAAGTAAGACATGGACACAGGGACCGTGACACACTCTCTGGAGCCACTTCACAGCTGCCAGTCTCTGTCCTCGAGAAGCAGGTCTGCTGTGGTGTGGAGAAAAGCACACAAATACAAACAATGTGAAAACTCCTGCAGAGAAAACTATTCAGTGTTGGGGGAATGACTTCAAGGGGGGGGGCTATCTAGTGGTTATACCAAGGCATATTTCAAGTACAGGGTACCCTTGAGACAGACTGTAGGGACTGGACAGAAATCGCACATTTTAAAGTTTAGGTTTTGAACGTATATTTTATCAGTTTCCACTGAAAAGTCTTATTCTTAAAATGACAAAATAATAAATTAATTAAAATGCTTCTGCTTGCTCCTAAATACAAACAAGGTTTAAAAAACGAATACGGTAAAGGAGAAAAGTACAAAACAACTGCAGGGATACCCATGAGTGACGGAAGGAATCTCAGCCCATTTCCCTCATGGAATCCATGGAAGGCTCAAGAGTAACTAGCAGTTGGGTAAAGGTGAGATTAAAAATCTATCCAGAGTCAAGACTAACCAAAACCCACACAGCCGATCACTTCCAGCTCTTTGCCCCTGTGACAGAAGATCTGAGAGCAGAGAGCACAGCCCACAGAGCAGGGAGCACAGCCAGCAAAGCAGGGAGCACAACCCAATTTCACCATTGCAGCTGAGTAAATTCCAGCTCAAGAGAGACTGCTCTTCTTGCTTGTCTAGGCTCTCGGGCTCTACTGCAATAAATAGTACCCAGATGCATTGTGTTCCCCATTAGCTCCTGATTTCATTAAGGGACAGACTAGCATAAACACTAAAAGGAAAGAAGGGTGGTATCCAGCTGCCTGGGCTGAAATTCCAGGTCTGACATGTACTACATTACAGTGGGCATGTACCTTAAACATTTTTGTTACTCCAGATGTCACTGAAGAGATTAAATATGCTAAAATAGAAATTAAATGATTGGAATAGGAGCCCATCCCTACATACTCTATCTGCACACATTAACCATCAGTGCCTCTGTCTCACAGACTGTGGTGTTTTGAATGAAAATGGCCTACATAGGCTCATAGGGAGGGGACAATTAGGAGGTGTGGCCTTGTTAGAGTAAGTGTGCCACTAGGGATAGGCTTTAAGGTTTCAGAAGCTCAAGCCAAGCCCAGGGTCACTTTTCCTTCCTGTTAATACAAACGTATAACTCTCAGACCCTTCCAGCACAATGCCATGCATACTGCCATGACCAGAATGAACTATATGTCCGCACTGTAAGCCAGACCCCAGTTAAATATTTTCTTATAAAGCAAACTCTTATACAGGCAACTCTTATAAAGGAGTTGCCATGGTCATGGTGTTTCTTCACAACAGGAAAATCCCTAACACACGTATGAACAGGATTCCCAGTAAACTTGGGAATAACAAGAGACCAGAAAACCATGCCACAAAGAGCAAGAGGAAGAATGAGCAAGTCCTAAGCACACACAGCATCCTTGGAGAGCTAACAGCAGGACATACACCACTGAACTAAGAACAGGACATCCTAAGCTTGTGAGGGGAGAGGAGGAGGGAGGAGGTAAGACTGGAAGGTCTTGATTTAAATTATGATTGATGAAGTAAAGAATTGTGGGATGGAAAATAATGGGGAACTCCATTAAAATGAAGCATATACAAGAAAGTGAAAAATGGGTGAAATATAAGAAAGTTTCAGATTGAGCTATGTAGCATCTAATCACTAGGAATTCTATAAAGAACACAGAGAACTCAGAAATCCAGCAAAAGTAATTCAAAATAACATCCTTCATAAGACTACAGTGGGCCTCTGGAAGGTAAGGCAGCTCCATTCAAGCAGGAAGACTTCATGCAGCAGCCTGAAGAAGGCAGAGGGCACTGGGGAGGGGCTTTTGAAACTCAGAGGGGAAATGACATGCACCAGAGTTCTACAACCAGCAAAAGCAATAACTCATTGAGTTCAGGACAGAATAAAATCATATCCACACCCGTGAGGTCTCAACATAGGTTTTCCTTCTACAGGTTTTCCTTCTTGTGGAGCTGGGGAAGAACCAATGGCAGAGTCCTGGCCCAGCACACATAAGGTCCTGGGTTCTGTGTTCAAAACCCTCAGTGCCACAAAAAGACAAAAAACAATTGTGTAAGACAGACAGAAGACATAAGATTGGGAAGTCCATCTCTCAGATAGGTAAACTGCTTCCATGTCAGGAAGGGCCAGGAAGACTGGATACAGTCAGAAAGCTCCTGGGAGACATGTTCACCCCTCATGGCTTACCACTATGAGTGGAATTTTCAACACTGGGAAGGAAGCTTAGAGCTGTGTCAGTGAATGCAATGCTAGCCAACTGAAACCAACACACTGGACAAGAAAAGTAACCACCCAACTCCTGTCCTGAACGCAGATAACTGCAATAATGCAAACACTGAGTAGCTGTATCAAAATCCCCATGTGACCACGGAGGGCATAGGCAGAGGCTGGGGAAGGAGGGCCTTCTTCTTCCCTGTTACAAGGGCACAGGTCTTCAGTGGGAAAATCACAACGCAGCAACCATATGCATGAGGTTTAGATACACTCATCTCAACACCCAACCCTGAAAACATGGCAGGGCAGGGAAGCAGAAAACACAGGTGGCTATTGTTTCACAGGAAAATACCTTTTACAACTTTAAATTATGGGCAGAAAAACAAACTGTTACTATCCAATCTACCTAGTATTTTCATCAACATATTACCAAAAAAAAGTCAAAGCAAGTTTGTGTCTCTTAGAAACGAAATGCAATCATAAGTGCTGTAAAATAGCATTTACCAGTGAATAAACTGGACTTTTTTATGTTCCCATGCTACACTTTCCCACATTGCAAGTATTTACACACAAATAAACTGACTCTGACTTCAAAGCTGCTCAATAGCAGACAACTAGAAAGTCGAACAGAGAAAGAATCTTCAGAGAAGGAAAGTTGAGCTGTTGAGTGTCTCAGCTCTGCAGAACATGGGCCACTGAGCATCGAATGAAGTCACTGCCCAACTGGAAAAGGCTGGCCTCCCACCTCACTGGCCACACCCTCTCGCTGACCACACCCCTCAATGGCTACCCACCTCACTGGCCACCAGCCTCATTGGCCACACCCCTATCTTTCCAACTCTGAAAGCCAGATTTTTCTCTTTGGTAACAGAGTTTCCAATGAATGCAGGTGAGGAAGAGGAGGCACTAATGAATATGGCTGTGACAGAGCCTATAGCATTGCAAGTCTCTCATGTGAGATCAGGATGGCTTGGCCATCTCAGCTAGAAGATGCCCTTGTCCTATTTCTGTAAGAATCCTGAGGTAGTGTGAGGATTGAGGGCCATGGCCTTTGTTTCTTATCACCTTACACCAGGCAGTTCCTAGACTATTAATGCAAAGAATATTTTTAATTGGTGCTTTGGGAATGATGGATGATGAGGCAAAAACAGACAAAGGTCTTCTAGGCCCTTGTTAGTCTCAGCTCCAAATCTCCCAACAAAATGTCTGACCTGCACCTCTATGCATCAAAGGAAGACAGATTCTGCATCATGTCAGTGCTCATGATTAAAAGTAAAAATACACCATCGTGTCCTGTTAACGACCACTATGGGTCAGAGCAACGTCTCCGTTGAGAGATGAATGGCCTTTCCACAACCAACAGAAAACTCAGTGCTAAGGACTTCCTCCCTGCCCCTCCACCCACAACAAGTGCACAGTTGATCTCAGTGACTCTCTACTACACTTAAGTTTGTGTACAGGTATGCACAGAGACAGGTCACTTCATAGGCATCCTGTCCAAGAAGCCATATGACCAGCCCAATCTGTCAATTCCATGTACTATAAGCCTCTTGTAAATTATAAGCTAGGTCTTTACTTGTTAAAGGCAGATTTTGACGAACAAATTCTTTTTAAATGCTCAGTTTTAGTCTTTTTAAATCTTTTTGGCCGTACGTATTTTTAGATATATACCTGTACTTGCAACAAAGGAAGCTAACATGTTTAGACATTTAAATGATTAGACTAGCTATAGCTTAATATTTACATGTAATGAAATTGAAGATCTACTATGGATGTTTTCCCCCATTTCTTTTATTATAAACCAACATCTTTCTTCATTAACCTGTTACTATCTTCATCATATAAAATTTACTTTGGAACATGAATATGTGCATTTCTAGCTATAGAATTAGTTTGATGGACATGACACCCATACAGCACTGAGCAGTCCTTCCCTGAGCCTGGCAACTGTCACTAAAGTACACTATGGGTTATCAGTGACTAAAGGACTTATGTGCATGTCCTGTCAGGTTTATTCCTGATGCTCTACGGCTCTAATGTCTCCTTTTACATTATCTAGCAAACTGTTTTACCTCCATCTTTCTTTGGTAAACTCTTATTGGTAATAATTTATCTCTACATTCTTTCTCGTTAATTTTATATGCAAATGATCATTTTGCCTCCAAACAGCAAGCTTTCTTTCCTCTATCACCCTCCTACCACCTCAGGTTCTATTCCTCGTCACTGAACGTGGGTCATGTTCTCCACTGCTGCAGCAGGCACATGACACCATGTGGCAGGCTGCACTTGATGAAGACAATCTCATGATTGTCTTTCTAAAAATGGACACCAGCACTGTCCTCTCTTCTGACTCTGGCCACCTTAACCAACTGGAGGACAGCCAAGCACCACTCTGCATAGGAATACAGTCTCCTCTGACATCTGCTCCTCATCTCTTGTCTTTGGAATACAGATGCCAGGATACAGAAAGACCACACAAGCCAACAGAGAGACCATTTGAAGAAGCTTTCTGACTGATTGCCAACCACTGGCATCAGATCACTAGACTTGAATGATCGAATATAATTTCAGAAGATTCCAGATGTTACCAAACCACCTCCAGTGACAGATCATCCCAGCTAAGGATTGAAAGGCTGAACATATTTTCTATAGTCAACTCCCTGACTTCAGAGTTTTTGGTAGTGAATGCTGTTTACATCATATGTTAACTCAGGTATCACTTTACCATTCCTGGTTACAGGAAATCTAACATTTCCCCATACAGGAAAGAAAGCCTTCTGACAACAGTCTGATTGGTTCCTAAGGATAGGGGTTCCTACTTCCTTCATTTGCTAAACATCATCACCAGGAAGTCATGCTGCTTATGAAGTAAAACTGTCCTACAGCTGTTCTTTAAGCTTCTGTCACTAGGGAGTTATGGGTCATGTGATATAGATGCCCTGGTACACCTGGGATGACCGGTCTGGTGACAGGACTATCCTGCAAGAGCTCCAGACTCCAAGGAACCAGGAAGCACCTTCAGTTTCCGTTTCTCATGGTGTCTTCATGGGGTATGGATATCAGGTTTGAGCTGGGCTCTCAGAACTGGCTAGAAAATATTCCTCTTTTTTTGTTAATGAAAAGAGATTGCATCAGAATGGAATAATCTATTTCTTATAATTTTAGTTAAATAAAAATAACTTTGGCTTAGCAAATCATGGGAGCCTGTTGCTTGCTTTGTGGGAAGATTCAGTTTCTTGTAATTATAGGACAATTGAGACTTTTAATTTCTCCAGAAGATTGTGTAAGTAATATTTTTTTCAAAAAAAAAACCTATTCTTAAAGGGCTGGCACACAGTTATTAACAATATTCTTGTTAGCACTTTTAATGACTGATTTATCTGCCATTCCATTCTTTTTATTTTATATATATTGAGCAATATGTTATTTAAATCTTCTATATTCTATTGGCCTCTGCTTTGTTTTGCTTTTATCTATTCACAAAGGTGAGCTGAAATCTACCACAGTAACAGCAGAGTCAACAGCTTCTACATAAGATTCTACTGAGATAGGAAAGGGATACTTTCTAGTTTTTTCCTGGAAAGCAAATAGACAACGGGGAGTGAGTGTGAGCTAAGGTGTGTATGAGCAGGGTTTCCCAAGTGGCTCTGGTTCTCTAATGTGATCAGTGAGTCTGTTTTAGAAACACCAGATGTCTGGAAGAAGAAAAGGGATGCCCACTTCATGACATAAATTATTTCTTTAATCTTTAAAAAATAGTGATGGGAAGGGCTAGAGGGATGGCTCTGTAGTTAAGGGCACTGGCTGCTCTCACAGAGACTCAGGTTCCCAGCACCCACATGATGGCTCACAACTGCCTGTAGTTACATTTTCCAGTGATCCAACACCCTCTCCTGTAATGAAGCAGGATTCAGTTTTAACATTCAGTGTTTGTGTGTGTGCTTGCACATACACATGGGTGCCAGAGCACAAGTGTAGAGGTCAGAAGAAACAGTACAGGAGCTGGTTCTCCCCCTCCACCATGTCGGTTCCAGGCTTCAAACTCACCAGCAGGCACCTTTATCTAGGCCTCCTTGCCAGCCCAAAAAATATTTTAATGTAAGCAATTTGAAAATACAATGGAATGAGAGATAGCATGCAAAAGGGATAACAAGAAAGAGAAGAAAATTAAGAAAGGGCAAAATGAAAAGTGCCAGGGATATAAAAATGTAAAGAGAAAAGCAAGAGAACACAGCAAGAGAAAAGTAAACACAGTGACACAGTGTGTCAAAACTGAAGCACACACATACAAAAGACGCACACACATACACTGGCGAAGGCACATCACATACATACAAAAGATGTACGCACACAGACACACACACACACATGATCACACAGGTGAAGGTACACACACATACAAGAGATACATACACACACACACACACACACACACACACCATGTGTACATACATACTCAGATAGACAAAGGCATGCACACATGCATACATGAGATATGCACACACATACATGTGTACATACATGCTCATACAGGCAAAGGCATGCACACATGCATGCATGAGAGGCACACACACGCATACATACACACACACATGTCCACACATGCATACAAGAGATGAAAACACACATGCTCATACAGATGAAGGCATGTACAAATGCACATAAGAGATACAAATACACATATGCACACATGCTGACACATGCATGCACTCGTGCACGAGCGTGCGCACACGCGCACGCACGCGCGCGCGCGCACGCGCGCACACACACACACACACACACACCTGGTACTTAAAGGGAGAAAAAGAAAACAAACAGCATCCATTCCTGGGCTTCTACACTCTGCCAGAAAATCAACCATGCTGTAATTAAAATTCCAAAAGGAGAAGGCATTGAGAATGGGATAAAGAAATGGATGAAAATCAGATGGCCAAAATCCTCTCCGGACTAATAACCAAGTACAAATCAAGGATAGCCAGACAAGCCAACAAAATAAACACTGTAGACTCTCATCAGCCTAATACAACACAATGAACCAAAAAAGCGCAGCGTGACGGAGGGCCGTGAGATATCCAGACCTCCCCAATCCCATCCCCCTCCAGAAACATGTTATTTAATCCTCATACATTTGTGTGGACTTCAAGAGTAAAAATGTTAATCATCAAATGAGTGAATATATGATACAAGCTAAATTCTCCTGGAATTGCCTGGTTGGTGCCTACCTCTAGACTTAAGCTGTATACCATTAGGCTAACTGGCCCAGAGAATTTTGAATCAAAATATTAACACTGTACACATACCTGAGGCATAATAACAACTGTCTTACCACATTCTTCCCAAAGAGAGAGAGAGAGAGTGTGTGTATGTGTTGCAGACCCACATATAACAGTTTCCTACATTTTGCTTTCAATGTTGCCAACACTTTGTCCAATTTTATTATCAAAATAATGTAGAAACACTTCACCATAATCCTGCCTTTCTGTCTGCATTTCATCCTGTTTCCTTCTAGCACACAGAAATATATTCAGACTGCACATGCCACTTTAAATTGATTTTACATTCACTGTATTACAAACTACAGTGCTACATTTCTAATGACCTCATATGGCACTTGGATTGCTCCATTACCAACCAATACTCCAACAATATGCAAACTTAGTTATGTGCTAATTTTTAAATATCTAAGATGTCTTCATGAATTAGTGGCTTTCTTCCTCTTCTTTTAGGCTATAAATTCCATCTAAATTCCCAGATATAAAGCAATTAACCCTAAAAGTATGGACTGTCTGACAGATCATGTGACTAGGTTTCCAAAGGAGGTATACTTTGTAAATAAAGAACTTATAAATCCTCTATTGAATCCACCAATGTTCACTTGAACTTTAGAATACAGTTATAAGCTAGGAACAGAAGAGGTGGACCACCCCAACCAAGAGCACAAGTGGTCATCCAGTGTCACACGGTCAACACTAAAAACATACATACATGTAATAGTAAACAGACTACGCAGCTTATATTTAGGGGGCGTGTATGTGTGTGTGGGTGTATATGTGGATGTGGGGAGTATGTAAATGCATGCAATAACAGCTGATGAAAAAGGAGGTCATGATTTTAAATAGAATGGAGTGGAGAGAGGTATAAGGGAGGATTTGGAGGGAGGAAAGAAAAGGCAGAAATGTTGTAATTATAATCTCAAAAGTAAAATTTAAGAATGGCATACCTATGACTGGGCACGGGGGAGATGGTATGTGTTGGTTGTTTTTCCACTAGAAAAGTACGTGCTGCACAAGCATGAAGCCCCGAGTGTAGGTCCCAGCACTCGTGTATACAAGACCTGAGGGAGCACACATCCCTGCCTCCTGGGCTGCAGGGCATGGGGGATAGATGAATTCCTGCAGCTCCCTAGCCAGCTAGTCTAGCCAAATCAGCTCCAGGTTCACTGACAAACCCAGCCTCAGAAGATAAGAGTGACAGGTGAATGAGGAAGACACCCAGTGTCAACCTCTGACCTCACATGCGCACATGCACACACATAGCGACACATACAGGGATCTTATATACACTTGTCTACACACAAAATGAGAAAGTTTTAAGGCAGTTTTCCTTATGGCTTCAAAACACGGGTCCCTCCTCATAGTCACATCATGTCTCTCTGTCTGTCCCTCTGTCTCTCTGTCTCTCTCACACACACACACCTCCTCATAGTCACATAGTTTCTCTCTCTCTCTCTCTCTCTCTCTCTCTCTCTCTCTCTCTCTCACACACACACACACACACACACACACACACACACACACACACTCTCTCTCTCTCTCTCTCTCTCTCTCTCTCTCTCTCTCTCTCTCTCTCTCTCTCTCTCTCTCACACACACACACACACACACACACACACACACACACACACACACTAGCTTTATCACTGAAGGGTCTCACTGGAATACACATTTTTTCATTGACTTGCTAATGATAACTAAGAATACATCATGTAGATCTACAATGCATACATTTTTCCTTGATAATTCCCCTACTAGCAGACACAAATTGTGTGTTCAGTTATCTTTTATTACAAACAGAAACCCTTCTATATTGTGTATGTTTCTATGGGCTGAATTCCAAAGAATGGAAGTGCTAAGTCAACTGCCATATGTATTTTTAATTTTTATAGCTAGTGTCACATCACCTTCCAAGGGGTTTGACTAGTCCACATTTCCAACAGCAAAATATAAAAATAACCTCCCTTGTCAGTTTCTGCCTCCAAAATGTTGCTATTCCTCCTCTACCCCCACCCCCCGCCCCAACAGTCCAGAACAGTCAATAGTGAGCAAGATGCTTTTACATCTTTTCTTGCTGATGGACTCTCTGTGCCTTTGCTCAATTTCCTCTACTGCTGCTTTCTTTCTATCAATACACAAGCAACTACAAAACACAAAAGATATCAAATCCACCTTTCTCCACATCCAAAGTATTTTTGCTCTATGCACTGTTCATATTTCTTACTCAAAAGTAAAGATCCTTCTTTACTCACAGCCTGCTCACCAAAGTGGCTAAGGTCTCTCACAGGAAATGTACGTGTTATCTGTGCATTCAGCATGTGGTTTTTATTAAGTCTCTCTGTGTGAAAATGATGTGGTATATAAGATACCAATCTGACTTTCTCCCAAATCTACAGCTGGTCCAGATGGAGAGTAAGTGAGTGAGTGGTGGATGGGTGGGTGAGTGTGTGTGTGTGTGTGTGTGTGTGTGTGTGTGTGTATGCCTGTGGTATGTGTGAGTTTATGTGTAAGTGTATGCCTGTGTGGTGATTCTCTCAAACTGAGTCTCCACATATATATTCTTACTCTATGAAGATGGCATCTTTTTCAAGACCCTTTGTCAGGTCCCCTACCTCACTCTCTTCAAAGCTATGCTAGTTAGATTTTGTCAGAAAACTCAGGTCATCTGGGAAGACAGAAACAGAACCGAGACAATGCCTGCATCAGACTGGCCTGTCCTCATGCCTGTGAGGCATTTTGAGTAATGCTTGATGTGAGAGGGCCCAGTCCATGGTGGTAATGCTACCCCAGGACAGGTTTCCTGGGTTCTCTAACAAAAGTAACAGAGAAAGCTATGGGGAGGAAGCCAGTAAGCATCACTCCTCCATGGCCTCTGCATCAGTTCCTGCCTCCATGCTCCCATAAATCTCAGAGAATTTACATTTTATACACTTATATATTTACTTATATATTACATATTAATATATATAATTTCATATATTTTTTTTGAGACAGGGTTTTTCTGTGTAGCCCTGGCTGTTCTGGAACTCACTTTGTAGACCAGACTGGCCTCGAACTCAGAAATCCACCTGCCTCTGCCTCCCAAGTGCTGGGATTAAAGGCATGCGCCACCACTGCCCGGCATAATTTCATATCTTACATAAAATTAAATAAAAAAATCTTTCTATGAAATTACCTTTATATTCAGATATAAAATACACAAAATGGGAACAAAGGCAACAGCTAGAAAAATATTAATTTCTATGAATCATGTAATAGAATAAAATACATAAGAAATTTAAGGAGTTATTTCCAATAACAATGTTTTACAAGTCACTGGAAATAACCATTCTTTGCCTAGAGAGAAGAATCTCTTTTGTTTATAGTGGAATTCACATCTGAAAGCAATTCCTCTTGGCAGTATCACGGAAGCAGGAAGCAGGTGCCAGTACCAATCGCAAGAGAGCATTTTCATTACTGTTGTATTTAAAATATAACCACTGCAATTGCTAATTACATTCTATTGATATTGATCAGCAAAATATATGAATCAAAGTCTCTTGATTTATATATTTCTAACATCTAACTGAGCATGACACCAGCTCCATAAATATTGACAAATGTCAAAAAAACAAAAAAAAAAAACCAACCCTGCATTAACTAGAACTGTAGCTCAGTGGGGAGTGGTTGCCTAGCAGGTTAGCATGCACAATGCCCATGGTTCATCTTCAGAACCAGGAAACAAAATAGGGAAGAAAGGCAAGAAGGTAGAAAGAGAGAGGGAAGAAGGGAGGAAGGGAGGAAGGGAGGAAGGGAGGGAGGAGAAGGGAGTGGGGGAGATGGAGGGAGAAGAGATGAATTCCAACCTGGAATTTTAAAACACCTAAAAGATTTGGGTCCAAAAATCCAAAGACTAGAATAGAATAAAAATGTTTAAGTTGGATACATGTTTTCATGGCCACCCACTCTACCCCCAAACTGCATAACTAAATTACCAGACCTAAACTTCATACAAACAAGCTTGTACCCACTTTGTAAATGCTTTTAAATTAAGAAGGATAGAGTTGTATTCACAAGGTGAGTTCTGCAGACAGGTGACAGCGACAGTGGAACACCTGATGCCATGGGACTGTGCACTTCAAAATCTGAAACCATCAACTTGTACCATGGATATTTCAACACTTTCTTTACAGAGACAGATAGCAGGAAGAGCTGAGACATAAGTACCTGGTGTAGGCCTCTGTGAGCTTGTGGTCTTCTAGTTCATGGTAAGACTGGGGATGGAGGAGCACGCCAGAGAGGACCTATGACAAAGGCCCTCTGTAATGTCAGCTCACAGAGGCCCCTTCCAGGTACCCTTCACTATAATAAGATGGAAATGGGATGAAAGAATGGAAAATGACCAGAAATGGAGGTTTCTCCCTTCCAACCCTGAAAAGGACCTCTGAGCATAAGAGTTTGACAATTAGATCAAATCAAATCCACCTTTACAACAAAATGAATAAATCAGTGACCTTATTTCTCATATGAACTGGCCTTGTAAATGCCTGAGGGACTGCCACAACTGTCAAAGAATTGTGGCATGAGGCACAACGCCCGGCTGAAGCATCCTCACTCTGGAAACACTGTGATGCCTGCTAGCATCTCTCACCCACAGGGGATATGCTAACATTTCTGACCACTCTTCAGAAACTTTTCACCATAGGGGTAATCATAAAAGTGAAAGCATATGTCAGCAAATTAAAAGGCTCACTATGCAAGTCCACACATTCAACTATCATACAGACCAAACTAACACATACAACATAGGACCCTAGAAGACATGGAACAGGGATAAAAAGGCAGCCAAGACTCACCATAAAGGAAGTAAGAAAAAGAATATTCTAGGGGCTGGTGAGATGGCTCAGCGGCTAGGAGCACCCGACTGCTCTTCCGAAGGTGATAAGTTCGGATCCCAGCAACCACATGGTGGCTCACAACCATCCGATCTGGCTCCCTCTTCTGGAGTGTCTGAGGACAGCTGCAGTGTACTTACGTATAATAAATAAAATAAATCTTTAAAAAAAATAAAAAAAAAAAAAAAGAATATTCTAGGACATAGCAGTGGTTTTTACAAGGCGAATTTATCACAATTCAACAAGATAGCTTAACCAGATCAGTGCATTTTATAACTTATTAAAGTGTATGCTAGTACTTGAAAACTTGGGTGTGCAAGAAAGAGAGACCTGCAGAAATGAACTCATGCTATTTATGCACTGTGGCTGTCTTTTCACACCAGAATTATGAGCTCATGCTATTTATAGACTGTGGCTGTCTTTTCACACCAGAATTACACACTGAGCAGATGACTGGGGTAGACACTGGATGGCCACATGGCAACAAAGCATAGGCTACCACGTGGAGCTTGAGGTTTGAAGGTGAACCTTATGTAAACCAGCAATGTCTGGACCTTGTGCTGTTCTCATCCTGAGCATCTGTTCAGATAACCCCCCCTCAAAGCCTAAGCAATCTCACTCAGCAAACTCCTCATGTTGACTGCAAGGCAGTCATGATCCGATAGACATGCTGAACTCCACTCTTTATTTCCAGACTAGAAAAACCTCCTTTCTTGGATTTGTATTGCCAAGAAAATAACTGTTAAAAAAAAAACTAAAAGTGTTTTAAACAAAGTCATTTTAAAAAAATCAAAATACTGTAAATTTTAGATTATACCTGTGATTTTGAAAATCTGAAAATTTTGTTAGTTTGTGTGATGGTTTGCATATGCTTAGGCCAGGAAGTGGCACAATTAGAAGTTGTGGCCTTGTTGAAGTAGGTATGTCACTGTGGGAGTGGGCTTTAATACACTGGTCATAGTTACCTGGAAGTCAGTCTTCCACTAGCAGCTGTCAGATGAAGATATAGAACTCTCAGCTCTGTGTACACCATGCCTGCCTAGATGCTGCCATGCCCTACCTTGATGATAATGGACTGAACCTCTGAATCTGTAAGCCAGCTCCAATTAAAAGTTGTCCTTTATAAGACTTGCCTTGGTCATGGTGTCTGTTCATAACAGTAAAACCCTAACTAAGACAGTTTGTTTCTCAGACCACCAACTCCCCAGGAGTAAGCAGAGAAACTATTAGAAGTGTACAAGACACTTGTGTAGCTGTTCTATTCTCAGGCTCCTATGACAAGCAAAGACACCAGAATAAGTTAACACACGTGTATGCACAGCTAAGGCCCCTGACTGGCCTCAGAGTCTGCAATTTGAGGAAAACACATCAGAAAGTTCCTGAGAAGGTGACCCTTCTGAGGTCACCACAGTGTCAACCCTGGGGGGGGGTCCTTGTTTACTTCCCACTATCCATATATCAGACCCAACAGACACCACAAATTGTGAGAACGGCTTAGAGGACCAACAGACTAAGTTCACAATAGAGCTTCATCCCTAGGTCAGCCTCAGGGGCCTGTGCTGTAGTGTATCAAAACAGAGATCAGCAACTAAACCACACTGGGACATGCACAGCTCAGCCTTGACCTTGGCATAAGAGGTCCTGCTTCACAGTGCAGGCAGGCGGCACTACCACAGCCAGCATGTTCAAAGTGAGCACACAGCACTGCTGTTTTTAAAGATGATGTCCCTTTGCCTGCTAGACATAGAAAAATCAATCTTCCTCCCTGCTGGCCAGCATTCACAGTGAGGAAGGTGCTATGCAGGCTGCTGGGAGAGGGGCGGGAACACATCAATATTCTTACCCAGCAGTCAGACCCTGCATTCTATAAGAGACCTGACAGGCAAACTGTGTTTACTGGATGTAACAGTGGTACAATAGTTAGGGAGGTGGTTGCTTTAGGACAGGGTTTGAGATCTGCTCTGTGGGAAGGGACTTCAAGCATGCTACTACAAGCCTACTCAAAAGCCGAGGGAGCATGTAGTGGTCTGAATGAGAACAGTCCCATGGTCTCACATACTTGAATGTCCCAGTTAGTGGAACAGTTAGGGAAGGATTAAGAGATGTGCCCTAGGAGTTCTGACACTTGGGGTGGGCTTCAAGGCTTAAAAAGCCCATACCAGGCTCAGTCACACTACCTGCTGCCACAGGATCAGGATATAAGTCTTCAGCTACTGCTCCAGGCACCATGGCTGCCTACAAGACGCCATGCTTCCTGGCAATGATGGTCCCTCTGCAACTGTGAGGAAGCTCCTAATTAAATGCTTCCTTTCATATGTTTCTCGGCTGTGGTGTCTCTTCAGATCCATAATAATTAAGGCAGATGGTAAGGCCACAGGCTCTAGAGTAGAACCTGCTATTGCTATTTTGCTAAGTTGTTAAATTGCCTTCTAAACATTCACAGTTATACTCACAGGCTAGAACCACTTTCACCCTTGGTCAAGGAAGCGTCTTTTTGCAGTTATGGGAAGATGAATAACAGACCAAAGTACCAAGACTAAGACACAGAGTGAAGGTTGAGCCTACATGGAACATCTTTACCATTGCTCCCGACTCCCACTCCCAAAACAGCACACCTCACATACTGTTGGCAGCTGGTACCTACTCCTAGGAGGGTCTCAGCTGTGCTGCTCTACACACTTATTCAGTGGACAGTTTGTTTCTCAGCTGTTGGGATGTAGGAACTGCCCATGAACAGAGGATCTCTACCCTCCTTAGAAACACAATTCAAAACTCAACTTCCTAGTTTGTAGGTTGGCTTTTTATTTTGTTCCCTGCTTCCTCTTGACCCCAGGGTCAGTACAGCAGTGTTCACAGCATCCAGAATATGGAAACAATGTAAATGTGCACCAATGGTAAAGAAGATGTAAGAGTGATGGATGGATGGAAATGGAGTATTATCATGCTGGGTGGATGACAATGAGGCAGTTAAGCACAGGAGCCAAAGCCAAGCTCAATGATCTCACATCAACCCTGGAACCCACATGGTAGAAGAAAAAAAAAACCAACAATTCCCACAAGTTGTCCTCTGATGTCACTAAAGTCTTCTGTTGTCCTCTGGAGTCACGAACAAGCAGCAGTGGCTTCACACACCTACAAGGTCATCAGCAAAAATCAGATGACGTCACCATGTCAAGACACCCCAGGAGATGTCACCATGTCAAGACACCCCAGGAGACCGACTTCCCAGGCTCAGTTTTCTCAGGGTGCTACAGTCCCATATCTAGTGCACACTGTCCTTTTAGTTGCAAAGCTTAATTCCTACTAAAGAGCTGTAAAGAAAAAGAGGAGTAAGGAGGCCAAGTTTTAGCAGGTACACATATGCCCCTGTAACTAACAGAAAATCCTGGGTCAAAAGTGTTTCAACAATAAATATGGAATCAGCATCTCCTGGAAGGATAGGCATGCCACCCTGCAGTGTGGAGCCTCAGCCCTTTCCTCTGACTCCCTTGAATCTGATCCCACCTGTAGCTATATACAAAAGCCAGAGGCAAAGTCACCAAGATGTTTTGAGGCAGTGATCCGCCTATCCCTAAACTCTCATCTCAAGCAAAGAAGGTATCAGGTATTTCATTTAGACTAATCAACCCTACAAGTTGGAACAAGGTACACTTTCTACAGTCCACATAAAGGAAGGCTAGATTCCTGAAGCAGAAAGAGCCTTCTAAGAACAAGGAGAGCTGACACTAAACATGAAGTAATGGCAGCCAACACAGACCGCTTGTCTGCTATTTTCACAGCTTGAGAACCATTACAAATTATTCCAATTATTTCGTTCAAGGGGTTGAATGAAACAAAGGCCACACAATTTTCTTTTTCAGAAACCAAAGGATAACCTTAGAGGCTGTCAGCACTGGCTGTAAGTCTAGTAAGGTGGGATGGATTCCTCCACTTGCTCTCATCTATGTCACAGAAATGAAATGCATCTGGGTGTTTCTATGCCTATTTATACTATTTATACTCTCTGGTCTTGTTTTCATAGAGACAGGATGGTGAGTGGTGGGAAGACCACTGACCACAGAGTGGAGATGTGGGGCATCGGCTCCAGCTCTCCTGTAAAGTACCATCACTGCAGCTCTCGTCCTATAACCATCCACAACTCAGCTTCCTTTCAGTTGGGGATCTTATTTCTGGCTGACTCCTAATTAGAAATAATGCACATCAGTTAACTGGAGATTTATGAAGACTATTTAAAGCTGTAACTGTGGGCAAAACAAGCCCCCAAAACTCTTCCAAGATTATGGTGACACATGAAGCTTTTTCCTGCAGAACTCAGTTTCACGAAACTTTTGCTGTGGCCAGAAATGTAAATAGCATGATGTTAGAACTTCTAAAATAACTGAAGAATTTAATTCAATTTCTCTTCAAGCCCAGATTCATTATTAAAATGCTGCAGTGTACCTACATGCACAGACAGACCCTCTCTGTTGGACAGAGGAATGGAAAATGCCAGGAACGAACCGCTCTGCAACTCAATTAAACAGGAGATCTCTAACCACGAAGCCCAACCAAGGAAGACGACGATGGAAAGGAACAGCAAAAAGCTGGGACTCAAGTCATAACCAGAAATGGAAATTTCTATAGTGTGAGCAGTGGGGGATGTCTCCCCAAGTCAGCCTACAGGTCTAAAGAAGTGAACCTCCATGACTTGTTGAATTTCTCTTAATGATTGTTGACTTAGGCAAAATGCATAGAAGTAATTTCCACAACCAGGCTGTTGACAGTGAGAACAGGAGGAATGTGGGATGGACAAACTTTGGCAGAACAGTCACAAAACCCTCTGGGATGACACTGGATAAAACACAGTGGCTTTAGCAACCATGTTTTGACCTGGAGTTGGTTCTTCTCAAAATTATTAATAATGAAAAACACTTAAACAGGATACATGGAATTGCCAGGAAAAAAAAAATGCACTCCTTTGAAAAAAGTTTTTAAAACAACAAGCTACCCACAAAAACCACAGGGATACAAAATGAAAAAACCTGGTCACTGATCTGAGGAGTGTGCAAGCTCCCCGAAAAACAAAACAACTGTAGCCGGGACTAATCCTCACACTAGTAGATCATGTGCTGAGATACTTGACAGGCAGTTCCCAAGAAGCAGACCAAGTATACCCATCAAAGGCCAGTGGTTCAAGACTAGTGATTTCTTCAATGAGAACTTCAAGTTTCAAGAGACTACTTGTTTCTACAACCTCGACTTCCAACCGTAGTGGAATGGACAGAAAACATGGCTTGGACAAAGTGAAGTCCATTCAGCTGTACAGAATGAATCATGGAAGCAGATTTCATCAGGTTCAGAAAGACAAGAAAGGCACCTTCCATTCTCTGTAGACTCTAGACTGAAAATTGCATGCATACACACAATGTGTACTGTGTATGTGTACATGAAATTATCTGAAGGAAGGAGGAGAGTAAGGAGATATTGGAATGTGTGTGACAGGCAAGAAGAAGGTTGAAGAACTGGGGAAGAAAGGCAACTAGCCAAAGTAGAGAGGAGGGTAAGGAAAGGAAATGAGGGAGGGTTCAAACAACGTGTGTGTGTGTTTGTGTGTGTGTGTGTGTGTGTGTGTGTGTGTGTGTGTACACTGCCCTGAAGAAAAAGGAAGGGATATACTCAAGTCCATAGAGAAGATGGAGGCCAAGCCTTGTGTCGCTGTGAACTGGTGTATTCCTGAAGATGTGTCAAGCAATGCAGGCCCGCCATTCTCCCTCAGACCTGAGGAGCTCTGTCAATCAATTAGGGCTGCCATTCTCCCTCAGACCTAAAGAGCTGTCAATCACCCCCGGCAACTTCAGCAACTCTTCAGAAGTCATGGCCACAGCTGTTGATAGAGAGGCCTATTCAGCCACCCATACCTGTAAGAATCTTTTCTTGCTGTGAGAATCACAACTTTAACACAAAAAGCCCACATAAAACAAAAAGGCCATAGGAAGTGTGCTCCATACCTTTAAGAAAGAAAAAGAGAGATGTGGGAGAGGTGAAAGGTTTACATGAAATTATCTGGGAACTGAAGCAAAACCCCAGGGTGGGACTGATCAGTCGAATGCACACCATGAAAAGATGGCTAGCAACAGTGACTACTCGATAGTGTGGAGAGAGCACACTGTGAACACAGAGCAAGTTCAAGTAGCGTGGAGTATGTGTGACTGAGGGACTTTCCAAAAATGCAGAAATACAGGATGAAAAATCCAAGAAAGGCAAGATCCAAAAGGCTAGCCTGCAGCATAAACACAAAATAGTGCAGTGTGTATCACAGCCTAAATACACACCATAGGACATTTTTTAAAATACAGAAAAGGGATATATTACATACCAGAGAATTAAACTAGGAATAAAAGTAGACTTCTTACCAAAACCCTCATGAGCCAAAAGCCAATGCAAAGGTGATATGCTCCTGTGGTGGTTCATCTTGAGTCAGCTGAGTTGGAAACACCAAGATTAGTAATGTACAGCTCGGATGGGGGAGCCACACCCTGGCCTGCAAGACAGGCATTTGTTCTTTGATTCCTATCCATCAAGAGGCACTCCACCATGAGTTCCTGCCACTGCGACCATATGCCTCACTAGAGTCCTACAGCAATGGTGCACATCACACACACACACACACACACACACACACACACACACACACTCTGAAACCAGCCAGAACAGAACCTTCCTCTCTCCCAGCTGCTCTCTGGGTATTTGTCACAGTGACTTAGGCCTACTAAGAGTTAGGGAGCTGGGGGGGGGGGATAAATGGCAATGTAGAATTCTTGAGGGAAATATTTTCAATCAGACAAACAAAATGGGAAGAATTATCTGCCACAAGATCTGCACTTAACATACAGACATTTCTCCAGAAAGAAGAAAAATAAAACCAGAAATGTGGCCCTCACAAGCAGAACTCTCAGAACTAGGAATGCCAGCATGGTCAACTTGGCAAACATGAACATTTTAGATGTAACTGGATTTATAGGGAAAAAGTAAAAATGCACTGTTGACTCACAGAATATAATGTTTAAAGATTGCAGAACAGGACCAATACCACAAAAAGATGAAATGACAGTATTTTAGAAAGCAATTTTACTATACATTAAAAATATACAATATAGGTTTAAATGCATACTGTAGACTCTTGTATCATTTAAATAATCATTAGCAAAGATCTAAGTCAGCCAGTCCATAATAGGCATAAAATGAAATTATTAAGGAAGAAAATAAAAACTGAAAACCCACTCTAAGTCAGGAAAAGATGAAGAATGGGAAACAGAAGAGCAACTAGTAAACTGATACTTGAATTCAACCAGGGTGCTAACTGGATGGAGTACAAAGAGTCTGAACAACTGAATCTGATGTGGTGCTGCATGCAGACTAAACACAGTCGCACTTTGTAAAAGAAAAGAGAATGAAATTAAAAGCTAAAGAGGTAACACCAGGCAAGCACTCCTCAAGAAAAAGATGAAGTGGTCCACAGTATTAGATTAATTAACTTTAGGTCGAAGAGCATTACTGGACAGAGGTTAATCAGGAAGACAATATCACCATCAACGTATGTGCACCTAACAACACACTTCAGAGCACTGAACTCTGAGGGGCAGGAGTGACAAGAGGTGTGAGGTAGAGACTTCTCTTAATAGTCAATTAAACATGAAGGGGAAATCAATAAATACACATAAAAACAACAATATTATCAATACCTTGATATAAATGATACTCCTTCAGAGTGGGCTCTACCCAAAAAGATCAGATTAGGCCTTCAAGTACTTACAGTGTCCAAAGACAGATGATATTCTGAGCCACACAAGTCTCAATGCGATTTAGAAAGTGATGTCATACAAAACGTCCTCACTACCCACAGCCGAGATACATTAAATGTCAATAAAGATGGAATCTGGCAAGTTCTCAAGTAATTTAAAAATAAAGAACATAACATACTTCTGCATAGCTTATTGTAAATATAAGGAAGAAGATTCTGCATAGTGAACAAACTAAAATGGAAGAGTAAGTTGGGTTTTTTTTGTTGTTTGTTTGTTTTTTCTTCGAGACAGGGTTTCTCTGTATAGCCCTGGCTGACGGCGACCAATGGACTGCTTTGAAGGAAAGTACTAGTATACTAATATTGTGTGCTTTATTTAGAAGATAATAAAGGATCCAATGAACCATCTGAGAGCTCTCCTCATGAAATGTGAAAGTGCAGAACAAACTAGACCCAGAAGTCAGAGACTCTAGACAAGGAAAAGGAGGGCAGGAGGAAAGAGAGAGGGAAAGAGGGAGAGAAACAAGAAGACAGAGACTGACTACAGAGAGTGACTCACATGATCAAGAGGTCTGAGAAGTCCTGGGATTTGCAGTTAGAACACTAATGATCCAGGAGAGATGGTAGTACAGGCCTGACAGTCAGTATGATCCTGAGTCCAAGTCTGAAAACAGACCAGAAGAGCCATAAGTCAGCAGGAACTCTGCATGTCCTCTTGATACAACACTGACTTTCAATTTGGATTCTCTACTAACTGGATGAGGTCCATTTTACAGGAGAAGGCAACAGTCATGTTATTCAAAATCACCCTCAGACACACAGAGAATAATGTTGGGCCTTGTATCAGGATACCACAAGGCCCAGTCAACTTCACATATAACCCTGAGTGTCGAAGGCACAGCCCTGTCCACCTTTCACTTGCATGCATTCTCCTAAGCCATAGTCAAGTTTCCCACACAACACGATACAACCATCTTGCACAGAACCCTGAATCACATTTACTCCTGTCCCCAAAGAGAAGGTAAAACCCTGAGCAATGTTCATTTTTCTGGTACTTGAGCTGCTCCAGTCACTTAAGTATTATGGCAACAAAAAGACTTAGATGCTATGAAGTAAAGTAAAAATATTTCATGTTACACCATGAGGCAACAGAAAATTCATGTGCAACTCTAACTGTTGTGTCTGGCCACATGCTCAAGTAATTTAAAAATAAAGAACATACTTCTGCATAACTTATTGTAAATATAAAGAAGAAGATTCTGCTTAGTGAACAAACTAAAATGGAAGAGTAAGTTGGTTTTTGTTGTTGGTTTTTGTTTGTTTTTTCTTCGAGACAGGGTTTCTCTGTATAGCCCTGGCTGACGGCAACCAATGGACTGCTTTGAAGGAAAGTACTAGTATACTAATGTTGTGTGCTTTATTTAGAAGATAATAAAGGATCCAATGAACCATCTGAGAGCTCTCCTCATGAAATGTGAAAGTGCAGAACAAACTAGACCCAGAAGTCTGTATTAACAACGGCCATCTCCACTACCCATCCCATAGTCCTTTGGAGATCAGCAACTGCATCAACTGTCTATGACTATTTACCTACCAGGACAACCCTAATCCTTCTGAAGTTCCAACAGAGCCAATTTCTGCAACCCTTAACCACTGAGCATAACAGTATGAAGAGCTATCCTAAGGGACTGCCTGAACCCTGAACCCTGTTCCTCCACTGCAAAACAGCAGTTCAATCTCTCTCCTTCATAGCATTCATCTCTCTCCTTTGCCTGCTGATTCAAAGGCAGAAGTCTGAAGGGACCAGGAGGAAGCCTTAGCTGCTCAGCAAAATCACCTTTTGTCTTCTGGTAGCAATGTTCCTCTCTCTGGAACTCAGATCTCTAGCTCAGTAAGGATAAGATCATGGGAAGAGGAAACAGAAGCCTTCCGAAAGTCACTAAAATAGCCACCCTCATTCCATTTTTGGTTCTTGGATCCTGTGAATCCTCACAAGGGGAGGAACAGTATCACACACTAGGTGCTGATAGAAAGGATTGGGGTTAACCCTAACCCTAACTCCTGGGGAATCCTGTCTGGGCCTTTCAAAGTTCAACCGCCAACCTGGTATTGTAACTGAGTCTTCAAAAGACCATGCTACCATTCTACCAAGCCATCTGACTTTAAATACCATGGAAGACAGTAAAGTTGTGAGCCACATAGGCTTGGGACCACTGCCATACTCCTGTAGTCATGAGTTATTTGACCAGATTTACCATGAAACAGGTTGAATGACCAGAAGAAACTCTTGTGTAGAACGTTACAGAAGTGGTTAAGGAATTCTGTGACCCACAGGCAGTAGTCTCTACAAAACTGCATATAGGAAGGAACATCCATGTTGACATCCTCCTGATAAGAACAAAAGTCTGCCCTTTCCACAACACAGAGGGACCAATAGAATCAACCTGCAGCTGGGGAGCTGGCTGATCATCCTAGGGAATGGCACTGTATCAGCACCTTCATATCAGTGAGTCCCGCTGGAAAACTGTACATTCAGCAGTGGCCACATGCAGATCAGCCTTAGTGAGTACAAATCCATGGCGCTCCTTAGAGAGTGGACATTCACAGTGCTAAAACATACCTAGCATCCATCTCTGTTAGGATGACTGAGTTAGCCAGAACCCACCAAAGCACTGTGGATGCAGGGGAGGAGGTGGGCTCATACCATGTACGGATCTTCCCCTAAAAGGAGAGCAGACCAGACAACAGGCTGTCCTACCACATAGCCACTAATCCCCTCTGCTGACATCACCCCTCATGAACAAGTACACAGGGCACAAATATCCTGAAGATGTTTTACCCATTCAGACATGTCTGTTCATATACTTCTCTCCCAGGCTGCTTTTCATCAGTTTTCTAATCCTGTTCTCCATACACCACAGACTACCAAGCCAAACGCTGGCCACAACTCATAAATCAATCTGTAAATACATACCAGCACTTTTCCTTCAAGGCAAGGTAAGTAACTAGCACACCCCTCACAGTTCTGCTTCTGGAAGGATTCCCCAGGACCACTGCCCACAAGTGTCCCAAAAGGAATTATGTGCTACCAATAACCTTACTGGGGCAGTGCCTGAATATTACACAAACCAGGCCTTAGTTTTTTTTTATTACCTCTGTCAAAGGATGTTAGAAAACTCCCCATAAGGCTGTAGTGCAAGCTGTGGGTGTCAGGGAGCGAATATATTAAAGTGGCCGTGGGCATTTGGAGCACTTCCTGGAATGTACTTGAACCTGGATGGTCTGATCACAGGTAGTGTGTTTGTGTGTGTGTGTGCCCCTAACATAAGAGAGCTGAGGAGAACCTGGTGGTAATCACTACTCGTATATCTTCATGTCCTTAGTAATGGTGCTCATCTAATGCCTCTTGAAATGAGATGCTACTTTGGATGTACTGTCTTCTTTGGGGCTTCATTAATGCAAAGCTCAGTCCTCTGGTCTAAACAGTGAGCGAGTTCCACAGATTAAGAGTCCAAAACAGAATTAGATTTTATCTTACCTTAACCTTTCTGCTTATGAAGATCAATTCTCAGTTTCACTGACAGGAATATCATAATCAATAAGGTCTGGGTCTGCAGAAGCCAGACTGGTCTGTTTGGTTCTGCTGCATATCCTGGTAGACCCGCAGATCTCATCCTTAGAAACTGAGTGCAGTGTTAAGGTTCCTCAATTCAGTGGCTGCAATTCCCACTGTAAGGTCTTCCTCTCAAGTACAGAACCCAGAGTTCTTCCCGGATGTCAGGGCTCCTCTAAAGATGTATCCCAGCAATTATGGTGAGTAAATCTCTTCTTCATGTAGTGCTGGCTGGCCTTTAACTCCATCTATAGCCTAGGATGGCTGAACTTCTGATCCTCCCAACATTGGGATGACAGGTATGATCTACCACTCCCAACCTCGGTGAGTAACCTTAAATGGCACACAGACTCACTTTTATGTCTCCCTAAGCCTACAGATTCCAACTTGGTCACCAGACCATAGCAGGTCCAGCATTTCCAACCTGCTCTGTAAACTGCATTTGAGGTCACGCTTGGGATGAAGTACCATAGTTCTTCATAAGTCCCCAAACTGAAAAACTTCAGAATACTGGTTTAATGTACCCACATCAATGAATTCAGTCTGACCTTTCTTTCCACTGTCAGGCTATATACCATGGCTATTGGTTCTATCACTCATGCCTACAATTTCTGTCTGTCAGTGATAAAACTCACAGTTCTTTCAGAACACAGCATGTCCTCACAGGGTACACTTTGTGTTTCATCTTCATGGGCTGGCTGAGGCTTCTAGCCAACCACCTATAGAAACAGAGTGAGTAGCCAGCATACCAGTTTCCTCAGTGCAGTTTCCTCAAGGGCACACAAACTAATTTCTCAGGATGGACATAGAGTGGTCATTCATCTCAATTCAGGGTGTGGTCCTACCCTTCATCGGGGCTTTGTCCTATCTCCTGGTTCCAACTTTCAGAAGTAATCTATTCAGGGTAGTGTGTCTCTAGATGCCATTCCTTCACAATCAGTACTCTTACTGTAAAGGACTTAAACTTCTCTCACCTTCCTGACTGATGTCCTGGAAGATCTGAGGGAGCAGTGCTAAGAACTGAACCCTAGGTGAACATGCCACAAACCCTGCAGATTTCAGCTATGCATCTCCCACACCTCTCAGTTTCTGGCTTCTTAATTTTCAGACTGAGAATTCTCAGATCCTACTTTGTGTACCTATCAAAGGTCTGACCTGCAAATAGTGTCTCTTTAAAAGAAAAGAGACTTGTTCACCAAGAGAAACACATAAAGTACTTGCCTGCTCACATTTTTCCAAGATGATATAAAACTTATTCTAACCACTAATTTTCATTTCCCTTGAATTAAAAATACCAGAATTCTCAGCACATACTTTTCATGTGATTCTGACTTTAACATGAATCACCTATAATTTTTTACCTCCACACCTAGTAAGTAATTGAGCACCAATTCTAATAAAGCTTCTATCATATATAAACTAAAATCATCCAGTAGAACACAAGTCTCTCATATGTTACATTAAAAAGTCCTTTTCAGAAACACACCTTCACGTCTTAACTCTGACGACTCAAAATCCAAAAGCAGTAGCTGGGCATGGTTTTCTTCATCACAGTGACACCTTGGCAAACCAAGCTTTCCCACAGGGAAGCCAGGTACTCCCACAGCGCTGTTCACCTGGCCTTGCTTCTCTACTGAGTCAATTAATTTAATTAAACTCAAGCAATGTTACTTTCTGGGAGACAGGAATGACATTCATTTTTATTTGCTCAAGTTCCTTTCCTTGGGTATGTAAATTCCTTAAATTGTGTTTAAATCTTCAGTGTGTGTTTTATATTTTATACTGAACTTTAAATAACTACACCAGCATTGCCATAGTAACCAACAAGTAAAAACCTAGCCCCAAACTACACATGACTGAAGGAACCAGAAAGTCACACCCTGGGCCTACCTAATGAGGATGTGGAACTCTCAGCTTATGGCCCTACTTCCGAGGAGTTCTGTAAATAAGGAAATGAATGTCAGCACAAGCCAATGTGAAATGAAAGCCTATCTCTTTATTACATCTGCAAACCATTCGATCTTCCTCAGTTATAAAGATGACACAGACTAAACCACACAAAAGGTCACAGACAACCACACTGGACAGACCCATCATATCAAGGGTCTATAGACAGGAATTCCTTCTGCAGCAATATACCTGTATGTGCTCAATTATATACCTGTATATGCTCAATTATGACACTCAGATACTGCTACAACACAGTGACATTCTATCAAATGGGGAAAAATCAGTTGCCTTCAGCAACTAAAACATGAAAATATACAAAAACACATCTAGATATTTTCACCCAATCAAGGGGAAAATGGGCTCTGGCTGTCTTTTACTGGGGAATTCCTTACGCAGAAAACCCAATTTCCCCTAAGCAATATATGCTCAGGCATAGGACACAATGCAATAAATGGCTTGTTTTGTTTTCCACTTTCCCTTTGAGCAAAATGACTCTGGCAATCTGGTTGTAATTCACAAACCTAAAACTGTGGTAACATCTGTGTAAGCAAACATGGCTACACAGAAAGTGTCACATACTAGCTAGTGACAGTCTTGAAGAGGACACAGAGCTCATTACAGAGAGCAGTGTGTCTGTCTCACCTCACCAGATCTACTTCCCACTTCACTGAGCCTTTCCACATAGAAACCCCTCACTGCTCTGCAGCACCCTGCTAAGGAGGGAGCTGACTCCAGGCTTTAGAACTGCCAGTCAACAATCTCATGACCCGGCACCAATCCAAGGCTTGCAATAACCCAGGACACTTATGTCCAAAAATCACCACTGACAGTCAGAACAGAGGCTCTGACACTGCAGGCCCTCCTTCCCTCACGCTGTTCTCCCCAGCACTCATGACCTGAGAAAACAGCGGGTTCAAAGCACAGGGAACCAGCAGCCTGGGACCCACCCAGGAACTCTTCCAAAGGCCCGTCCTCAGAAGCTGCCACTCTTGACCTGCCTGGCTGCTCCCTGGAAATGCTGCTCCTGTGCTTACCTGCGTTTGCTCTCACTCAGGTTGCCAGGACAGCAACCTTTCCCTGGTGGTGACAGCTGCATGCACACAGGCCTAGCTAACATACAAAGGTAAGAACTGGAAGAGTAGCATATTTACAAATTATTCTTAAAAGATCCAACACTTTTCTGAAAACCTAAAAGACCAAGTTTGTTCATAAAGCTTGTATGCATGCTCCAGGTCCTGTGTGTGTGTGTGTGTGTGTGTGTGTGTGTGCACATTCGGGCACTCGAACTCTAGAGAAAGACCTGAGACTTTGTCTCTGGCTCTGCACAGGTGATAAATGAAGACTAAGGCAGTCACAGTCGCTCGCTCACATGAGCATTATGGCCCTGCAGCATCACTTGGGGATCCTTGGCAAAGGCTAGATGCATTAGCTCTACACATCAATGGAAATGATTGTGTGTGGCTTGTAATCTAACCAGACTTCAGTGGCTGCACATGACAACACAGAGCTTCCATGGTATATCAAGAACAAGATTATTACACAAACAAACAGCAACAAGACCAAATTCCAAGGAAGAGAAATGAGCAAACACTCAGAGAGAGCACATAATATATTTTTATATGTCCAGTTTCAAAAAAAAAAAAAAAAAAAGCTGAGACAAACAATGATCAACAAAGAATACAGTGTGTACAGAGAGATGGGAGGGGACGCAATCAGCAGAAAGATACACCCTGGATTTACTAGAGAACACCATCAAAACTGGCAACTTGAACATTTTTATAGACCCACTCTCAAAGAACTCATGGAAATTGCATTTTAATAAAGAGGGAAGACAGACTTCACGTTATTTCCAGTGGAGTAATTTATAATTGCACCGACAATGATTTATAACTGAGTGACAGTTATTTATAACTGAGGGAATGACAATGATTTATAGTTGTACTGACAATGAAACGTGTGTAGAGAATGACATTGCAACCAAGGTACAAAATCGCCCTAGTAAATTAAATTACTCAAAATGCAAGACTTCAAAAAGGGAATAAAATATAAAGTATCTATAATTTTGCTTAATAAACTTCACTATGAAAAACAATATGGAGAGCACCAAAATGTAAGCAGCAGCCTTGTCAGAATAACAGTAGGGTAATTTTTTTTTTTAACCATAACTAACAATGATTTCTACAAAGACATGAAGCAATACAACAACTGCTTATGACTGAATTGTAACAGTTCTAAACAAACCAGGAGTCAAAGATAATTTCCTCCATCTGATCAAAATAATAATAAAAAAAATAGACTACATGTTTTCTTTAAAGAAAATTACCAGTCACGAATGTCTCCTGAGACTTCTTATTCAGCATAACTAGAAGTCTTAGCAGTGCAATGAGACAATAAAATGCAAACAGTTGGGAAATATAAAATTAGCCTCTGTGGATGGAATACATGCATACGTAGACAATCCCAAGGAGTCCATAAAAGCCACATGTACTAACAAGTGACTCAAAAAACACTGTAGGGTTCAAGAACAAGTAAAACTCAATAGCTATAACAACAGCAATAATTAGAAATGTACATGTGCGTGGATACCATCTACAGTAGCAGCAAATGAACACACACACAAATGAAACAAAACAGGAATAAGATTTTTATGCTGAAAGCTGAAAAACATTAAGAGAAACCTAAATCCTGCATAAACAGAATCACCTAGCAGATTAAAGATACCTAAGATGCCAGTCACCCCAAAGGGGTGACTTCAACACACTCCAAACCAAACCCCTACAATAGTGAAAATAGGCTGCCTCTAAGAGTTATACAGGAAGAAAAGGAGCTACAACATTTGAAACAATTTGAAAAGTAACCAAGCTGGAGAATGAAGCCTTCTGACTTTTAAGACATTCTATAAAACTAGAGATGCATAGAATGATGAAACAGAAGAGAATGCCAGAAAGAGACAGAGCCACACGTACACAGTGAATTGCCTTCTCACAAGGTGCCAACAAGAATCCTGCTGAAGGACAGTAAGAAAGGTTCCCTCAGATGCAGCCAAATTCATGAATCTGTAAAGGAAAGGCTCAAAGAAGGCCACAGCCTACACCTTGCATCATAAAGGAAGAGTAACAGACTGCATATCCTAAGCACAACACCTAAAACTAGAAAAGGTCTAGAGAAAAGCAGAAATTCTCTGCAACCTTGGACAGTGTACAAATTAATTTTTTTAAAAATGGAAAAAGAACTGATCCAATGGATTTCATCAAAATTGAAATTTCACTCACACATTTCAACATTTCACGTGTCAGGAAAAGGAGCAAGTGGCAGATTCAAAAAAAAAACACTTGTGGACATACACACACATTGCACATATATATATTTCACAGAAAAAGAAAACTTTAGAAAATCACCTAGAGAAACATCCATTGTTTGTTCTCTCTCTCTCTCTCTCTCTCTCTCTCTCCTGTGTGTGTGTGTGTGTGTGTGTGTGTGTGTGTGTGTGAGAGAGAGAGAGAGAGAGAGAGAGAGAGAGCGCTCCTGTCATTAACTAGCTTGTCTCAAGCTTGAATGGACAGGACTTTGCTTAATGGGACATTTTATTGAACACCCAGGTACTATCAGATTTGTAAAGAATATAGTATTCTTATATATATATATATATATATATATATATATATATATATATATATATATATATATATATATATATGAATATATATATGTGTGTGTGTGTAAAACTAAAGTTTGTGCCCAGATTGTATAAAAACTCACAAAACACTTTGGAGAAATGCCTCTTGAAAGAACATACAAACATCAAACAGCAGCACAGGAAAATGTCTTACAAGTTAGTTAACTAGAATCTCAAATAAAATCATCTGTGAGATCCAGGCATGGAGGCACACAGCTGTAATCCCAGCCTCAGGAGGTGACAGCAGGATGATCAGAAGTTCAAGGTTAGCTTCAGCTACAGAGCCAGTTGAAGGCAGAGTGGGCTATTTGAAAACCTTAAATATAAAAAACGAAAACTCAATGAGTCATGAGGAAACACCTTCCGAAGTAGCTAAAGCAGGAGCTAAAATGCCAAGACCTGACTGACACATGGCAACATGGACCATGCATCTCACTGGCACGATTGCAGCACCCAGCAATCTCCACAGTAAACAGCAGAGCTAAAACGTTATCCATGCAGCTGCCACCTGGTCCAGCACACTGCTTCTCAACAATGAACCAAAGAAAATGAGAACTAATCTCTCTAAAGACTTAAATATGATTATCCCCCCAAAATGCATTTTTATTAACAGCTTCATCCCAAAACACAAAACTCAGAAACACCTAAATGTCCACCAACTAGTGAGTAAGTACACTGTGGCCCACTCACAGACGGAAGTACCATGTCCCCTTTTTACAGAGACACCAAAAGGGCTAGAAAAGCATTCTGGGAAAAAAAAGTAGGAACAAGGGGCCATGCTGCATCTTTCCACTTACACAACTCCAGAGTTGAAAAACCGGACAGAGGATGAATCTGTAGCCATCCTGGGAGATCCCAATGAGCAAACCGTGGTGACGTTATATGACCAGGCACACTTTTAAGAGTGCATGCACACGAAGACATACTGAATTAGTTTGTAGAAGGTTTACCCTGAACTAAACTGAAAGAAATGTCCTTCAGGAAAATGTGCATCAACACTAGTTCAAATAAACTAAACTCAAGTTACTGGAAACTTAAGAAAGGACACAAACAGAACCCGAACCCTAAACTGTACCAAATTAACATGCACATTAATACAGAGTGGCCTTTCAAACGTTTACATCCTACAGGAAATAACAACACTTCATGGTAAGTTATACAAAAACAGTAGCCAGTGGGGCACTGTGACTGTGAACCTTAGAACTTAAACATTTTTCCTCCGTTTTCATTAATAGAAAGATCTCACCCACCTTAATTCCCACTTGGCTTGTGTCATAGAGATTCCCTTCAAAGTTTTCTTTATTAATAAGAATACTATATTCTTTACAAATCTGATAGTACCTGGGTGTTCAATAAAATGTCCCATTAAGCAAAGTCCTGTCCATTCAAGCTTGAGACAAGCTAGTTAATGACAGGAGCTCTCTCTCTCTCTCTCTCTCTCTCTCTCTCTCTCACACACACACACACACACACACACACACACAGGAGAGAGAGAGAGAGAGAGAGAGAGAGAGAACAAACAATGGATGTTTCTCTAGGTGATTTTCTAAAGTTTTCTTTTTCTGTGAAGTATTATGATGATTAATATTTTTCTTAAAAACTCAAAAATCCTGGACTTTCTCATTTTGTTTTATGTTTTTTTTCCATTTGGAGTATGATGTTGCTAGGCAACCTGTTCACATTTCCCAGCCCACTGAAACACCTCTAGCCATCCTAGGAGACACCAAACTTCCTCACCTCTCACCAGGCAATTCTCCACCCATTAACACACCACATAGTGGCACCAAGAAGGTGCAGCGGGCCTAGCATCTTCCTGAGCCATGTATCCCAACAGGTGAGGAACAGACAACCACAAAAGCAACACAAGGTGTAGCTGAGATGACGAGGAGTGCACTTCTCCTCAGTTGCTGTCACCCTTTCCTGTGAGTACTCTGCAGGCTTTTGTCTTAAATCCTGAGGTGAGTGTCGGCCCACCCTGTGACGAGATGGCAATCCCTCAACCACGCAGCATGCAAACATGTGCCATAGCAATCCACCGAGCCTGGAAGTTTAAAGACTAGGGGTGAAGATGTGTCAATGTCTGCACAGTGGAGGGATAAGTCGGAATTCGTGGGCGGCCTCTGAGGGACTTCAGCTGAGCCCAAAGCCTTCACTTCCCCAGAGCGCAGGGCCAAAATCGCGGCGGCCTCACCGTTCCAGAGCTGCCAGAGCAGCTAACAACTCTAGTGCAAAGCTCCCTCCGGCGGAGGCAGCAGCGCAGATGAGGCATCCTAGGGGCGGGGAAAGATGTGTGACAGACAGAGGCCACGCGCTCCGCACGGTGCTCGTCTCGGGTGAGAACCCGAGTCGCCGCTGTGGGTGTGTCCTGCGATCGGCTCTCCAGAACTCCTTGTGCACAGTGCGCACTTTCCCAAGGTCTGAGACCGGAAGGAGTGCGCCGCTCCGCACCGGCGGGAACCGCATCAGGGTCAACACTTCCGTTCCGCAGGGGCAACTAAGGCACGGACAACGAGCGGACTTCCTATGGCTCTCCACTCGGGACCACGCAAGTGCAAGTCCCCGCGGGCGAGGGCGGGAGCGAGGTGTCTCCCCGACCCAGGTCCCGTGAGTTGCCCGGCCGAGGCCTCGGGGCTCGCGGTAGCTTGGCCACGTTCCCACCCGCGGCCGAGACCCGGACCCAGACGGCGAGCAACCGATTACCTGCTCCCGCCGCAGTGCTCCCCGCGCTGTTGCGCGTCACACCCGGCTCTCAAGACACTTGCTCCGGGACACCGGCTACGCAACCACCCCCCTCCCGGTGACTGCTGGCCCAGGAACCCACGTTGGGGCAGCCCACGCACCACCCGGCGTCCGGGATCTCCTCACCGGAAGTTGATTTCTACCTAGGCCCGCCCAGGCCTGCGCGCGGCGCTCCAGGCATCTGCGGGCGCATCACATGACCCCCAAGAAGAGGCCAGCTGAGCCTCATCTGAAGAGAGACCTGACCTGTGAAATGGATTGACCTGATATACACTGCCCTGACCATCCTCAAAAACTGCATCATGCCTTATCTTTTGTCCTAAGCCAAACAAACTATACATCAGATATTCCTCCTATCAGAGATTCAGCAGGCTAGGCCACAAGAAGATCCCCTTGGTTGAGTGATTCTCGGGTAATTGCACTCTGCAATAGATTGGCTTCGACTGAACGCTTTTCCTGATCTTTCTCAAGATCTACCTCCTAGTAAAGGTTCTCAATCTCTCTTAGTGACAGGCCCATAAAAACCACCTACCAAATCTGAATCTTTCTCCTGTCCAGAACTCAAATCTACCACAAGAAGAGCCTTTTCCAAGCAACCGAAGTGTGAGAACTGAATAAAGCACCCGGCACTATGACATGCTGAAAAAATGTTTGATGTGATGTCTGGACCTTTTGGCTTAGCGGAACTCTCAAGTTCCTGAACGTGCCTAAGCTGAAAGCTTCTCTAAACCACTGGATTTTGAAGATCTGCAGTGCTAGGACTGTAGCACTTGTAATCAACTCTTTCATAGCAGTTTGTTCATATTCTATTAAAGACAGTTGATTTTCAGCTGTTCGACATCCTTATAGCAAGCTGTCAGTCAGGTCCTTAGTGAACAACTAATACTGAGAGATCACCTCTTCTGACGTTTTCCATCCTGCCCATTCTTTGCACAAATAAGTTGTATTTCTCTTACAGAAATTTGATGCTTCCTTACACACATATACTTTTTTAATTTCCAGTTGAGCACCAAGTCGAGGACCATTTATTTCTATACTCAGCAAGCTGTTTCCCATTTCTCCTTTTACATCTAGTCCAGTAGTCAAGAAAGTGGAAAGACATTCAATAAGCATTTCATAAACTGTTATTCAATATCTACGTGTCACCTTATCTTTTCTCGTTGTGCTTGAAATTTTAATGCCTTTGGGTTTCCATTGAAACATCTGACCCAACAGAATGACCATTTATCCCTACAGCAACCACTCTACTTTCAGATCACTGTGTATCAGTCATCAGAATCTCACCTCAGAAACCCCTCAAAGTAATCTGTACTTTTATCTTTAAATGTTTAACATGCTCACATGTAAGCACCCACCACCACGGTCAACTTTAAAGTATTCTTTCCAGCTGTCAAAGGAGATCCCATGCTCCTCAGCAGTCATTCCCTTCCTCCATCTCTTCACACATCACATCTGCCCTAGGCAACATTAATCCACTTCCTCAGGATATGTCTTGTCCATACAAAGTGTGACCTTTTGTGCCAGGTCTCCCCCACTTAGCATAATGTTTTGTGAGTCCACTTACATGAATAAGTGCTTCTGTGAACAGTCTTCTAGAAGCTTTGTGGATAGATATTGGACATAGACTATAATTCCTGAGTCACATGCTAGTTCTACCCTTTAGGAACTCTGGTTCTCTTCTACACCATGTTACACTCCCTTCTGCAAGAAGAGAGGTCTTTCATCTCTTCTGTGCCTCACATCTAGAGCACAAACCTTGATCTTGACTACTCAGCACAGTGCTTCTACAAGCTGGGTGGCGTCGCTCTAGACATTGGTTGTGCATATGACTACAGCCCATAGTACCTGAGATGAGAAGTATGGCTCCCACCCTCAAGAAGAGCAAAAGTAGAGAAAGATGCAATCAAATCTGAAATGGGGCCTAACCAAATTAGAGGCGCTGAGTGCTGCTCTCAACCTGGCTAACCAGGAAGTGTTGCTCATTGGAAAGAAAGCTCAAGACAATCCCTGAGGAATCAGTAGGATCAAATCCAGCTAAGAAAAAAAAAAGAGTATGCTCCAAACAAAAGAACAGACAGAGCAAAGAAGGAGAGAAGGAAGGAAGGATGAAAGGAAGGATGTGAACTTAATGTTTTCACTTACCTGGAGCTGTAGGAGAGATACAATCTGTAGGTAGGTATAGTGAAAGCAAAGATGATAGTGGAGACAGGTTGTGACAGTTGTCAGTGCAAAACACAGCCTCCATTCCAGAAAAAAATAAGGGATACTTTATTGGTATCTAAATATAAGTAATTGTGGCCTGGGAACAATGCTCAAACTACAGCAAAATGATGTGTTCCACCAAGGATGAGATTGTGTAACCTTTTCATTGTCACAGGTCAAAGTAAAGTCACAAATAAATCCACTTTCAAACATTGTTGAAGACATGAGCTAGACAGGCTACATCTAAGCAGAGAAGTCTCTGCCTATATATTCCAAATGTTATGACTTTCTTAGCCTCAGCTTTAGTGGATTCTGGTATTCTGCTAAGTAAAAACATTCCAAAGATGTCACCTGATAGTAAAAGGGAATGTTAGATCACATATGAACATGGGCGTAAATGGCTATTAAGGGAACTAAAGACAACCCAAGTTAATTTTGTTTCTGGATCTGTTGCATTCCACCACTTGGTAATCAAGGACATTTTAATCAGAAATTCTTCAGAATCCTCAATATAGATATTAGACTGGGGGCAGGTGGTATAATGTGAAATCACACTGGAAAAATAGAACTATCTCCAGAGGAGGTAAGATAAGGAAGAGTTTTGCAAACTCCACAGAAAGACTGGAGTTCTATTCTGAAGACAATAGAAAACTTCAGGATTTGTTCTTCAAGGTTGAGGGTATTACATCAGAAGAGGTGTGTGGGTAAGAGGTAAACAAGATAGATAGGAAGAAGCTGTAATGAATTATGAATGAGGTGGTCATGAAGGGGACAAAGTTTCTTGGAATACTGTAGCAAAGTCAGCAAAGGGGCGGGAAAAATCAGGAACTGAAGATGGCCCCAAGTTCTGAAGATGTTTAAAGAGGTGGAGTATGGAGATACAGCTGGTAAGGAAGCCTATGGAATACTAAAATACTCCAAGGCCCATCTGAAAGCTGCAACACAGCCCTGGGTGACTTATAGATGACATGTTATTTCTCACAACTCTGAAGGCTGGAAAGTCCAAGATCATGGTGCAAAGCAGATCTGATGTGTGCTTTTTGGTTCATAGGTGGCACCTCACTATGTCCCCACACACTAGTCATCCATCTAAAGACACTAGCAGGGAGTTGCCAAGTTCTGCTCATGACCATGATGGCCCAGATGCTGCTGGAGTTATCCACAGAAATGGCAAAGACCACAACAAAATGTGTATAATATCTTATGACTCCATGTTTCCTGAGAAGGAAGTTCACGTGTTATTTCCCAAGTAGGCCTAAAAATGAAAGTTTGGGAAGGACTTTTAGCTTTATATTGGGGTGTGGGGGGGAGATTGTTTTGTTTTGTTACCATGGCATAGATCCACTGTGAAAAGCTCCACACTGAGATAGGTTTATTATGAGGACTAAAATTTCTACTGGCCAAAACCTGGAATACCCAGGCTTGCTTATCACTTTGCCCCCATGAAGCTGAGTGGGCAGAGAAATAACATGCCAGTTAACAGAACAGTGGTTGGATGGTAAAAAAAAAACTCCCATACAGAAGATCTGGTCATTCTTTTCTGAGTATGCATTTAGTTCTTGTGCCATTCTGTTCTTGTCTTTAGGTGTGCTCAAGGTAAGCATGCTCAGTCCAGGTGTGCCCTGACTGACAAACGCTAGAACAAGGTACGGCAACCTCTGTGCCACAGCTGCTGGGGTTGGGGTGGGGTGGGGGTGATGTCCTATTCCTGGGTTTATTAGAGTACTGCTTCCTGGAATCATGTGGACCTCTTTGGCGATCACTCATATAGAATTGTTGGACGGAACTTCATCTCTTCTGAGAATGTAAGTGAAGAAGCGTGTAAGTTTCCGTGTCTTCATAGCCTAAAGGAAACAGATCTAAGGACAGAGCAGGCTCAGGGAGCAAGACAAAGCCACAGAATCCAGACATAGACTAAACTTTGATTGATGCAATTCTAAAGCAATTGTAGCAAGTATCGAATCTATTACCTGCTAGGTTTGCTGTTACCTGCAGAGCTAAGTGTGTAACAGTGTAGAAAGAGTCTGTATTTCTACCTTCACATTAAATATTACAAAATGAATTGTCATCCCCCCTTAAACAGAAAAGTGCCTTATTTACCTTCTTCCTTGGTCTGGTTCAAGCCATAGAGTGGTGATAATTAAGCAGCTGAGCGTAAGATCCTCCCAGATTCCTATGATACTTGGCTTGCACGGAAGTCAATGGTGAAGGATCTCACACACTGGCCTGAGATGTGCGCAGCTGAAGGTGAACTGTGACATGGTGAACTGTGACATGGTGAATTGTGATCCTTTCTCTCCTTTCTTCAGTTAGATATCTAACTAACACACAACCTAACACACAACCACTCATGAAGTTTCAATCCTAGAGGACACTTGTGACCCCTAACTCCTTGCACTCAGATCCTTGGTAGCCCTCTCTCCAGTCTATCAATGTGACCCTCATTATGTGTATTTTGGTTTACATAGTTAGCCTAATTCCAAATGAACAAGAGTCTCCCCTAATTAATGTCTGAAAACCTGAATTGCTTCTTTGGTGGCAAGTGCAAATGCACAAAAGAAAAAACAAGCCAGGAAATGAAAAAAAAAGTCACAATTTCATCTGTAGAATGATATAAATTAATCATCATGAATTTCATGGTCATTTACTTTTAACTGGGACCTCTTGGTAACTCATCAAAGTCCTAGCTGAAGACAGAAAGCACATATGTCCACTCTGTACCAGAGCTCCACACTACATCCTTTAAAAATAAATAAATAATTCATTTCTGTGCAAGTGAACTTTCTAAAGTTGATGTTGCAAGTAGAGGGTGGCAGTGGAGTATGGTGTTTGCCCTGCATATGCAGAGCTCTGGGTTGGATTCCCAGAAAACAACACCCATCTAACCCCACTGTTTGTTTACAATCATGATCACAAACAAACAAACAAGTGAGGGATGTACTCTAGTTTATATCATGGGCTGATTTTTAACAGGCAAGCTTTTCACATAATTACAAGTGGCTATTCAAATGTCATACCCCCAGCTGCTAAACGCTACATTTTTATAATGCACATTGGAAAGTCAAAACAGAGGCTGAGTTCTGCTTCCTTGTTGGACCACCATATCTCGTGCACCAAAGCTGCTGCACCGCTTCTGCAGACTTTGCTTGCAATCAGTGCTCTGGGCAGAATGCCAGGCAAGAGCTGCTGGTACAACTAAGATAAATTGAGTTTGAACTAAAATTTTTCATAAATGTTGGTGTACCACAAAATTAACACATCATGAGAAAACTCTGAAGTTTGAAAAACGGAGATTGAGAGAATGTGATTGCACCCCAGGCAGCACTCCCCTGCATCCCGTCCCTCTTTCAAGTTGACCAGTAAAAGGAGGGCAGTGCATAGGAGGAGGGGTGGCCTTCCTGTTCACTTCTCCTTCTTTCTCTCTTTGCTTTTTCTTTGGTGGGCTGGGGTTTTAAATAATTCTAATAATAAAAGAGGTAATTTACCTCTTTAATTATGTCAAACTTTAATCTAACATAGAATAAAAGAACTGACAGCAGTCTTGCTAGTGAAGTCAATTCTGCCTGCATATCTGCATATATGTTTCACATTCAGTTCAAAATCACTTGATTTAAAATGTATGTGTGTCTAGCAAGAAGAGATGGGACACGTCTGTGTTGAATAACTCAACAAAATGACTGCCTAAATATGACCCAAGATGATAACAGTTGAAATACTAACAAAGAAATGGGAATATCAATTCCTAACCCTAGGCAAAAAGTCCAGGCGGCAAATAACCACTTAGAGAGATTTGACCTAGGTCAGGGATGGTCCCCAAACTGGTCATTCAGTAAAGAGTGATCAATTCTGAAACAATGTACATAAAAGACACAACAAATGAACTTAGCATATTGTTTTTATATAATGTATGCATGTATCTATAGATAGATAGATAGATGATAGATAGATAGATAGATAGATAGATAGATAGATAGATAGATAGATAGATACAAACAACAATGTTAAAATAAAGAGGCCATCAACTTGAGAGTTAGTGAGGAGTCCTGGAGGGTGGTTGGAGTGAGGGAACATGAAAAGACAGGAAAAATCAAATATCCCCATTAAAAAGAGGGGCACAGAGTTAAACAAAGAATTCTCAACTGAGGAATACAGAATGGCTGAGAAGCACTTGAAAAAATGTTCAACATCCTTAATCATCAGGGAAATGCAGATCAAAACAACCCTGAGATTCCACCTCACACCAGTAAGAATGGCTAAGATCAAAAATTCAGGTGACAACAGATGCTGGCGTGGATGTGGAGAAAGGGGNGCCTAGTTGGCCATCAGTGGGAAGAAAGGCCCCTTGGTCATGCAGACTTTATATGCCCCAATACAGGGGAACGCCAGGGCCAAGAAGTGGGAGCGGATGGGTAGGGGAGCAGGGCCGGGAGGGGGGAGGGTATAGGGAACTTTCTGGATAACACTTGAAATGTAAATGAAGAAAATATCTAATAAAAGTTGAAAAAAAGAGAAAAGACAGGAAAAATGATTTAATTATATTTTAATTTTAAATAATTAAAATTTAAATATTAATTTAATTTTTAATTTAAAAGTTAAAAATAAGATTTAAATGACTGTGAGAATAGCTAGTAGAACATCTCTTCTTGCCAGACTTATCTAGAAAGGTAGGCAATTCTGTGACTTCCCGTCAAATGTGTGAATACCTTATACATTTTAAAGTTTACCACGTATATATTTATAACAGTATCACAGTAGATAAAAATATACAAACCTAAATCCAAACTATTATCTACCAGTGAATAATTCTGAACATCTAATTGTAGTAGTATTATTGATGTCTATAATAACAAAAAGAGTTTTGAAAAAACTAAGTTCCATAAAATCAATCTATTTTATCCTTATAGAGAATCCATTTTCTATGATTCAAATTTCATGACATGGCTATCATATTTGTAATAAAAATGCATCACACTTTTTGAACCATACTTATTTCTCTGTATATTATCATGAACTAGTTGATGGTAACAAAACTCTTAATATCTTTAGAAGAAAATTTAACAAAGGTGTATATTCACACATGTATTTTCAAAAACTAGAGGAAAAATCTACAGGCCACGTTTCTTCTTACACTTTGAAATGAAATAATGAATACTATACTTATTTTAAGAATGAACAGTCACTTTAATATTAAAAAACTGATTAATACTTTGTATGGTGTCTAACACTTTAAGAAGCTAATGTACTTTTCTCAATACTGCGTAGAAAGTGCTAAAACATCCCTTCTAGGAAAACATTCATCCATTAGACTAGTAAAAACAGTTAAAGAAAAGTCTGTATGTCTTAGTGACTTCCTATAGATGTGACAAAACACAACTGAAAGC
The DNA here is from genome assembly GCA_902729485.2 of Mus minutoides. Lineage (NCBI taxonomy): Eukaryota > Metazoa > Chordata > Mammalia > Rodentia > Muridae > Mus > Mus minutoides. Next base: position 2,093,412 of record LR749533.1, read on the forward strand.
AGCTTAGAGGAGGAAAGGGTTATTTATCTTAAAGATTCAAGGTCATAATCTATCACTAAGTCAAATCAGAACAGGAAATCAAGTCAGAAACCTGGAAGCAGAAACTGAATACGGAGCCATAGAGGACCACTGCTTATTATACTGCTACACAGGGCTTTCTCAATCACACAATGTGTTTTTGTTTTACAACTCTTGAACTCTTGAACACAGGTGTCCAGAGATGGCACCACATATAATAGGCTGGAAAAAATGTATATATGTACGTATACTTCATATACATGACGTGTGTGTGTGTGTGTGTGTGTGTGTGTGTGTGTGTGTGTGTGTGTGAGAGAGAGAGAGAGAGAGAGAGAGAGAGAGAGAGAGAGAGAGAGAGAAAACCTGAGGGATATTGAGATGTCATAGCAGACACAAGCCCTTGCAATCAAACTCTTGAGCAAGTTTGATCCCTAGAACACACACAGATAGAGAAAAGGAAATCCAAGTCCACAAAGTTGTCCTCTGATCTCCACAGACATGCTGTGGCATGCACATGCCCCTACATAACATCATATGCCCACAGTGATGATAAAGCAAGCCTGCAGTATCACAATCTGCCTCTAGCAACAAGTAAATCCACTTTGGGAAGGGAATGAGGATCTACCACAGGTTAAGCCTTGCAGGTGCACCCATCCTGCAGCCCACAAGCCAGATATAGCCACACACACTCCAGGGTAGCTATGAATGCTGTCCAAAGTAAAATTATACGTAAACTGTTACAATTCTTTCTGTGTGACCATTTTGTACTTTGATCACGTGGTTCTCCGTGGCTCTTGATCTTGAACTTTATAGTTGACAACACAGTCCTGTGATGTCAAAAGGTTCAACTCTCCTAAAAAGTAAATTTTCTATTGAACATAAAAGCTTTTGTATTCTTTCAATACACTTATCAGACTCTTTAATTAAGAGAGGTACATTAAACCTGAGTATCACACAATAATTTACCTGATATTTATCTACCAGAAGTTATAATTTAACAAATGTTAATATATTCCCCAGAGATTGGCAAGTTAATGTTTAACTTAGTAAAATCATTCATTGAATAAAATCATAAGACATCCCCAAACTTAAGCTCCCCCAAATCTAAGCTCTTATGCAAATATTTGCAAAGTGTGTTCCTGCATAGAATACAGATTATTATTCTAATGTTATTAGAAGGAAAATAAATAATACAATACTCTTTAGTTTCTAGGAAAATACAAAGAATTTTCCCAGTGTTAGGGATTGAGCCCAAGGCCTCACGCATGCCTAGCAAGCTGTCTACCGCAGCCTACATCCCAAGCCCAAAATGTGGAGAATTCTTTACCACCATGTGAGTACCTTTTGTGCAAGCAGCATATCACCCCAAGCTCATAACAATGGCAGGAATACAAACCAGTCGTCTGTGAAGTGAATATGCTTTGAGCATGATTTGTGCTTAGCTCTCTCTTTGCTAAGATGTCTTGAGAATAGAATAGCCGTGTTTGTACAAATTCACTTAGCTGCAAGCCTCAAGTTCTCTCCTGAGATGTTAAACTACTCATCAATTTTCAGCTTCTGTGTCACTATCCTGCAGACCTGGTCCCATTCTCTGTGGAAAATCCCCACTCCTTACAGATGACTCTGCTTCACAGACATGACTGGAATACACAGGCATCTTCTTCAGGAAACTTTATCAGTTATACAAATGCATTCTGCATACCCACCCAAAATTCACCCAAAAATTTACCTACTCTTGATGACTATGACAGTTTTAGTTCACCTCCCTAGCCAGAATGAACTTCTGAGCTGAGGATGTGTTTCACAATTGCATGCTAGATGTGTTAGATACATAGCTTGCCCCACAAAACCTATCCAACCCATTGCGTAACTTGAATCCCATCTCACATTAAAGCCCTAGGTAGTCTAGTACGGATGTGGCAGCTGCTTAGAGACAACACATTATGCTTACATCTTGTTTCTCTCTTTTTCAAAACATGGCCTCTTTCTGTGGTCCAGTAGATTAGATAGATAGATAGATAGATAGATAGATAGATAGATAGATAGATAGATAGATGATAGGTAGAATTTATTAATTAGAGTGGCTTGCAAGCTATGGTCCAGCTAGTTCAACAAAGACTGTCTACAACAGAAAGACCAAGAATCTATTAGTAGTTCAGTCCATGGAGCTGGACATCTCAGCTGGTCTTCAGTATATGCCAGAAGCCTAAAGAAGAAGACTAAAGCCAGTGAAGGAATGAACTTGCCAGCAAGAGTGAAGGCAAGAAGGCTAAGAGCACAACCTTCCTTTTTCTATGTCCTTAGACAGGCTGCTGCCAGAATTAAAGGCAGATCTTCCCACATCAAAAGATCCAGATTAAAGGTGGGTTTTCATACTTCAAATGATTTAATCAAGAAAAATCCCTCACAGGTGTGCCAGGTGCTTGGGTTTTACCTAATTCCAGATGTAGTCAAGTTGACAACCAAGAATAGCCATTAAACCATCTGTAGGGGCCAAGGCCATCCCTAGCATAGTGGCCATCATTAACACTGCTACTTGGTTGACTTGAGGCGGTCTCTAATGATCCACCTAATTTCCACAGTGAATCAAGCAGGAATACAGAAAATAGAGAACTGAGGGCAATGAGTAGCCCTGAATGTCTAATGGTTTGTTTGTTTGTTTGTTTGTTTGTTTGTTTCAATAACTCACCAGGCAAGTTACTGTTTTAAAGTGAAGCTTGGCAGAACTCCCCCCCCCCTTTTTTAACTTCCCTTTATATTCCCCAATTCTAAAGGAGTGCTCCTAGTGGCAAGCATATCTCAATGTTAATGAACTGTTCCAACTTTTCTTTTTTTAATGTTTGGGGCACATCGCCTGAGTAAATGTCCTGTGTTCACTTTGGGAAGGGATCATGGGAATGATTACTGTCAGGTTCAAAAGAAACTTGGGACAGATGACTGTGGTAGCTATTACAATACCAAAGCACACACTGGCCTCCAGGCCTACTGCACCACCCGGGTGGTTTCTCTCAGCTCTGCTCACCCCATCCAAACCTTCCCCCAGCTTCTAGTAGATTTTATATAATCCTGTGGGCTTAGATTTTTTTAAACTTACTTTTAATAAGGGTTCTCAAACACTTCAACTCCATTTCTAGCCCCCTGTCCAAAGGTAGGGGAGAAAAGATGGTAAATAGGACAAAGGGATGCATAACTGTTTAGAAGTAGTTCCTTGGGGAGATTCTCATCTCCATTTGTTGGGATACCAGCAGTCAATTTCAGTAGTATCAGGAGTAAGCAGCGGTGGACAAGTCAGCAGGAACAACCTGGATGCCAGGAGAGGTTCTCTGCTATGTCCACTTCATAATCCTGCACTTTCTGCCAGGCTCTCTTGGTCCTCCTCTCATGGCTCTTGGTCACTTCTCTTTGCCCCCTCTCTTCTTTGCTCCATCTTCTCTTCCTCTCTCGCTCTTCCACCTCTCTCTCCTCTCATGTCCCAGCCCAGTCTACTTGGCCATGTTTAGTCCACACTTTTTCTCCCTGCTCAGGACTCTATCAGATGCCCCTGACTGTACTCCCTCATATCTACAATAAACATTCCCTGAAATTATACCTCAGAGCAGTCATCTCCCCATTTCATCCTTTTACCATGTAGCTCCCCATACAGCACAGCATCCATCCTCACCTAGATCTTTCCATCTCAACGACTGGGTCCAGGTTGAAGACTGGCTCAGGCCCGCACACCGGTGAAGAATCAGAGCCCTGTGCTGTGATGGACTCTCCCATGCTTGACTCTTCTGTGCTGCATGCCAAGCAATCTCTTGTCACTGCTCATTACTGTGCCCAGAGGATAATAACATTTTATTAACTTCCCTTAATCTCACCTGACATTCAGACTTTTCTGGCTCCATTAATTTTCAGTAATGAAAGGCCCTGGCATCTGGGACTCAAGTGTCACCACCCAGCCTCTCTTGTTTCAGGGTCCTGTCATCTCCTTCACTAACAATGAGCTAAGCTCTATAACAGCCTCTCTCTGTCATGCGTTACTGGAGAAGCAGCATCTCCATCACTGCTCTGCCGCACAGTGCTCCTGGGCCCCCCTAGCTGGATGGTACAGCACAGTCTTGGTAAATGCTGAGTCCTCTGTGAGCACATTCATCTCACCGTGCTGACATCATGCCTGTCAGTCCACTCCAGGCCTGTCAATCCAATCTAGCATGCCTGCTCTCCGAGCACTTTACTTCATCCCAGAATTCTACCTTGCAAACCTGGCACTACGTTTAGAATCACCATGGAAGCATACCTCTGATGACCTATCCGAATGCTTAAACTCGAGAAAGAGGTCCACCATGAATGTGGGCAGCACCACCATGGGCTGGGTCCTTAGATGGAGCAAGGAGGAGAACCTGTGCTGAGCACTAGTCGAGCATCCATGACTGCTTCCCGACTGTGGATGCAGTGTGAGCATGTAGCTCATGCCCCTGACCCCTCAGATTGTGAATGCTTCTCCTTTACACTTTTCTTGTTGGGAGTTTGGTCACAATGAGAGAGTGAATGTAGGGGTACTAAAGATGCAAACACGTCTGACTGACAGATGTTCTCTTTTGTCCTGTACTTTTTGTTTTGATTTGATTTTCAAGCTTCATCTTATACAATGAAGCAAAGATTGCATCTAAATGTACATTATATGTGGCAATACTTAAGTTCCTTGATGTATATCACTAGAAACTTAGTGCTTTATCACTTGAGAGAATGTCAATGATATTTTAGTTAAATTTTTCTGTTGTGGTAATAATTTAAAACAACGATCCACACTATTGCAGGCTACACTCTGTAAGGCGGCTTCCCCTCCCCCATTAGGTCTTCCCTGTTCCCTGCAGTTTACCTGCCTCCTAAACACTCGCTATCTTCCCATCTGTCTGCCCACTGTGACTAGCTGTCAAAAATCACTGTAACCCAGTAAATCAAAACTATAGAGGCTTGTAATTTATCAGTCAGATTTATATCAGTAAATTCTCAACCCACAAAATGCCCACACAATGAACTCAGAGCCAACTGATATTGATACAAGCTGTACACCTAGATTGGACAAATTGTCCTATATTATTCTATGCTCTTCTTATAATATCCATAGCTACCTGTGGCTGTTTAATGCCACCTGGATTGGGTTCATCCTCTTCTTCCTCCCTCTTCTCTGTCCTCCTTCCCTCTGTGTCCCCTGTCCTTTGTCTCTGAAACTCTCAGCCCCGCCTTCCTTTCTCATTGACCAATCACAGGCTCTAGACTTCTATTACACCCGCCTTCACCTGCGTATAGACAGCCATCCACGTTTCTCAGATCAGAAGTTTGCTCGCCCTCACTGAAGCAACTAACCAGCAGAAGCTGGTGGCAACCCTCTGACAGAAGTCTTTCCTTCTTTGAAAGTAAAATAAATTAATAGGAGTAAAAGCCAGTTTAACGAGTTCACAAGTAAATTGCCCCAGGGGCTGCAAAGCTTGACTCAAAAAACCACCCAAGTTTGGTATAACTTAAAATTTCAATTACATTCAAGATATATCGCTTGCTTGCATTGGAAAAGTAAAAATTTGATACCAGAGTAATTTTTTTTTCAGATTTGACTTTCATTAAGCAGGCACTTGCTCTCCACCTCCACAGATACCTGATTCAGAAAGGAAACTGTCCCTTATCTGAGAATCATTGAGGACCAGGACAACATTGATTACAGAAAACAGTGAAATGCCTTATTAGAGTCTGGTTATTGGGATCCACCCTGAGATGTGAGAGTTGAACATGCTTGTGTCTGTTTTGAAGAAGTCCAGTTGTTGATTCAGCTGGAGATGCTTCCCAGTCAGGTGGTTATGAATCCACAGACACATCTGGCCACATGGTAACATGAGCAGATGTGCGGTCAGTCCAAGCCTAGACTCCCGGGCTATTCGATTCCTATTTGGTCTTTGGCCTTCTCTTTAAGGACTGTGAGAGTCCTCTAGAGTTTTATATGTGAAATAGTGCTCCTTCATATGAACACAGGATGACTTAGCCATCTCTCTAAACTGGGAAGACTGCATTTATCATGCTTTTCACATGACACTTTGGGCATACTTGCAGGTGAAGTATAAGTATAAAGTCATTTTTAAAGCCTAGGTTAATATGACTCATTATAATTCTAGATCCAATTTTGGCCCAGCAGAGAGGAAACTTTTACCAACTGATGGCCGCCCGATGACCTGAATGGAAAGAATTGGTGGCCCCGGGAGAGCACACAATTGAGAGAAGTGATCACATCACCAGATGTGACGTCACCATTTGGCACCAGCTGCCATCCTGGGCACAGAGAATACACAGTCCACTCAAGTCTGGGCTTCCTTTCTGGATTCCCCTGGGGTTCAGTACAGAGCACTGTACAGTGGTGTAGCCTCTATACTGGACTGATGGAAAAACCAAGGTAAGGGAGCTGACCTAATGGTTACATTCATATCACTTATAGTACTGTATCCTGTAAATAAGAATGTTACAACTCAACTAAAGTTCAGATGTAAAAGCCAGCTAGATCACAAGATGATAGCCTGGGAAGTTACTGCATTTGTGTCTACCAGTCATATCGGGAGATTTTAAGTAAAATCTTATGATGAGATTTTAAGTAATTCCATGTTATAAACTTTCAATTTTGTGATAATCATTTTGGGATTACTAGACAAAATTTCCCTTTTAATGTTAAAAGTGTAGAATACTATAAAAAGATGGGTAAATGGCATCCCTCCTCCACCCCCAGTGTGTGTGTGTGTGTGTGTGTGTGTGTGTGTGTGTGTGTACACGTGCACACACAGGTATGTGCACAGAGGGTAGAGGAGGGAGGACATCACCCACCTGCTCTATCAACATTCAACTCAATCCCTTGAGTCAGGGCCCCTTACTGAACCTGTAGCTAGGTTGGCAGCCAGAAAAACCATAATAATCTTTGCTTTCCACACCATTGGGATTATAGATACACATAGCCAGGTTTGGCGTCTTATGTGAGTTCTGGGGATTTGAACTCAGGTCCTTGTGCTTATATAGGAAGTGCTCTTAACATACTGAGCCATCTCCCCAGCCCCTGAACTGCCTCCTGACACATGTCAGGTGTTCCTGTTTATATGCATAGAAAACTGAAAATGGGAACAACAAGCTCAAATACCTGTCAGTCCTCCTCATCAACAGCTTGAAATCTGTCATGGAATTACAGCAAGAACAAAAAGTGAAATACGTTATCTGGACTGTATAAAAGGGGAGGTATGTAAAAGTACCAGGAAGACTCGGAATCTGAAGTGGTGAGAATATTGAAGGAAAGGTTCAAATCTGAGCTGATCTTACAGGCAAGGCAGACGCCATCTGTGGGTTCCCAAGCCGGATAACAGATGGTAGAGCATACCTCGAATATCACTCAAAGAGCATGGGTCACTTACTCCCTACCCCAATCAGGCTTGGGCTTACTCAACTTCATAAAGACAAAGGACATGTCAAGATAAAGGCAGTTAGGCTTGTGTTTCTTGGCCAGAGAACTGCCTTCTCAGAAGTCAGATAACTGGCAGTTTGTTAATCTAGCTGTTACTCTTGGAAGGCCCTGCCTCCACTGCAGCACTCCCTACCTTGTCCGTTTGTCCTCTCCTCCCCCTGACTCTAGCTACATAAGCTAGCCCCACTATTTCAATAAACAAGCTGTCCTCTGAAACAGTCTCCCAGGTAGATCATATTGGCTGCATTCACCACCACCTGAAACCCTGCTTCCCAGCTCCTCCAAGTCCTGAGACCATCAGTGTCTAAAGGCCATCAAGGGCAGAGGACCTACAACCATCAGCATATAGACATGCTGAGAGTAAAGAAAGCCCCTCCCCCTCAGATAAAGGAAACAGCATTTGCAGAATCAAAAGACCCAAGGGCTTAGGCCATGCAAGAATTGTGGGACTCATGTCAAAGGTCAAATGTCAAATGTCAAAAACAGACTTTACTACAGGACAATGGGGGGGCATTTTCTCTACTGAGGTCCATCTTCACAGATGATCTGAGCTTGTGTCAAGAGGACAAAAAACAAAAACTAAAAAAAAAAAAAAAACACATAAGTAGACTCAGACAAACACTGAAATTTTTCATGTGTAAAATTTTTCATTAAATTAATATATACATATGCATATTTTTGCAATGAAAATAGAAGCTGTGAGAGGGAGAGAAGTTTAAAGGAGTCAGGAGAGTAAAAGAGGGTGACGGACTATCTGTGGCATGAAAGAAAAAAAGGGGTAATAAGATGAGCAAGAGCATAGCAAAGGGGGTGGGGGAGGGGCACCAGGACATATTGAATAAACACATGCATGCATGTGCATGAACACAAACACAATGATATTGAATAAACACAAACATACTCATATTTTGCACATCAAAGAGAGAGAGAGAGAGAGAGAGAGAGAGAGAGAGAGAGAGAAATAAACTTTCAAAGAATAAGCAGAAAATGAGCCATGCCACCCCAACAGCAGGAAGTTTGGTTCAAAGTGGCATCATTTGAAAGGAGATCAATTGAAAGCCTCTTTGAAAATCACTACAGACTTGAAGGCTGAAAAAGAAAGCAAGAAAGATCTTCTGTAAAAGTAGAATTTTGTCTGGGTGAAGCTAAGTAGTTGTGGGTGGAGTAGAGATCGAAAGAAGTCAAAACATAGTCTGAGGTTTTGAACTGCAGTGGGAGAGTGGGAGGAATATGACATCATCCATTGACACAGGGCCCATGAGAAGCAAGTTAGAGACAGACAGGGAGGGAGAAAGGGGGGAAGGGGGAAGAAGGAGGGAGGGAGGGAGGGAGGGAGGGAGGGAGGGAGGGAGAGAGAGAAGGGAGGGAGAGAGGATTCATTTGCCAATTCTTACAGGGAAAATATCACCTTTTTTTTTTTTTTTATTCTCACATATACTGCATCTCTACCACAGCTCCCCCCCCCACTCCTCCCAAATTACCCTTCAGATACTCTCCCCCTGTTCCCCCCCCCAAAAAAAGAACTTCCAGGGATATCACACATACATGGCACAACAAGATACAATAAGACAGAGCACAAACATTAAGGAGGAGGAAACGGGTCCCAAGAGCAGGCAAAAGAGTCAGAAATACCTCTACTCCCACTTCAGGAGGCCCCACCAAAGCACCAAGCCAACAACCATAACATATGCAGAGAACCTAGCTCATGCCCATTCAGGACCAGCAACAACCACTTCAGTCTCCATGAGAGCCATGAGCCCTACTTAGTTGATTCTGAGAGCCACCACCCTCTGGCTCCCACAATTCCTCCTCCTCCTCTTCCACAGGGTTTCTCAAGCTCAGAGGGGAGGGACCCAATGGAGATCTTTGACTGTGGATCTCAGCATCCACTCCATCATCTTCCAGAGGCAGCCTCTCTAACAAAGACTGGAGTTGGCACCAATCTATGAGTATAGCAGAATATCATTAAAAATCATTTCATTGATTTTTTTGCTGTTGTTTTGTTTTGCCAGTTGTTGACAGAAGCCATCTAGGAAAGGCTAAGGCAAATAAGTGAACTTCCTGGAGATGGCCCCTGGTTTTACATGGCTTCAATGGGTGTGCTCTGCAGAGGCACAGCCCTAGAGACTTCATCCCAAGATTGGTTCTGTTGATATGCCTTTCCTGCCACTATTACATAACCTAATGATTTCTAGGAATCAGCCCATCCTATTGGGCAAATTTCCTGCAGATCAATATGAAGATGTACTTTTATGAGTTAAGGCTGTTTAGATAAATTACTGACTTTATAGAATTCCTGATTTTTCCAAATAATTTTAAGAAGAAAGTTTAAGAAGATGTAATAAAGTTAGAATCAAGAATACAATGTGTGAGCCGGGCGTGGTGGCGCATGCCTTTAATCCCAGCACTCGGGAGGCAGAGACAGGCAAATTTCTGAGTTCGAGGCCAGCCTGGTCTACAAAGTGAGTTCCAGGACAGCCAGGGCTATACAGAGAAACCCTGTCTCGAAAAACCAAAAAAAAAAAAAAAAAAAAAAAAAAAAAAAAAAAAAAAAAAAAAAAAAAAAAAAAAAAAAGAATACAATGTGCCTCCTCCTCCTAAAATAGTAAAAAAAGACTGAATTTTAAGGAATACAATGAACTCTCATAAACTGCACTCAGAAGAGAAATAGGCTTGGGATAGATTTGTGATCAAGGAAAAACATTCATTCTAGGTCAGGTCCTCCAAGAATAAGGCCACACATGTGCACTATGATAAAGCAAGGCCATGTGAAACTGTTGCTTTGAACTGATAATGAGCTTATAGAGTGAAACACTTCTTTGAACTTACTATTAACATCCATTTGTAGCTCCCCTTTTGTGTAACACTTTATCTAAAAGGTAATTTTATACAGAACTTTTGTCTAAGAAGGTATAAAAAGGCTGAAAGAAAAAATAAAGTGTGGCTTTTGTGGATCCACTCTACCCACCAAATGTGTGTGTGTGTGTGTGTGTGTGTGTGTGTGTGTGTGTAGATATGTCTGTCTATACAATATGTCTATATGTCTACATGTCTTTCTGTCTATATGTATGTACATACATACATATATGTGTAGGTATAAGTGTATGTATGGAAGTATGCGTGTGCACTTGTGAAATTGATGAAATTGGTGGTCAGATCCAGCCAAGTATGTGTGTGTGTGTGTGTGTGTGTGTGTGTGTGTGTGCGCGCGCGCGCGCGCGCGCATGTGGTATGCACTCATGCATGACTTTCTCTCTATCCTTTTCTTTCTCACCTATCTCTTAAGAGTTAAAAAATAGAGTTAATAGACTCTCAATAGGTGTTCATGCAACAATTAAGTTTTTTTTTTTATATCAGCAGTGGTAAACCCATAAATTTCACACTGCTATCAGCAGGGGCCCCTGTTGGTTGCTATTAGCACCAAGACATCACTGATGCCATACCCCATGCTCCCTTCTCTCAGGAACCCTGGATGCTGGGCAGGCCTGAGCAAGTTGTATTTGGTTCTATTCTAGGTCTCTGGGCTATCCAGCCTCCTACTCCTGGTCATTCAGGCAGTGTCAGGCATGGACTCCCCCTTGTGGGCCTCAGATTAGGATAGTCATTGGTTGGCCACCCCCAAAAGCTCTGAGCCACCATCACCCTAGTATATCTTGCAGGCAGGACAGATGTGAGTGGCAGGTTTTACGCCTGGTAACAGAAGATGGCCAGTTCAGGCTCTATATCCTCCATTACTAGGAGTCCTCACTAGGGTCATCCTCAGATTCCAGGGAGTTTCCACCTTACTCAGTTTCCACATCACCCCCTAAATTCCTTCCAATTAAACTCTTCTCTCCCTGTTCTTTCCCCCTCCCCCTCCCTCCTCACAATCTGATTGATTCCTCCTATTCCTATCTCCACCTGACCCCAATCCACAAGCAAAGTATATTCTATTTCTCATTCCCAGGGAGACCAATTCTTTCCCCCATAGAGCACTATTTGTTTCTTAGCTTCGCTGGATCTGTGGATCTTAGCATGATTATCGATTATCATTTACTTATCTTGAAAGTAACTTTTTCCTTTCCAATTTATATCCCTTTGGTATACTTTAGTTATCTTATTGCCCCAGCTAGAACTTCAAGCACTATATTGAATAGATATGGAGAAAGTGGACAGCCTTGTCTTGTTCCAAATTTTAGTGGAATTGCTTTGAGACTCTCTCCATTTAATTTGTTGTTGTCTATAGGCACACTGCAAATTGTCTTTACAATGTTTAGGCATGATCCTTGTATCCATAATCTCCCAGGACTTTTATCATGAAGAAGTGTTGGATTTTGTCAAAGTGTTTTTGGCATCTAATGTGACCATATGTTTGTTTTTTTCTTTCAGTTTGCTTATATGGTGTATTACATTGACTGAGTTTTGTATGTTGGACTATTTCTGCATCTCAGGGATTAATTCTGCTTGGTGGATGATCTTTTTGATATGTTCTTAGATTCTGTATGTAAGTATTTTGCTGAGTATCTTTTTGCATCTATGTTGTTCATGATGGAAATTGGTCAATAATTCTCTTTCTTTGTTGAATCTTTGTGTGGTTTGGGTATTGGGGTGACTATGCCCTTATAAAATGCATTTGGAAATGTTCCTTCTGTTTTTGTTTTGTGGAATCATTTGAGGAGTATTGGATTAGTTCTTCTTTGAAAGACAACTAGAATTCTGCACTAAAACCATATGGCCCTGTCTTCGTGTGTGTGTGGGGGGGTAGACTTTTGATGACTGCTTGAATTTCCTTAGGTATTGTATGTCTATTTAAATTGTGTATCTGATATTGATTTAACTTTAGTGAGTTGTATCTATTAAGAAGATTATCCATTTCTTTTAGATTTTTCCAATTTTATGGAATGTAGGTTTTAAATTATGACCTAATGATTCTTTAGATTTCTCGTGTTTGTTGTTATGTTATCTTTCTGATTTTGTCAACTTGGATATTCTTCTCTCCACCTTTTAGTTAGTTTATCTTATTGATTTTCTCAAAGAACTAACTCTGTGTTTCACCAGTTCTTTTAGGGGGTTGGTCTGAGGCTTCAATGTATTCACATGCTAAATATCGGCCCCAAAGATATGATTGCACACCACCCCCCAAGGAAATCTTCACATATATCAAATTTTATTATGTAAACCTTGCTACTCATGTTATCCCTGATTGTTTAATGCTACTGCCTTGAATGGTCAGAAGAGAGGGAGGTGGAATAAAAGTTCCCAGGCTTGGGGTCTAAGGTAGGGACCCCAAGGAAAGCCAGGAGAAGAAGAAGGAAAATGAAATGGGGTAGGTGGATCATGAATGCATGATCATGAGGGATGGCCTGATGGAGAAGGAACAGCGGTCCAGGTGAAACACGGCAAGTGATATCTCAGGGATCACCACAGGGAAGTAGACAAATAGCATAGAGCGTTGATATCTCCCCAACTCTAGTGCTTTTAAGCTTTTTAGAAATATAAAGGTTTCTCTGTCTTTTGTCAGGGAACAATATGGTCTGAAGCGGAGTAGAAATCCCCAATAGATATTTAAAGGCAACAAGGTGATGTAGCAAATCCCCAAAATAATATTAACCACAGCATCTCTTTGTTTCTACTTTATTGATTCAGCCCCCAGTTTGATTATTTCCTGCCATCTGCTCCTGCTGTGTGTGTTTATTTCTTTTTGTTCTTTCAAGTGTGCTATTATTAAGTGGCTAGTGTGAAATCACTCCAATTTCTCTATGAAGGCATATTGTGCTATAAACTTTCCTATTAGCACCACTTTCCTCGTGTCACATAAGTTTGGGTATATTGTAAATTCATTTTCATTGAATTCTAGAAAGTCTTTGATTTCTTTCATTTATGTACTGACCCAGAAGTCATTGTGGGTCATTCAGTAGAGAGTTGTTCAGTTTCCATAAGTTTGTTGGCTTTCTATTGTTTTTGTTGTTGTTAAAATCCAGCTTTAATCTATGGTGATCTGATAGGATGGATACAAGGAGTTATTTCAGTTTTCTTATATCTCTCGATACTTGCTTTGTGACTAAGTATGTGGTCAGTTTTGAAGAAAGTTTCCTGAGGTGCTAATAAGAAGGTACATTCTTTTGTATTTAGGTGAAATGTTTGGTAGATATTTGTTAGAACGATTTGGCTTATAATATCTGTTAGGTCCAGTATTTATCTGTTTAGTTTTTGACTGGATGACCTGTCCATTGTTGGGAGTGGTATACTGAAGTCTCTCATTATCAATATGTAAGGGCCAATATGTGGTTTGAGCTTTAGTCATGTTTCTTTTACAAATGTGGTACCCTGTGTTTGAAACATAGATGATAAGAATTAAAACATCATCTTTATGGATTTTTTCCTTTGATGAATATGAAATGTTCTTTTCCATGTATTTTGATTGATTTTCATTTGGAGCCTATTTTGTTAGACATTAGAATGGCTAGCTACACTATCTTGTTTCTTATGTCCATTTACTTGAAAAATCATTTTTTTCAAACATTTACTCTGAAGTAAAGTCTATCTTTGATGCTGAAGTGTGTTTCATATGTGCAGCAGAAGGATGGATCCTGTTTTCACATCTATTCTGATAGTCTGTGTCTTTTATTGGAAACTTGAGTCCATTGATTTGAGTGATAACAATGACCAATGATTGCTCATTCCTGTAACTTTGTTGTTGTTGGTGGTGGTGGTTGTGTGTGTGTCTGTGTGTTTGTGTGTGTGTGTCTGTGTATTTGCCTTCTTTTGATTTTGCTGGTGTGAGATAATTTATTTCTTTTTTTAAAAAAAGATTTATTTATTTATTTATTTATTTATTTATTTATTTATTTATTTAATGAAAGTACATGACAGCTGTCTTCAGACATACCAGAAGAGGGCATCCGATCTCATTACACATGGTTGTAAGGCACCATGTGGTTGCTGGGATTTGAACTCAGGACCTCCAGAAGAGCAGTCAGTGCTCTTAACTACTGAGACATCTCTCCAGCCCCAGATTATTTATTTCTTGTGTTTTCATCGGTGTAGTTAACATCTTTGGGTTGGAGTTTGCCTTTTAGTATCTTCTGTAGTGTTGGATTTATAGATATTGTTTAAGTTTGAATTTTTAAATGTAATCTCTTATTTTCTCCATCTATAGTGGCTGAAAGTTTTTTCTAGGCATTGCAGTATGAGCTGACAACTGTCTCTGTGCTATCTCTTAGTGTCGTCAACACATCTATCAATGTCCTTCTGGATTTTATAGTCTCCAGTGAGAAGTCAGGTATAATTCTAATAGATCTGCCTTCGTGTATTACTTGGTCTTCTACCTTTGCATCTTTTAATATTCTTTCTTTGTTCTGCATGTTCAGTGTTTTGATTACTATGTGGTGAGGGCACTTTTTTCTGACCCAATCTATTTAGTGTTCTGTGTGTTTCTCATACCTTTATAGGCATCTCCTACTTTAGGTTAGAAAATTTTTCTTCTATAAAAATATTTTCTGGACCTTTGAGCTGGGATTCTTCTCCTTCTTCTATTCTTATTATTGCTAGGTCTGGTCTTTTCATAGTGTCCCAGATTTTTCATTTCTAGACTTTCCTCAATTTATGTTTTCTTTATTGCTTCTATTTTCAGTCCTTCAACTGTTTTGTTTGTTTGTTTGTGTTTGTTTCTTTGGTTGGTTGAATTTTGTTTTTGGATTTCTTTCTTTATAGATTCCTTCACTCCCATTGTCTCCAATTTTTCTGGTTGCCTTTTTCTCATTTTTTTTTAAAAAGGGATTTATTCTCTTCCTCTTTAAGGACCTCTATTATCATCATAAAGTTGGTTTTAAGTTTGTGTGTGTGTGTGTGTGTGTGTGTGTGTGTGTGTGTGTGCGTGCATGTGCTTCAGTTGTGTCAGAATATTCAGGGCTTGTTTTAGTAAGGTAGCTGGGGATGACATAGTGCCTTGGCTATGGTTGATTGTGTTCTTACCCTGGTATTTAGGCACCTTGGGTTTGGGGTGATTATTGGTCTAGGTTTTCATCTCTAAGTTTGTTTTTGCTGGACTAGAGGCCACACAGGCCGCCAGAACTCTGGCCCCCAAACACAGGCAGATACCTCTTATTTGACAAGAGACTACAGTGGCCACCAGAGTCAACTTGGGTGAAAATCTCCTGCTAGACCACAGGTCATACTGGTCAGAAGACCCAAGAGGAAACAGAAAACAAGGAATAAAATATCTATCCAACAAAGACAAACCCAGAAATCAGCACCTAGACCCATAATCACACTAAACTCATTCCCTAGATACCAGTGTGTGAACACAATCAACAATAGCCAGGACAATATGTCACCAACAGTGCCCAGCTATACTAATATGGAAAATCAAAGAATATATATATATATATATATATATATATATATATATATATATATATATATATTCAGAGTTCAATTATAGCATCAAAATAAACATGAGCACCTATAACATGTTTTCTCACTCCAAGGAAACTAAGACTTGCTATCCTTTATATTGATTAAAATTTTAAGATGACTTTAATTTTAGCAAATTGAGTTTCTGCTTAAACAAAAAGGAGTGCATCCATAGTCAGTGTATTCCTTGTCTTTCTACAGGAAGCATGATAGGACAATTGAGAACCAGTAATAACTTCACTGAAGAAATAAGAAGTACAGACCCCTTAGCACCCCAAACATCCTGGCATTTACTTGAGTGGCTCTGATGGAACCTCCCCTCCCTCCCATGCACTGTTGGATTTTCCTCAACTTGGTTGACAGTTGACAGAACCCAGAGGTTGAATTGTGAAGCAAATTTTCTACTTAAGACACATCTTTTTGTGACTATGTTTCCAATCAATCAGATTGGGCATTTTGGGTTGTCTTGGCTTCATCTGTTATTTTAAAGTTAATAACATTGTCAGTGTCGGGGTTAACTTCTGTTCAATAAAAACATTTAACTGCATATTCTACCTACTTAGCTGAGTTCAAGACTCTTGCTTTCTTGATCATTAATAAATCTACCTATCTTATTCAAATTTGATGACTCTATAACTTGAATTTTTCTCTATTCGTCAGAAAGTCTTCTACATTTGTTCATGCCCTCTCCACTCTCCTGCCATACTTATAGAATTATTTATGATTATAAAACCTCCTTTGATGGGAATTATAGGTGATATTTTGATGCATGTCTAATCAAGTTAGAATTGAAAGGCTTTTATGCAATTTCTTTAGCAAATGTAACTTAATCACTTTTGTGTGCTCAAGTACTAAGGGAATCCCTCAGGAATTCAGCCTCATCAGATGAACTCTTAGAAAATAAGACCATCACATTGTGCATGAATCACTCCTTCCCACACCCCCTGTTCTAGTTAACAAACCCTTATGGGACAACAAGCCATGTTTAAAGGCAAGGTGTGTTCTGAACACCTACCTGTGGACAGCAAGGACAGGACTATCCCACCCCTGCCCCCGAGAGTGTAAGCATGTTTTGGTTTCAGGTCCACTCTGGATTTGATTTTGAACGAGAAGGTGAAGTTCCAGTCTCATTCTGTGGTGAGTAGAGGTGTATTTTCTTAACACTGCTTTCAGAAAGGCTGCCATTCCCCCTGAATGATCTGTGATCCCTCATTTGGCCACATGTGCAAGGTTTTATGTGTTGTTGTTGTTGTTGTTGTTTTATTCTCTTCCAGTGATCTTGATGCAAGCTTTAGGGCATTGCCAAAGTATAACTTTGATCTGTTTTGGATGCAGGAAAAAAAAATGAGAAAAATCAACTGTTCTTTTTCAAGATCATCTGGCCTGTTCATTGTTCCATGTATTTTCATGTGAATTCTAGGATGTCTTTTGTTTGTTTGTTTGGGCTTGGTGTTTTGTTTTGTTTAATTCTTAAAAACAATACAATTGTCACAGATTTCAGAAAGGACTACACTGGACTTGTATGTTAGTATCTTTCTCATTACTGTTACAAACTATCAGACTGAAGCAGATTAAGGGATGAGAGTTAAACTACGGTTCACAGCCTAAGGGGACATTGTCCATAGTGGTAGGAAAAGGGATGGCATCTGGGGCTATGTCCATGGAGCAGGAACTTGGGGAAGAATTCATTATACCTCAATGAGTTAAGAAGCAGAGAACCAGACCATTAAAGTAGTATATAGTCCTCAAGTCCCACCACTGTAGCAAAGTGTCCATCAGGGTTCACGACCACTGAAAGAGCACTGCCAACAGTAGACAAAGCATTAAAACACTTGAGTCTGCCTTGGGACATCTCATATTCAAACTGATTCATTCCATCCAAGCAGCAATCACCTCATGGTTATTTTATAATTCACTATGATTTTTTCCAACTTTGAAGCCTCCATCGTTTTATTACTCTGTTCATTGGTCAAGCCAGGTGTGGTGGCGCATGCCTTTAATCGCAGCACTTGGGAGGCAGAGGCAGGCGGATTTCTGAGTTCAAGGCCAGCTTGGTCTACAGAGTGAGTTCCAAGACAGCCAGTGCTATACAGAGAAACCCTGTCTCGAAAAACAAAAACAAAAACAAACAAACAAACAAAAAAAGAATAGAAAGTCGCTTCCAACCACCAAAGCAAAGTCTTAGCTTTGAGGCCTCTGTAAATGACAAATTACTTACTTCAAATATAAAATGGCATAGAATAGATATCCCCATTCCAAAAGGGGGTATTGGACTATTGGACTACCACCAGACCAAAACTCAACAAGGCCAATACCAACCCCAGTAGTTGCATATCCAGCATCTGGTTGCATAATATGTGTTTCAACAGTCCTGCCATAGACAGCTCATGTTGCTTCTCTCAGATTATAGCTTTCCTCAGCTGACATCCCAGTTTCTGGCATCCTCAACATCCTGGGATCTCCACTGAATGTTAGGCTCTGACCTCAAAGCTTCTCACTCTGACTTCTCTGCAGGGTTAGGTCTGCTACATGTTGCCTGGTTTCAGCAGCTCTTCTCTGAACCTTGGTACAAGCCTCAATGGTATTACATTAATTCTACATGTCTGCTCTTCCAGACCCCCCCCCCCATCTTCCTTCTGAGCCCAGCGAAGGCTGCTAAGTGCAGGACCTCAAGATCACAGGTGAGTGGAACGCAGCATCAGCTTCAAGAATCTCGGAAGGTCTTGTGCCAGCAGGAACAAGGACAAAGGAACCCCGCCCGACTAGAGGTTGAGATCTCTTCCAGCCGGGGCCACCCCCGCCATCTTCCTTCTGAGTTCAATGGGGGCTGCTAAGGGCTCCAGAGTGCTCTCCATGCCACGGGTCCTCTGGATCACCTCAGCATCACAGGACCCCTACCACACCTAGGACCTCCTGATCACCTGAGAGCACGTAGGAGATAGAAGCAACAGAGCTTCTTGGTCAGAATCCCATCAGGCCTTCAACATCAGCCAGGAGATGGAGATGAGACCTAGACCCCTGGGCACATTCCTTGTCAGAGGAGAGTCAGCCTTCTGGGAGGGTTCTGACCCTAGAACTCAAGAAGTGGATCAGAGCTCCAGACTGCTGGACACCTGCCCTGCAAGAGAAGAGCTTGCCTGCAGAGAGTGCTCTGACCACTGGAACTCAGGTGAGAGTTGGACTCCCAGGAGTGCTGACAGAGGCTAACAGAATCACAGGAGGATCAAGCTCCAACCAGAGACAGCTTGAACATTAACATCAGAGATTTCCAGATGGTGAAAGGCAAACGTAAGAATCTTACTAACAGAAACCAAGAACACTGGGTATCATCAGAACCCAGTACGCCCACTGCAACAAGTCCTGAATACCCCAACACACCTGAAAAGCAAGACATGGATTTAAAATCATATCTCATGATGGTGGTAGAAGATTTTAAGAAGGACATTAATAACTCACTTAAGGAAATTCAGGAGAACACTACTAAACAGGTAGAAGCCCTTAAAGGGGAAGTACAAAAATCCCTCAAGGAATTACAGGAGAACACTGGTAAATAGGTAGAAGCTCTCAAAGAACTACAGGCAAACACTGCTAAACAGGTAGAAGAAACACAAAAATCCCTTAAAGAATTATAGGAAAACACAATTAAACAGGCGATGGAATTCAACAAAACCATCCAAGATCTAAAAATGGAAATAGAAACAATGAAGAAAACCCAAAGAGAGACAAATCTAGAGATAGAAACCCTAGGAAAGAAATCAGGAACCATAGGTGTGAGCATCAGCAACAGAATACAAGAAATGGAAGAGAGAATCTCAGGTGCCAAAGATTCCATAGGAAACATGGACACAACAATCCAAGAAAATGCAAAAATGCAAAAAGATCCTAACTCAAAACATCCAAGAAACCCAGGACACAATGAGAAGACCAAACCTATGTATAATAGGAGTAGATGAGAATAAAGATTTTCAACTTAAAGGGCCAGCAAATATCTTCAACAAAATTAGAAAAGAAAACGTCCCATACGTAAAGAAAGAGATGCCCATGAACATACAAGAAGCCTACAGAACTCCAAATAGACTAGACCAGGAAAGAAATTCCTCCTGACACATAACAATCAGAACAACAAATGCACTAAATAAAGACAGAATATTAAAAGCAGTAAGGGAAAAAGATCAAGTAACATATAAAGGCAGGCCTATTAGAATTACACAAGATTTCTCACCAGAGACTATGAAAGCCAGAAGATCCTGGACAGATATTATACAGACACTAAGAGAACACAAATGCTACCCCAGGCTACTATACCCAGCAAAACTCTCAATTACCATAGATGGAGAAACCAAAGTATTCTATGACAAAACCAAATTCACACAATATCTTTCCAGGAATCCAGCCCTTCAAAGGATAATAACGGGAAAACATTAACACAAAGATGGAAACTGCACCCTAGAAAAAACAAAAAAGTAATCCTTTAACAAAACTAAAAAAAGACAGCCACAAGACCAACTTTTCAACTTTAACAACAAAAATGACAGGAAGCAACTCTTACTTTTCTTAGATTTCTCTTAACATCAATGGACTCAATTCCCCAATAAAAAGACAGACTAACAGACTGGCTACACAAACAGTACTCAACATTTTGCTGCTTAGAGGAAACCTACCTCAGGGACAAAGACGGACACTAGCTCAGAGTAAAAGGCTGGAAATCAATTTTTCCAAGCAAATGGTCGGAAGAAACAAGCCTTTCTAATATCGAATAAAATTGACTTCCAACCCAAAGTTATCAAAAAAGACAAGGAGGGGCACTTCATACTCATCAAAGGTAAAATCTACGAAAATTAACTCTCAATACTAATTATCTATGCTCCAAATGCAAGGGCAGCCACATTCATTAAAGAAACTGTAGTAAAGCTCAAAGCACACATTGCACCTCACACAATAATAGTGGGAGACTTCAACACCCCACTCACACCAATAGACAGATCCTGGAAACAGAAACTAAAGAGAGACACATGGACACTAACAGAAGTTATGAAACCAATGATTTAACAGATATCTACAGAACATTTCATCCTAAAACAAAAGGATATACCTTCTTCTCAGCACCTCATGGTACCTCCTCCAAAATTGACCATATAATTGGTCAAAAAACAGGCCTCAACAGTTACAAAAATATTGAAATTATCCCATGCATCCTAACAGATAACCACGGACTAAGGCTGATCTTCAATAACAGCATAAATAATAGAAAGCCAACATTCACATGGAAACTGAACAACACTCTACTCAATGATACGTTGGTCAAGGAAGAAATAAAGAAAGAAATTAAAGACTTTCTAGAGTTTAATGAAAATGAAGCCACAACATAACCAGACTTATGGGAGCAATGAAAGCAGTGCTAAGAGGAAAACTCATAGCCCTGAGTGCCTCCAAAAAGAAACTAGAGAGAGCCTACACTAGTAGTCTGACAGCATACCTAGAAGCTCTAGAACAATAGGAAGCAAATTCACCCAAGAGGAGTAGACAGCAGGAAATAATCAAACTGAGAGCTGAAATCAACCAAGTGGAAACAAAAAGAACTATTCAAAGAATCAACCAAACCAGGAGCTGGTTCTTTGAGAAAATCAACAAGATAGATAAACTCTTAGCCAGACTAACTAGAGGGCAGAGGGACAGTATCCTAATTAACAAAATCAGAAATCAAAAAGGAGACATAACAACAGATCCTGAGGAAATCCAAAACATCATCAGATCCTACTACAAAAGGTTATACTCAACAAAACTGGAAAACCTGGATTAAATGGACAACTTCCTAGACAGATACCAGGTACCAAAGATAAATCAGGATCAGATTAACAATCTTAACAGTCCCATTTCTCCTAAAGAAATAGAAGCAGTCATTAATAGTCTCCCAACCAAAAAAAAAAGCCTGGGATTAGATGGGTTTAGTGCAGACTTCTATCAGACCTTCAAAGAAGACCTAATTCCAACTCTCCTCAAACTATTACACAAAATAGAAACAGAAGGTACTCTACCCAACTCATTCTATGAAGCCACAATTACTCTGATACCTAAACCACACAAAGATCCAACAAAGAAAGAGAACTTCAGACCAATTTCCCTTATGAATATCAATGCAAAAATACTCAATAAAATCCTCGAAAACCGAATCCAAGAACACATCAAAATGATCATCCATCCTGACCAAGTAGGCTTCCTCCCAGGGATGCAGGGATAGTTTAAAATATGGAAATTCGTCAACGTAATCCACTATATAAACAAACTCAAAGACAAAAATCACATGATCATCTTGTTACATGTTGAGAAAGCATTTGACAAAATCCAATACCCCTTCATGATATAAGTCATGGAAAGATCAGGAATTCAAGGCCCATACCTAAACATAGTAAAAGCAATCTACAGCAAACCAGTAGCCAAGATCAAAGTAAATGGAGAGAAGCTGGAAGCAATCCCACTAAAATCAGGGGGACAAGGCTTCCCACTTTCTCCCTATCTATTCAATATAGTACTTGAAGTCCTAGTCAGAGGAATTTGACAATGAAAAGAGATCAAGGGGATACAAATTGGAAAGGAAGAAGTCAAAATATCACTATTTGCAGATGATATGACAGTATATATAAGTGACCCTAAAAATTCCACCAGAGAACTCCTAAACCTGATAAACAGCTTCAGCGCAGTAGCTGGATATAAAATTAACTCAAACAAATCAATGGCCTTTCTCTATACAAAAGATAAACAGGACAAGAAAGAAATTAGGGAAACGACACCCTTCACAATACTTACAAATAATATAAAATATCTTGGTGTGACTTTAACTAAGGAAGTGAAAGAGCTGTATGACAAGAACTTCAAGTCTCTGAAGAAATTGAAGAAGATCTCAGAAGATGGAAAGTTCTCCCATGCTCATGGATTGGCCGGATTAATATAGTCAAAATGGCTATCCTGCCAAAAGCAATCTACAGATTCAATGCAATCCCCATCAAAATTCCAACTCAACTCTTCACTGAGATAGAAAGGGCAATTTGCAAATTCATCTGGAATAACAAAAAATCTAGGATAGCAACAACTATTCTCAACAATAAAAGAACCTCTGGTGGAATCACCATGCCTGACCTCACACTGTACTACAGAGCAATCGTGAAAAAAACCTGCATTGTACTGGTACAACGACAGACAGGTAGATCAATGGAATAGAATTGAAGACCCAGAAATGAACCCACACACCTTTGGTCACCTTATCTTTGACAAGGGAGCTAAAACCATCTAGTGGAAAAAAGACAGCATTTTCAACAAATGGTGCTGGCACAACTGGCGGCCAACATGTAGAAGAATGCGAATTGATCCATTCTTATTTCCTTGTACAAAGCTCAAGTCTAAGTGGATCAAAGAACCACATAAAACCAGAGACACTGAAATTTATAGAGGAGAAGGTGGAGGGGTAAAATTCCTAAACAGAACAGCAATGGCCTATGCTGTAAGATCAAAAATCAACAAATGAGACCTCATAAAATTGCAAAGCTTCTGTAGGGCTAAAGATACTGTCAATAAGACAAAAAGGCCACCAACGGATTGGGAAAGAATTTTTACCAATCCTAAATCTGATAGGGAGCTAATATCCAATAAATACAAAAAGCTCAAGAAGCTGAAGTCCAGAAATTCAAATAACCTCATTAAAAATGGGGTACAGAGCCCGCCATCTTTCCTCCGAGCCCAGCGGACACAGCTAGGGACATCCCAGGACTTTAAGATCGCATCGGGGTTACGTGTGAGTGCAGTGCACAGGTGGTGTTGGGAGCATCGGATCAGTGGTTGCCCCCAGAGGCAGGATCCGAGAACTCCACCCCACCGGAGGCTGGGCCTCTCCCAGCCTGAGCACCCGCCTCCCCGCCATCCTTCCTCCGAGCCCAGCAGACACAGCTAGGGACATCCCAGGACTTTAAGATCGCATCGGGCGGTCCACACCGCTCTGCTCCAGCACAGGGCGCAAGGCCTGGGTGCCACGCACACACCCTGGCTTCCAGCGGGACTCTCCCAGCGACCTCAGGACCACTGGTAAGAGGAACACACATCTGCTCCAGTCCAAACTCGTGGGACTTGAGTCTGTAGCCG